>JAVLUX010000009.1:44515000-45115000 GCA_032164185.1 Moxostoma hubbsi | reverse complement strand
AGTGTGACTGGATCAAATAAGCAGTAAAACAGAAATCAAATACTAGTATCATTTTGCTCACACTTAGGGTTGGGTATTTGAGACTTGATGGTTTTTAAAACAGAGACAGAAAGGAACCGCCCCAAAAATCCAAGCAACCACTTATCAACCATATAGCAACACACTAAAAACATTCAAAATGCCTGAGAACTGCATCCTGGCAAAAAGCACAGCTGGTAACTTTTGCACAGGCAAACACCCCTCACATTTTCACTAGAAAATGTAAAAATCTCTTTCTTAATATCTTAATGTTGCTCAATGTAATACTTATTAATACTTTAAAGATGTTTCAATATTTAACTAGAAAACAAGACAGGATTTGATGTAGATTTGTGGGTGTTAACTCTATGAAAAATGTGTTTGCACATTTAGCATGCACAGTTTGCCTCATGGAAGAGTTAGCTGAAAGCATCAGGAGAGGTGGGAGCAGTAATCCGTTTGAGTTCTCTGTTAAAAAGGAAAAACCTAAATATCTGTAGCCAGCAAAGTTGGGTAATCTTTCTGTCGAGGAAGCATAAGACATTTTTTATGTTCTAGATACCGTCACAGAAATAACACCATCTTTTCAACACTCTTTACAATAAAATAGATCTATGCTGTTTGCATTGTCTGTCTATGTAGTTCACACTTATTTTTTCCCAAATTATGCTCATTTCATACTTAGACTTAACAGCGGTATATGTAGCAATTGTATTTTTACCTGAGCCAGATGTTTGTGATGCTGAACACAACAGTGCAGATGGTCATGATAGAAAATGTGAGGACTTTGAGTGTTTACATGTACAACCAAACGTATAACTACAAACTATGATAATGCAAGAAAAACACATCAACAAGAGATTTTGAAATTATATCTTTTTTCGCCAGTCCTGAAGTAAAAGCGTAATTTGACATGCATACACTGAATAAGCTGACAGAATGCTGATAAAGGGGTTTGCATTTAAAACGGGATAATGTGAAATATGTAAAATTGGTATAACAGGCAAAACTCTAGGTCAGTCAGGTTTCACATATTACCATTATGACAGTTGCTTTGAAAATAACATATTTTAAGGTGTTTACATGACCTCACTCGGCTTATTAAGCATAAACGTTGTAAGATTGTGTCTTAACACAATCCCTATTAGCTAAATATAAGAGCCAAAATATATTTTATCTTCCATTCATCTCTCTAAATATATCTTCAACAGACCAGCTACCACAGTTCCTGCATGCGATGGGCCAAAGAAGTTGCGAAAACTGTGAAACCAAACAAGGGGTGCCAGGCGACCCAGGCCCCCCTGGTCCAACAGGCCCATCTGGACCAACAGGGTACCCTGGCGTGGTGGGAGCTCCTGGCTACCCGGGACCACCAGGGAGGAGGGGACCAGAAGGAGTTAAAGGTGAGTTGCTAATGGCCAGGCCCAGATGGAATCTGATGACTTTTTTTTTTTAGCATTTTCTGAATCTGTGCTAATTTTTATGAAAGGGATTAAAACATAGCATTAAATGTTCCTAATAGATTACTACACTCTTATTGGTAGCTAAAAGCATCATTAAATTAGCCAAAATATTTCAAAAACAAACATGCAAGGGATGGGAATGGCATAGACCTTTTATTAATAACACATCACAATTCTACAGAAATCTGCAGAGATCTGTGCTCGTAGATTACATCAGGGCCTGCTGATGACACACCAGTAATCCTCAACAGATTGTGTGAAATTGTTTTGAAGTTAGGTAATGGACTCTTTTCTCATATCCGGGTTGGAGAGCAGAAGTAGATGCATAACTGGGTAAACCTGAATGGCGGTGAATGTGGACCAAAGCAAATTGCAATTTTGCTTACCCGTTTTCTCCAACAACTACAAAAAAATCTATGATTATGCTTTCACAGCTTTGCAAAAGAAGATAGAAATATACAGTGCTGGATAATAGCAGTTAGAAGTAGTGCCTGACCGATTTATCAGTCGGCCGATATTATTGGCTGTTTGTCCAGCAGAGCTGTGTGTCTGTTGAGTGTTGATTTCACACTACATTGTTACCTATATGGTAAGATGTAATGCTGGAAAGTAAATAAACAATGTCCATCATTTACTTTCTGTGACAACGAGCTTATATCTAACTAGCTAACCAAGTAGTTACTTTCATACCTTGTCAGATGAGTGGAAGCTTATGTGTAAACATGTATTCACCAAACTGTTCTGTTCAGGATTCACAGTTTGGTACCCCCTTCAACAGAACAATTCCAGTTGTTGCATTTACAAAATGTAATATGTAAAACTCTGTAGACTTGTATAGCAGAATACAGTGTAACACCGCTGCTGCTGTTTATCTCTTGACTCAGCAGGTGTAAATGCCAAGAAGCTGTGGTTTTTGTTTTACATCCTGCCCCTAATTGACTGGCAGTATTCAAATAGTCAGCATTTGACTGATACTAAACAGTACTACTGATGTTTATTTAGCTATAATTAGTATTTATTCTTTATTTAAATGGTCAGCCATTGACTGATACTAAATATACAGTACTGATATTTATTTAGCTATTTATTGTATTTTTATTTATTCTTTATTTTCACAGTGTTCATTTCTAGAATTTGTTGACAATGTATAATAATGTCAAATAATCTTTGATAAAAATATTTAATAAAGCAGCCTTCTGAGTACCTTTGCATAGTCATATCGGTGCAAAATCGGTGCACAATCCACATAGTAAAGGTCTGTTTTCAATCCAGCTCAAAAATTAACTACATATAAATAAGTAATTAAATAATAATTGTATTAATACCCCAATGAGCAAGCCGAAGGCGACTGTGGCAAGGAACACAAAACTCCATGAAACTAGATGTTGGTTAATGGGAGAAAAATAACCTTGGGAGAAACCAGTCTCACTGTGGGGGCCAGTTCCCCTCTGACTAACCCCACCCTAACCCTAAACCAGACTCACTGTGGGGGCCAGTTCCCCTCTGACTAACCCCACCCTAACCCTAAACCAGACTCACTGTGGGGGCCAGTTCCCCTCTGACTAACCCCACCCTAACCCTAAACCAGACTCACTGTGGGGGCCAGTTCCCCTCTGACTAACCCCACCCTAACCCTAAACCAGACTCACTGTGGGGGCCAGTTCCCCTCTGACTAACCCCACCCTAACCCTAAACCAGACTCACTGTGGGGGCCAGTTCCCCTCTGACTAACCCCACCCTAACCCTAAACCAGACTCACTGTGGGGGCCAGTTCCCCTCTGACTAACCCCACCCTAACCCTAAACCAGACTCACTGTGGGGGCCAGTTCCCCTCTGACTAACCCCACCCTAACCCTAAACCAGACTCACTGTGGGGGCCAGTTCCCCTCTGGCTAACATCATGAATATAATGACATTATTACTTATATAGTGCAAGTCATGGTTTAAAATCATTAAACTAAGTAAGTGTTAAGGGAAAGTGTTTAAACATAGATTTTGGGTGAACTGTAAGATTAATGACCAATGTCTTTGAAGTCCAGCCTGGATTAACTGCTGAAGTTCACATAGATGCAATTGTCCTTGTTAATTGGCTGATGAAGGCTTTTGTCGGCAGTTGATAGTCTATGTATTCCATTTCAAGAGCATAGTCCATCACTAGGCCAAGGTGATGCAGGCAGAGATCAATGAGGTGCATCGCAATTCAACCTGGCCGGTAATTTCGGTGTGGTCCATCCTAAATCCAAGGTTCAGACAATGGCATATGAATTATCCCATGTCTTATGGTTGGAGTTGGCATTAGTTCATCCTATGAAGTCCATCATAATAGACTGAAGTCATGTTTGGCTGGCAACGGCTACATTTAGTCATCATCATACAGCGACACGTAGCAGTGGAGTCCAACAAGAAGCAGGAATGGTGCTGGATACAGCCGGATCTGGTGATCTCAGGATAGGAGTCCCGAGGTTGAGACAGGGAATCAAATAAAATAATATAAGCAAAGATGCAATTTATTGCAGAGTTATAGAGCATGATCAATGTTTCTGGTTTCTGGTTCCAGCACACTAAACTAAAGCAGCCTAATTTTGGGTTGAAGGATAAATGAGGTGTATGCCTGGCTAAATAGATGAGTCTTTAGTCTAGACTTAAACTGAGGGAGTGTGTCTGCATCTCGTATTGTGTTAGGGAGACTATTCCATAGTTTAGGAGCCAAATATGAAAAGGATCTACCTCCTTTTTGTGGATTTTGATATTCTAGGAACTATTAACAGAATTTTGCTATCGTAGTGAACGTGATGGTATATAGTGTGGTAGAAGGTCACTTAAGTACTGCAGAGCTAGACCATTCAAAGCTTTGTTTGTAGTTAACAGAATTTTAAAATGAATAAGAAATTTAACAGGTAGCCAATGTAACGATGATAAAATGGGGCTAATATGATCATATTTCTTGGTTCTCGGTAGCACTCTGGCTGCTACATTTTGAACCAATTGAAGTTTATTTATTGATCTTGCTGGACATCCTCCCAGTAATGCATTACAATAATCTAGTCTTGAGGTCATGAACGCATTAATTAGTTTTTCGACATCAACAACAGAGAGCATGTGCCGTAATTTAGCAATATTTCTTAGGTGGAAGAATGCTGTTCTACAGACATTGGTAATTTGATTTTCAAAGGACAGATTGGTATCAGATATAACAAATAAGTTCTTCGCTGTTGAAGATGATGTAACAGTACATCCATCGAGAGTCAAATAATATTTTAGCTGCTTATTTTTTGAGTTTTTTGGTCCAATAATTAGTACCTCTGTTTTGTCAGAATTGAGTAGAAGGAAATTTCTGGCCATCCAATCTTTTATTTCATTGATACACTCTACTAATTTGGAGAATTGTGAAATCTCATCAGGTTTTGAAGAAATATAAAGTTGTGTATCGTCGACATAACAGTGGAAAATTATTCCACGTTTCTTGATAATATCTCCCAGGTGAAGCATATACAAGGAGAAAAGCAGAGGCCCTAAAACTGATCCCTGTGGCACTCCATACTTTACTTTTGTTTGGTTTGACAATTCCTCAGTTACATAGACAAAGTAATGGTCTGCTAAATAGGACTGTGATGATACACACCCGGTCCCGTATCAGGCTAATCAAGCCTCAGAGAGGGATAAAGGCCAATGGCAAACGGTGGTGCGACGAGAGAGAGATCATTTACGGACATGTCCGTCGTGTGCATGTTTGTCCTTTTGTTTTAAGTTTATTATTAAAATATTTCTATTGTCAAGCCGGTTCTCGCCGCCTCCTTGCCCGTCGAATTCCTTTACAAGGGCCTAAACCATGCTAATGCAACTCCAAATGCCAACATAATTCTCTAACCTCTTCAAGTGAATGTCGTGATCTATTGTGTCGAATTCTGCACTAAGATCTAAAAGCACTAGAAGTGAAATGATCACAATCATCAATCAATCACACAATCTCATCACAATACAGAGACTGCACTTATCAGAGTTACAAATGACTTGCTCTTATCATGTCATTTGTAACTCTGATAAGTGCAGTCTCTGTATTGTGATGACTGAAATGGTTCATGTATACTATTTCTCTGTAGAAATGAACACAGTCGGGAGAATACTACCTTTTCTAGTATTTTCGACATAAACGGGAGATTTGAAATTGGTTAGCCAATTCTCCAGGATCAAGTTGTGGCTTCTTAATAAGCGGTTGGATAACTGCCATTTTAAAGTTTCTTGGAACATGTCCTTAGGATAGCGAGGAGTTAATAATATTAAGAAGAGGTTCTGAAATTACAGGAGATACCTCTTTTAAGAGCTTAGTTGGTATTGAATCTAACAAACATGTTGTGGCTTTTGATGTTTCGTTAAGTTTTGTTAACTCTTAATGACCTATGACAGCGAAAGATTGAATTTGCAGGTGAGGAAAATTATTAGACACTGTTTTCTGAGGTGCTTTGACAGATGATTGCATAATTCCATTCTAATTATTTTAATTTTATATGAAAAGAAATTCATGAAGTCATTACTCTTGTGCTGCGATGTAATATCTGGTTCTGTTGAGGCTTTATTCCTTACCAATTTTGCCACAGTACTGAATAAACACCTAGGATTGTTGTGGTTATTTTCTATGAGTTTACTGTAATATGCTGACCTGGCAGCTTTTAGTGCCTGTCTGTAGTTACAGACACTATCCTTCCATGCACCACAAAATACTTCTAATTTTGTATTCTTCCACATGCGCTCCATTTTCCGAGCTGCTCTCTTGAGGGCATGAGTGTGATCATTGTGCCATGGTGCAGGGCTTTTTTCTTTAATTTTCTTTAATCAAAGTGGGGTGACAATATCAAGAGTGCTAAAGAAGACTCCATTTATATTATTTGTTATTTCATCAAGTTCTTCTGGGCTTTGGGGTTTATTGAGTGTATGAGATAGATCTGGAACATAAGTGAAGATATCTTTAGTGGTCGATAGAATAGTTCTACCTGAACGATAGCATGGTGTAGATTGAGTAACATTAGCTGATCGCAGCATACAAGAAATGAGGCAATCATCCAAGATGTCATCGCTCTGCTGCATAATTTCTATATTATCAACATCAACTCCATAAAACAGAATTAAATCTAGCGTATGATTATGGCGATGAGTTGGTCCTGTTACATTTTGTCTGACTCCAAGAGAGTTGAGAATATCAATAAATGCTAATCCCAATGTGTCATTTTCATTATCTATGTGAATGTTGAAGTCACCAACAATTAAAGCTCTATCTACAGAAACTACAAGATCTGATAAAAATTAGCAAATTCAGCAATTAAATCAGATTAAGGCCCAGGCGATCCATTCACTGTAGCAAGGACAAAAGAGATTTTTTATTTATATCTGACGGTGTCACATTAAGCATTATTAGTTCAAAAGACTTACATTTATATCCTGTCCTCTGAGTAACACCAAAAACTTCACTGTAAATTGTAGCAACACCTCCTCCTCGACCCTTCAGACGAGGCTCGTGTTTATAACAAAAACCTGGGGGAGTAGATTCATTTAAACTAATATATTCATCCGGTTTAAGACAGGTTTCAGTCAAACAGAGCACATTCAATCTATGATCTGTAATCATTTCATTAACAATTAGTGCGTTGAGATCTAATGTTTAGTAGCCCTATTTTTATATGATGTTTATCTTTAATTTGTTTGTTTTGTTCAAGTTTGACCTTAATCAAATTTTTTCAAAATTTTTAGTGAGGGTTTTGTAGAAACAATAGAATCACCAATAACAAGGGCTCTTTCAACATGATTCTCAGTGGGTGCATCACTGAGTGGGGAAAATCGATTGGAAACCCTAACAGGAACGGGAGAGTGATGTCTCTTTGCTGAGCGAGTATGCTGTGAAGACGTCACCCAAATGCCCTGCTGCGGGGGCTCTACAGCTGGAACCAAAGTGTGTGTGTTGCTTGCTGTACTACCCGCATCTGAAACAGTATCTACAGGCTTCTCTTTCCTCTACTAGCATTCGCATGCAAGTCTATAACTCATTAACCTTCTCTGTGAGCCTGACTAATTTGTTACATTTATCACATGTGAATCCCTCACTGCTGACAGAGGAGGCTATTGTAAATGTGGCATGCAATGCAGGAAGAAATAACATGAGCGGATGCCATGACTTACCGCAAATTGTTTATTGCTGTTGGTTGTTCCTGAGCGGTTATGGTTTGAAATCGATGTGAATCCCTCACGCAATTGTTTGTTGTTTTTGGTTGTTCTTGATAAGTGGTGCTTTGAGATTGATGCAATAATCTGTGTAACACAGAGGAGAAAAACAAGTGCGCGCTGAAAAATGCAAGCAGTTTAATCGCGATAAAAATAGAAAGCGGGTTCAGGTGGAATATGCGCGCAGTTGAATCGCGATAAGAGAATAATGTAAGAGAAAAACTGATGCACGCTTAAAAATGTTAAGGATTAAAATCTGAAAACAGATATATAAGCGATGCTAAAAAAACTAGCAGGCTACAAACACAGACTCAAGCTAGGCGCCAGCAGCAACAGGTAAAATCCATGCAGATGAAACAATGAACGTATGAGAATAAGAATAAGTAATGCTACGCAAGCTACAAACACAAACACTCGTGCAGCGTGACATCAGTAAGAGGAAGTCAACACTTGCAGTTACACAGTAAACTGTGAGAATGGCCAGACTGGTTTGAACTGACAAAGTCTGCAGTAACTCAGATAACTGTAGTCCAATCAGTTAGAAAAGACGTAGTGCATTAAGTCAGAATAGTCTGAAGGTCTATACCAAGTTTAATGGATGTAGCTCGAAAGCTCTAGGAGGAAACAGAGTTAGAAATTTTGGACTTGGTTTAAAGATTTTAAAATAACCCTAAACCAGGCTTGAAGAATAACAGTAAACCGACAAAGCCAACATAATTAAAATGTTGACATAGTTCTGGTGAGATTAAAGCTTGGTACTGAATCATACATTTACACTTACATACATTTTTCTTACAGGTGATATTGGCTCAATGGGTATGAAAGGTGCCAAAGGACAGGGTGACACTGGGTTGCCAGGTCCACCTGGCCCAGCAGGTAAAAAGAAATTATAAAAATAATGTCAATATCAGACTGGTGTCATGTATGATTTCATTTGTTTTGGGTGTCTTTTGTTTGTAATTTATTCTTCCATGTTTTACACAGGTTTACAGGGCCCACGTGGAAAGGATGGTGAGGGATATCCTGGGCCTTCTGGTCCGCCAGGAAAACCTGGCTCTCCAGGTATCCCAGGCAAACGTGGGCCCCCGGGATCAATGGGTATTTGTGACCCGTCTTCTTGTTATCAAGCCTACAGTTTTCACGACAACCCTTTTAGGAAAGGACCAAACTTTTAGCATAAGAACTGATTCTGTACAGTTTTCTCTGAGCGTTTAAATGAACAACAAACATTTCAGATGCTCAGCATTGACCTCAAGAACTTCTAACCTCTAAAGAAAGTTGTCATGATCTTGATTTTAAATATGTGATGTGTTTTTTGTCTGAGAATCGTATGTTTTGTATGTTAACATAACCTTATTTGAGTGAATCTTTGTGTGTGACCCGGTTCTAATGTGCAGTTGTGCTCAAAAGTTTGCATAACCTTGGAGAATTGGTAACATAGGTACAGAAAATATGAGTGAGCAGGCAAAACACATTTTTTTTTATTTCTTATGGGATTCATATTCAACTATAGGTTATAACAGAATGGCACAATCATAAAACAAATCATGGCAACAAAGAAAATAAAGCAATAAGCCCTGTGAAGCCGTGTTTTACAGTGAATTTAGAACAGCTTAGGGGCATTGATAGGTACAACGCGGAGCGGAGTTACTCCATAAAAATATTTATTTTAATATTTATTTTATTCATAAAATAAACACCAGCAACAAAAAAATATAATTATATAACACATTTATTCCTCCGCCAAGCAACGTAGTTCCAAAGAGTTTGCCAAGCAACACATGCAGCAACAAAGACAGTGAAGAATGCAGCTCAACCAATAAGAATCAAGGACCGGAACTATTCACATTTATCTGGATACTTAATTGTGCAGTTGCTGAAGCTAGTAGTCCTCTTTGCTGGATGAGGAGTTTTTAACGCTGTAAAGGTGCGCTTTAATTGTGCAGTGCCAGAGGCAAGGATATTGCTCCAGCATCGTGTCTCCTTGTAGTTTGGGCGCCAGTAAGATAACAGGGACGATTCACATTTATGCACTGTCACTGACATGATTTCTCTCGCCTCTAGGCCAGCATCAGAAAGTTTTTGTACAGTCGTGCTTTGCAAGCAGTGGTTGGTGTAGATTGTCTCAGTGCCAGCTGCTATACAAATCCGTGGCAACATAGAACCAAGGAAGTTCACCCCCATAGGCTCTCTAGTGTACCTAACATTAGAAGAGATGGTTAGATGTAACCTGTTGCATTGTAGCTGTTGTCACTTACCACTTACTTACCTGGCAAATTACATTATGACTACAGAAAGGTGTGCACAATATGCTACAAATATATATTTTTTAAACTTACCATACATCATTGGTGTAGTTTGTCCGCTTTGGGTGGAGATAAAAAGCAGGTGGATTGGCCGGTAGCAACGAGAGGTATTTCTCCAATGAGGCGACAGGACACAGAGGATTCCCTGACAGCTCAAACATAAATCCCTGTAGGCTTTCTTTGTTTATTTCGCTGGCATTTTTGTGTTTTTTTTTTTTGTGCATTCGTTGAATTACAGTGTTACATACTTCTGACCGTTCTCGTCCTGGCGGATGATGAATGATTCTGGCTTCAGTTGGCGGTTGCCCACTTTAGCTCTGCGTCCCATATGCACCTGTACATCAAACCAGACTTTGTTGACATGACCCTCAGGTGTATTTGGATTCAGTGCTGCAGACTGCTTGATTTTCTGAAAGCCTGCCTCTGTTAACGCAGGATAGTGGGATGTTTTGTCACATCCATCTCGGTGAAGATTTTTCACTACTCCAACAAAAACATTGTTGCTAGTAATAAACTCGGGATCTTTTAGCTGACACCAGGATGGACTGATCGTGGATCATTTATGTACCGATTAAGCCCCGCACGTAGGCCGACATAACTCCTGAAACCGTAGGGTTCACCTTTCCCGTTTTTCACGGTGGCATAAAACTGATGGAGAGCCTGGTTTAGGTCAATTCTGGTTATTGTTTTAAAATAAATAGCCAGATCTTTCTCGGCACAGCAATTCTGAAAACAGCGAACAGACCACATAGTCTGTTTAACGGTCCCAGCTTAGTTTCTTGGCATTTCCAGCTCTTCCATTTCTGCTTTTTTTTCTGCTTCAGTGTCTGCTTTGTTTTTTATCTTCTTTCTTTGTCCTGTCCATCTCTTTCCATCAATCAGCCACACTTAAACCACCCATTAAGTCAACATTTACAATAAAATCTGTAATTTTCACACCTTTTCTTTGGCGCAGTAATACTGAATTGTTTTACAGAATCACAAACGGCAGTTGCGCATTAATACTGATGTAATGTGGTCACAGGTGTATGTTTGTTGAGTAATTTGCAATGGCTTTGAATGCGGCTCAACCAGTCAGAATCAAGGACTGGAACTATCCGTTTTATAAAAATGAAATGACCCCTGTTCAAAAGTCTGCTTACCCTTAGTTCTTAATACTGTGTATTGCCCCTTTATCATCAATGACATCAATGAGTGTGCAGTCTTTTGTAATAGTTGTCTGTGAGGCCCCAAATTCTTGCAGGTGGTATAGCTGCCCATTCGTCTTGGCAAAATGCATCCGGGTCATACATGAACAGCACATTTGAGATCTCCAAAGAGCGGCTCGATGATATTATGGTCAGGAGACTGAGATGGCCACTCCAGAACCTTCACCTTTTGTCTTCTGTAACCACTAGAGGGTCAACTTGGCCTTGTGCTTAGGGTCATTGTCTTGCTGGAAAGTCCAAGAGCGTCCCATGCGCAGCTTTCGTGCAGAAGAATGCAAATTGTCTGCCAGTATTTTTGGACATGCTGTATTCACCTTGCCATCAATTTTCACAAATTCCCGTGCCTTTAGAGCTCACACACCCCATGCTTTGCAGTGGGGATGGTATTCTTTTCACTATAGGCCTTGTTGACCCCTGTCCAAACATAGCACTTATGGATGTGACCATAAAGCTCTATTTTGGTCTCGTCACTCCAAATTACTGTGTGCCAAAAGCTGTGAGCTGTGTCAAGGTGTTGTAGGGCATATTGGAACCGGGC
The DNA here is from genome assembly GCA_032164185.1 of Moxostoma hubbsi. Taxonomy (NCBI): domain Eukaryota; kingdom Metazoa; phylum Chordata; class Actinopteri; order Cypriniformes; family Catostomidae; genus Moxostoma; species Moxostoma hubbsi. Next base: position 45,103,257 of record JAVLUX010000009.1, on the reverse strand, counting down.
TTTTTTGTGGCATTGGTATCAAGAGATCCCTAAATTTTCCACTTTTTAGTAAGTGATTGAACAGTACTGACTGGCATTTTCAAGGATTTGGATATCTTTTTATATCCTTTTCCATCTTTATAAAGTTCCATTATCTTGTTACACAGGTCTTTAGTATCTAGCCTGCTCAGTGCATTCACGTGAGAGCTAACAAACTCATTGACTATTTATACACAGACACTAATTGCAATTTAAAAAGCCAAAGGTGTGGGAAATTAAAATTAATTGACATTTCATCCTGTGTGTGTCACCTTGTGTGTCTATAACAAGGCCAAACATTCAAGGGTATGTAAACTTTTGATCTAGGCCATTTGGGCATACAACAGCCATAACTGTTGTCATTATGATTTAAAAAGGAGACAAACAACTATGTGATAATAAATGGCTTCATATGATCACTATCCTTAAATAAAAAACTGATAATATTTTAGCATGATCGGTCATATTTTCAAAATCAATGGCAAAATTTCACAATTTCTGCCAGGGTATGCAAACTTTTGAGCACAACTGTAAGTGATGTTGTTTTACACTTAAGATCTGAACATCATGTCATCTCTTTCCAAACAATGGGGAAAGTGAATGGGGACTGGTGCTGTCAAGCTCCAAAAATGACTAAAAAGCACTGATAAGTATCATAAAATAGGTCCATTCAACTCATTTGCTGTTGTCAAAGACTTCAGAAGCAATACGATAGCTTTGTGTGATATGAGGAATAGACCAAAATTTAAATAGTTATTTGCTGAAAACATTTCTCCTCCATACTTCTATAATATAATTTGTATTCACATACTTTGAAATATGGTGTGTAAAGACACAATTTCCTAGTTGACTGTAAATTGCATCATGATTACATTGAAATTAATTTTCAATCTAATTTTTTGGTTGAACAATTACACTGTACTGCCCTAGCCAAGCTACCTCTGAACAGGATGTGAAGCATTTGCTATTGGCTATACTACAACACCAGGATGTTTATTTATATCTGAGAATACTTATGCTCAAGGGCTATTGATAATCTGTTTTATGTTATACCAACATTTAAAATGTATTTTTTATACTCCTACAACATTTTAATTGTTTCAGCATTTGGTGTATTGTAGAATTTTGCAGCACTCTTAATAAGGTTTTAGTTTTGACATGCATGATTAACAACTTTTGCCTTTTCGTGTCTTTTAGCAAATACTGAATCTGATTTATTTCGTTAATTCATTTTTAAGTGCAGCTGATATTTAACTTGTGATTCACTGATAAGATAACATAACATTTTGAAATAAATGTTTTAATCCTGAATGATGTTTACTTGGTTACTCTGTCACTACTCTCATTCATTCAAAATTTGCCTCTAGACATTTACATACATTCTGACTAATAGAGTGATGATGTCAGAGATTTTGCGTAATGCTGAGAAGCAGATTTAAATACCCTTCAGTTCCTTGTTCTGTTTGCATGAGCATTTTTCTTGGTAAGCCACAACTTGGTTGTGTCAGTTCTATTGGGGCTGCAGAGAGTTTCACACTCAGTTATCAGAGATATCGGTGAGTAAACCAGTAAGTTGATGTTCTGAACCTGATGCTTTTAAATGACATTGTACAATAACAGAAATATGTTGTGAGCTTGATGTCTATTTTTTTTTTCTATTAATCAATAGACTATGACGACAGCAATGGATTATGAGGAATATGACCTTGACTTTTTTTTAAATTTGTCAAATGTGACAATAAATCCAGAACATGTCAGAGATGAACTGGTTGTGTTCTGCGGGAAAAGCGATGTCATCCGTTTTGGTGCAGCATATCTCCCGATATTCTACTGCATTAACTTTTTACTTAGCTTGTTCGGGAACGGGCTGGTGCTGTGTATCATCTACAAATATGAGAAGCTTAGCACAGTCACCAACATATTCTTACTTAACCTTGTCATCTCAGACCTGGTCTTCGCATCTAGTCTCCCATTTTGGGCAGTGTACCACAGCTCTGAATGGATCTTCGGCAGTACCCTGTGCAAGATTGTGGGAAGTGTTTATTCCATCGGCTTCAACAGCTCCATCCTCTTCCTTACACTCATGACCTTTGACCGCTACCTGGCAGTGGTCCATGCCGTCACGGCAGCCAGGCACAGGAGGAGAGCATATGCGGTTGTATTGTCCGCTGTCATTTGGGTGCTCACTGTATTGGCTAGTATAAAGGATATCATTCTTCACAACGTGAGATACAATCAGGAAAGTGGTATGCTGTGTGAAGTGTCTGGTTACTCCCAGAGTGTCCTCATAAAGTGGGAGTTGCTTGGGTATTATCAGCAGTTTCTCCTTTTCTTCTTAGTGCCTCTGGCTATCGTCTTGTACTGCTATGTCCGCATAACCATCAGAATCATGTACACTCGCATGGTGGAGAAGTTCAGGGCAGTCAAACTCATCTTTGTCATCATCTTCACCTTCTTCATCTGCTGGACGCCTTACAACGTGGTCATCCTGCTACAAGCGATCAAGACGTCCTTTGGAGACCAGACGCAGTGTTCAAATACCCTTGACTATGCCCTGTACGTGACACGAAATTTTGCATACTTATACTGTTGCATCAGCCCTGTCTTTTATACCTTTTTGGGCAAGAAATTTCAAAACCATTTTCTGAAACTTTTGGACAGGCGTCTGCCATTTCTGAAGATAAAAGTACTGACAACACAAAGCAGTAAAAGTACATCATTCAGGAGCCCGAACACTGATTACTGATTTGATTCAGAAAGTGTGACCATGGAGGATGTGGTTAATTTGTAAAGAGACAACTTTGTACCATTTTCTATTAAAATTGTTACTAAGAGGACAAAAAAAGGCACATTTCGATTTTTTGAAAAAAAAAAAAGAACCATCCAAATTGCAATATTTGCTTTGCTTTTTTTGAGCATAAATCATTATATGAAATAATTTCCGCAGGTACAGAAAGACTGTTTTATAATACATTTAAGTCCATTTGTACATACTCATTCACAAATCTTTCCAGACATGGCACTTTATTGTTGTTAAAGTAATAATTTGCTTCTGTGATAAACGGTTATTGCAACATAATGTGCATTGTGCAAGCCTTGACTTAGTACTAGATGGTTTCTTGTGCAATGTAGCATCAATGATTTTCAACATACTTATGTATAGCTTAATATTCTGCATGGTTTTTGTGCTGAATGTGCTGAACAGATGGAGTTTTTAATTATGGTTAATCTGAGATCTATAAGTGGGGTAAATTACTCATTTTATATCGCTGTTCAACTGCTGGTATATATGCTGAAACATTTTTGTGACAAGAATCTTGATCTAAACTAAAATTTTAAGTGACATGTTGTTTTAGTCAAGGGAAACTAAAAAAAAATTCTGTTTAAATGTCTCAAAATAAAAAAAAAAAGGTAAACTTCCTGTCTTGTCAACACATAAATGTATCCTGTCTAATTGACATTTATTAACATCCAATGTATATTTTGAGTCTATCATTGTGGTCTGTGGCCTTATATACTGCCATATATAAAATATTTGTGCATGGAAAATAAATATTTCTTATTAATCTGCTTTCTATAACTGGATTGTGGTTGTTTTCTTTAAACAGATGTCAGGAAAACTTATTCAAACCAAAGGATGCAGAGGAAAATATACTAATACAAATATTGCAAAGAGAGATTATGCAGATATCAAGTGATATCTACTGTAACCTTAACTCTATTATGGGAAATATCTAAAATCCCCCACCTACAGCAACACAGAAAGTGTCACAAAATAGAAAACACAACCTTTAAAGAGACACCTTAGTTATGAAACTACTCACTTTTATCCGACATGCATGTTTCATAGTGTAATTTAAATTCTGCTTTATTGACATCAGTCTAAAAGGCATCTGGTTTAAATAATATAATTTTACCTTCTAGTTTGTCTATATACATTCCTTCTGTATTAACAAAACATTTCAATTAAAAATAAAATTGAAGCGTCTCCCAAAACACTGTTTCCCAGGAATCATAGTTCATTGACAGTATCACCTCCTAGATACCATTCACCAATCCCAGCCAAACATTTCCAGTCACAGCCAATCCCATCCAATCCCAACCATCCATTCAGCCAATTACATACAGCCAATATCCAGCCATCCAATCTGCATCCACTCCTATCCAGTAACCACAGGGATATTCAATCAGCGTCCAATCACAGCCAATCACTATCCAGTAACCACAGGGATATTCAATCAGCGTCCAATCACAGCCAATCACTATCCAGTCATCACCCTATCACACCCAGACATCTACTGCGTCATCGTGCGTACGTAAGCGGGTGGGGTGGAAGGCGTAAACGCCCATTGTACAAAGGGTCCTTAGGTTGTTCCTGGGAGGCAGCAGATGCCATAACCCCGCCCCCACCGCAATCATAACCATAAGGAGCATGCGAGTCTGAGTATCCTGTAAGGAATAATCAAAGGCACCTTTCTACCATTGCGGGCGTAAACAGAGTCGCAACGGGAGGGAGGAAAAAAAAATCAATCTGACGGTGGGTTTCCATTGGTTACAGGCTCCTGGTACCCAGGAAAGAGAATGTAGCATCTCCTGCCCGTGGTAGCTTAGCAAACAGGGGAAATGTGAGGAGAGGGCGGCTGTTGTGCGGGTTAATACGGGACTGATGATGGCCATATGAAGCTGAAGGTGATGATTCACCGGCAGGTGATACTGACCCAGGTAAGCGTGGGTTGATTTCCTCTAATATGCTGTTTACCAGAGGGGATTTGAGATGTATCTCGCCCTTGTTTATTTGACGTTCATTCAGTCGCGGCCTCGCGCGCCTTTGTGTAGTGGCGCGCGCGCACGTCTTCTGTGTGAATGTGGTTCGATGAGCATCCTCGAGATTAATACCTGAACCACCACCCCATCCCAAGCCCATGAACCTAAACGTGCACCCTATCCTAAAATATACACTCTAACCCTAACAATAGTTCTTAACCTTAAACCTCATTTTTAAGAACGAACCCCCAAATCTATACTAAAAAGTTAAGATGATCTAAAATGAATTGCTTAATAGTAGTAGTAGTAATGTTATGGTAAATTACACGCTATGGCAAAAAACCAAAACAGTCATATTCTCGCCACAATTCGAAAGAAACCTATTTGAATAATGATGCCCTTTAAAAGTAATTTAGTAATACCTGAACATATGAATAGCATATTGATTTTACAAGCCAGTGTCTCAGGTTTGAAAAGCCTGATTTTCAGTGTTTACTATTTGGGGACATGTGTTCATTACTCAAGGGACGTTAAGAGCAGAAATCATTAAGATGAGGAGCATAGATGGTGTAAAGTAGTACTGATTCACCTGGGACCAGCAGTATATTGATCCACTCTATAAAATCATCACCAAGGATGGAAAAGCTTCAGAAGAGGGAAAAAAGGCCATGTTACTTCAAGGCAGGAGCTTCTTCACTTGATGGCATGGAAGGTAAAGTGGCTTCATAAGCTTTAAGTTGGCCTGTACATTAGGGCTGAATGAATTGTGATTATTTCAAAAAAATATTGCGATTTGAACAATTGCGATATGATTAATAACATTAAAAAGAACCAGACTAAATAAATATAAAATACAGTGAAACATAGATAGGAAAAGGAAATAGAGTCACAAAATCTTTACATTGTATTTGTCCACTTTGTGATAGAGTCTCAGCCCACTTTTCATCATTATTTTTTGGAATCTAGTAATGTTGTTATTAAGAAATTTTTAACAGAAATATATCTTTGTATAATATTAACAATAACAACAAAAATAGTAATCTTCATTATTATTGTTGTTATAAAATTACCAATTTATGTAATAATTTCTTAACTTGCATGCAGCATTGCGATTGGGTTCCATAAATGGATAGTTCACCCAAAAAATGCCATCCCAGATGTGCATGACTTTCTTCTCGTGAACACAATTGAAGATTTTTAGAATAATGTCTCAGCACTGTAGGTCCTTACAATGCAAGAGAATGGTGTCCAGAACTTGGTAGCTCCAAAAATCACATAAAGGAAACGTAAAAGTTATCCATAAAACTCCAGTGGTTAAATCCATATCTTCAGAGGTGATATAATAGGTGTGGGTGAGAAACAGATCAATGTTTAAGTCCTTCTTTTACTGTAAATCTCCACTTTCTTTTTTACATCTGAAAGTCACAAGTGGGGCCTGTTTAGTTTCACTCTTATATGTAAATTACATTTTTATCTGTTTCTCACCCACACCTGTTATATTGCTTCAGAAGAAATATATGTAACCACTGGAGTCATATAGCTATGGATATAGATCACCATTCACATGCACTGTATGGACCTACAGAGTTGAGATATTCTTCTAAAAATCTTTGTTTGTGTTCTGCGGAAAAAAGAAAGTCATACACATCTGGGATGACATGAGGGTGAGTAAATGATGAGAATTTCCATTTTTGGGTCAACTAATCCTTTAAGCGTTTATTTTGGCGTAACACTAAAAGAAGACAATGTAATTGGACAGAAATGCTCTCATCCACTCTTCTGTCCAGAAATAAAATGGTGTTATGAGGTTACGTTATATTTGGATTGTAAATTTTAGCAGCCAAAAACTAAAACAGCTGAATTTTTGTACTTTTATATAAAACAATTCTCTGTACCCTACAGTTTTGTAGTGTACACATACACAGTGTATATACTGCCATAATGTAGCAGAAGTAGTATGGTAAAATTGGCACGCTGCACAAGTCTTTGTTTGTAGCTTGCTAGCCTGCTTAGCATTGCTTATTCATCCTTATTCACATTCATCGTATTATCCTTTGCCATTTTACTGCTTCGGGTTTTTCCGCTTTTCTACTGTTTCAACTGCATATTTTACAGCGTGCACCCGTTTTTCGTTTTTTTCTTTTCTTTGTTCCCCCGCTTGCCTACTTCTCGCATCTCGACTGTGTGCATTCGTTTTCTCCACTCTTTTAAATGGATTATTGCATCAATCACAAACATCTGCTGATTAAGAACCACGTCGAACCACATCGATCTCAAACCCTCGCAAGAACAACCATAATGACAACTAACAATTGCGGTAAGTCATGGCATCTGCTCATGTTATTTCTTCCTGCATTGCATGCCACATGTTTACTATAGCTTCTTCCTTCAGCAGTGAGGTATTCACATGTGATAGATGTAAGGAATTATTAAGCTTCTCTGTCAGCCTGACTGAGTTAGAGACACGCATCTGAACGCTAGTGGAGTTCAGTGAGAAAGAGAAGCCGGTAGATACTGTTTCAGATGCGGTTTGTACAGCGAGCAACACACACACTTTGGTTCCGGCTCTAGAGCCCCCTCAGCAGTGCATTTGTCTGACATCTTGGTGGCATACTCGCTCAGAAAAGCGACACCACTCTCCCATTCCTGTTAGGGTTTCCAATTGATTCTCCCCACAGTGATGCACACACTGAGAATCATGTTGAAAGAGCCCTTGTTATTAGTGATTCTATTGTAAGGAACGTGGAAATGGAGGTTCCAGCCACTATTGTTAATTGCATTTCGGGGGGCTCAGGCGTCTGAAATCAGATCAAATTTACTAGTGCTGGCTAATACTCTACTAACATAGATTTTCTAAAATTGTTATTCATGTCGGCACTAACGATGTCCGGCTTCGCCTGTCTGAGATCACTAAAGATAACGTTAAAGACGTGTGAATTTGCAAAAACGATGTCAGACTCTGTAATATGCTCTGGCCTCCTCCCTGCTCGCCGTGGTGACAAGGTTTATAGTAGATTAGTGTCACTGAATGGCTGGATGTTTGAGTGGTGTCTGGAGAATAGCATGTGATTTATAGACAATTGTAATACCTAACCTGCTAAAGAGAGACAGACTCCATCCCTCCAGGGAAGGTGCCGCTCTCCTCTCTAGTAATTTGACTCATAGTCTTAATACTAGTATTAGTATTTGATAGTATTTGACTAAGGTCAGCAGACAAACTGGTTAATCCGAACATCTGTTATCTGCCTTGAGATGTCACGCAGGTCACATAAACTACAACACATTGTGACTTTATCACCTAGATATCATATAGAGACTGTGTCTGCTCCCCGATCTACCAAACACAAACCCCTCACTAAATCATTTAGAAAAATTTTATAAGGTCAAACTTGAATATAATAAAAATAAAAAATGGAAGATAAACACCATATAATGTTAGGGCTACTAAACATTAGATCTCTTTCATTCCAAAGTACTAATTGTAAATTAAATTATTACAGATCATAGTTTGGATGCACTCTGTTTGACAGAAACCTGTCTTAAACTGGATTAATATATTAGTTTAAATGAATCTACTCCCCCAGGTTATTGTTATAATCATGAATCTCAAAGGAAGGGTTGAGGAGGTGGTATTGCTACAATTTACAGTAAGTTTTTGGTGTTACTCAGAAGACAGGATATAAGTTAAAATCTTTTGAACTAACAATTCTTATTGTGAAACGTCAGATAAAAAATCTCTGTTGCCTTTTACCATTGCTACACTATATAGATCACCCAGGTCGTACTCTGGTTTCCTTGGTGAATTTGCTAATTTTCTATCAGATCTAGTAGTTAATGTAGATAGAGCTTTAATTATTGGTGACTTTAACATTCACATAGATAATGAAAATGACACATTGGGATTAGCATTTATCAATATTATTGAAATTCTCAACTCCCTAGGAGTCAGACAAAATGTGACAGGACCAACTCATCACCATAATCATACGCTAGATTTAATTTTGTCAAATGGGGTTGATGTTGATACTATAGAAACTCTACCACAGAGCGATGACATCTCAGATTATTACCTTGTCTCTTGTTTGCTGCGATCAGCTAATGTCACTCAATCTACACCACACTATCGTTCAAGTAGAACTATGCTTTCGACCGCTAAAGATATCTTCACTAATAATCTTCCAGAATTGTCTCACATACTCAGTAAGCCATAAAGTCTTGAATAACTTGATGTAATAACAGAAACTATAAATACAGTCTTCTCTATCACTCTTCATTGTGTGCCCACCCCCCTCCCTGTTCAATTCTACTGAGAAATGGAATATATGAACAATTTCAGTCAGGATTTAAGCCCCATCACTGTACAGAGATTGCACTTCTCAGAGTTACAAATTACTTGCTCTTATCATCTGATTGCAGCTGCATTTCTCTTCTGGTGCTTTTAGATCTTAGTGCTGCCTTTGACACGATAGATCAAGACATTCTCTTGAATAGGCTGGATAATTATGTTTGCATTAGTGGAGTTGCATTAGCATGGTTTTGGTGTTATTTATCAGATCACTACCACTTTGTATGTGTAAATGAGGAATTGTCAAATCAAACAAAAGTCAATTATGGAGTGCCGCTGGGATCAGCTTTAGGGCCTCTGCTTTTCTCCTTATGCATGCTTCCCTTTGGAGATATTATTAGGAATCATGAAATAAGTTTCCACTGTTATGCTGATGATGCTCAACTTTATATTTCTTCTAAACCCAATTCTCAAAATTAGCAGAAGGTTTCAATTAAATAAAAAATTGGATGGCCAGAAATTTCCTTCTACTCCGTTCCGACAAAACAGAGGTATTATTTATTGGACCAAAAACCTCTAAAAATGAGCCACTAAAATATAATTTGACTCTTGATGGATGTACTGTTACGTCGTCTTCTACAGCAAAGATCTGAGGGGTTATATTTGATACCAATTTTTACTTTGAAAATCAAATTTCCAATGTCTGTAGAACAGCATTCTTCCACCTCAGAAATATTGCTAAGTTACAACACACGCTCTTTGATGCTTATGCCGAAAAAACAATTAATGTGTTCATGACCACAAGACGAGATTATTGTAATGCATTACTGGGAGGATGTCCAGCAAATTCAATAATCTTCCAATTGGTTCAAAATTGTTGACTACAACCAAGAAATATGATCATATTAGCCCAATTGTATTGTTGTTACATTGTCTACCTGATAAATTTCATAATAATTATAAAATGTTGTTAACTACATAAAAGCTTTGAATGGTCTAGCTCCACAGTACTTAAGTGACCTTCTGACATGCTATATTCCGTCACGTTAATTGTGATCACTAAATTCTGGCTTATTAATAATTCCAAGAATATCAAAATCCACAAAAGGTGGTAGATCCTTTTCAGACTTGGCTCCTAAACTATGGAATAGTCTCCCTCACACTGTTCGGGATGCAGACACACTCCCTCAGTTTAAGTCTAGACTAAAGACTCATCTATTTAGCCAGACATACACCTAATTTATCCATCAACTCACAATTAGGCTGCTCTAGTTTGGTCTGCCAGAACCAGAAACATCTATCATGATCTATAACGCTGCATAATATTGAATGGCATGCATTCTAATATTATTCTATTTGTTTCAATGTCTCAACCTCGGGATTCATATCCCAAGGTTACTAGAGCCGGCCAGATCCAGCTCCGTTCCTGCTTGGTGTCGGACTCTACTGCTACATGTTGCTGAGTGATGACGACAAACTACAGCCGGTGCTAGCCAGACATCACTTCAGTCTTTTGACTACAGAGGATCTGAACTCCAACTGTAAGACATTGGATACTTCATATGCCACTGCCTGAACATTGGATTTAGGATGGACCCCAACGAACCTCACCGAAATGACCTGCCGGTTGAACTGAGAAGCACCTCATTGATCTCTGCCTGCATCACCTTTGTCTGTTGATGGACTACAGTCTTGAAATGGAATACATAGACTATAATTTAATTGCCAACAAAAGCCTTCATCAGCCAACTAACAAAGGGCAATGAATCTACGTGAAATTCTGCAGTTAATCCAGGATGGACTTCAAAGACATTAGTCATTAATCTTTGTTCATAAGAAAAGTTTCTTTTGTTTTTAAAACTCTGGACCTTAACGCTTAATTTACAAATGTTAAATAATGACTTGCACTGCACACAATATTGGCATCATATTCATGTTGTTTAGCCAGAGGGGAACTGGAGCCCACAGTGAGTCTGGTTTAGGGTTAGGGTGGGTGTGGCACGGTGGAGGGCGGGACCGGCGCGTGATTACGCACGCCCGGTCCCGTATCAGGCTAATTGAGCCGTCAAGAGGGATAAAGGCCACTCGCAGACGGCGATCGGGAGAGATCGCCGTCCTGATCGCCGTCTGCGAGTGGCCTTTATCCCTCTTGACGGCTCAATTAGCCCGATACGGGACCGGGCGTGCGTAATCACGCGCCGGTCCCGCCCTCCACCGTGCCACATTCCTCCCCCGTTCTCTCAGGCTGGGGACCCCCGGCCTGACGTACATCCCCTGGGGGGGGGTGCCTCCCTCGCGGTCGGCGGCCGTTCCTCCGCGTCCAGGTGGCTGGGCTCCTCCGTCTCCCGGCAGATGGCCGCGGCTGCTCCATTGAGAAGTGGCGAGAACTCCGCTACGGCGTATCCCTCTTCCTTCCCGGGTTTCGGCACCAATGTAAAGAAGATCATTTTCATGGGCAAGGAAGAGGCGAGAAACCGGCTTGTCAATATAAATAATAATTTAATGAAGAACTTAAAACAAACACATAGGACAGCAGACATGTCTGCTGATTAAGCTCTCTCTCCCGATCGCCGTCTGCGAGTGGCCTTTATCCATCTTGACGGCTCAATTAGCCTGATACGGGACCGGGCGTGCGTAATCACGCGCCGGTCCCGCCCTCCACCGTGCCACAGTGGGGTTAGACAGAGGGGAACTGGTCCCCACAGTGAGCCTGGTTTCTCCCAAGGTTATTTTTCTCCATTAATCTTATGGAGTTTTGCGTTCCTTGCCACAGTCACCTTCAGCTTGCTCACTGGGGTTCTAAATACAATTTTCATTTAATTATTACATTTGTATACATATTTTACAATCATATTTAAGCAAACTACACAATTATGACTTCTTTTTGTTAATGCATGATTTCCTGTAAAGCTGCTTTGAAATTATGTGTGTTGTGAAAAGCGCTATACCAATAAAAAAATGACTTGACTTGACATTCTGAACATACCTAATATCTACAAGACGACCATACCGATATGCTGCAGTGTACTGCACAGCAGAGTTGTTTCTCTGCAGGGAGGACATTACATACTTGTGATCTTGTTCAGAACAGAATTGTGGCCGATTCCGGTTTCTCCGTTTCCAGCTTCCATAGGCCTCAGTGCTGTGTTATGTCAGTGCATTAAGGTTTTTGGGTTTCTGTTTTTCACACGTCTTACTAGGGCTGGGCGATTAATCGAATTTTCAATTACGATTTTGGCTTCCAATAATAATGGAAACAAAATAACCGAGATAAAACAATTATTGTGCCAATTCTGTTTCGTAATGTTGCTCTCGTTTTGTCTTGTGTTATAAATCCAGTGCACCCCTTTCCTTTACAGTGGCGCGCCCCTCCTTAAAAGCCCAAACTCGCTCCCCACCAGGCTGTGTCATGTTTAGTTCAGTTCGAGCCAAGATGACGGAAAGAGAGCCTTTGTTCATTTTTATATATTGGATGAATGTTTGGTAGGCTGGGCGATAGGAATCTTACAAAGAAGCTGATGCCGATTGCAAAACTCAGTTGATCAATGATGATCAACAGTATTGGAAATTGGCAAAACCATGGATCTGGGAAGTCAGCAAATATATTAAACAGTAGCCCAGGGTGTATATGGAACTAGCACCCGCCAAATGTGATGAGACTGAATCCAGTTTGCAAATTCCTTGTCTAAATGTATTTCATGCACGGTTAATTTTGCTCATCTACCCGCAACAGGCGGGCAACCTGTAAGACATCTCGGTGTGACAAATAACAAGAAATGCTGTTAGTCACAAAGACGTGCATGAAGAAACACAATTGTAATGCAGATCAAGGTTTGGGTATGGAAAGGAGGAGATGGGACGCAGTGACAGTTCAAGTTAGGTTTTTATTCTTCTGCCTTAAGCACACCATATGCACTCTTCTCTGTGCTTTTTCTTTGTTCGAACAGTTCAATCAAGAACACTCTCGGTAAACATAAACTTCTTGAAATCATAAACGTCTCGATATTTGGAAACACGAAACGCACAGAAAACATGCCAACGCTGCACTCTTGTGTCATTCTCTCTCTGCCTTCTCTGGTGAGTTTGGCAGCTGTTAAGGTCTCTCTCCGCCATCACTGTACGAAGAAACAGCTGTTATAAATGATGTCAGCCAGCTTAACAAGCCTCACCGATCTCTCTCTCTCTCCCACAAACAGACACATGACCACATCCCCATCCCCACAACTATATTATATATATATATATATATATATATATATATATATATATATATATACGTATATTATATGTTTAAAAACAGACAAAAGAAAAGCTGACAATGCTTGTGTTCTACAGATATGTACTCTTGGCATTTTCTCAACCAACTTCTTGAGGTATCACCCTGGGATGCTTTTTAAACAGTATTGAAGGAGATCCCTTGTATATGCTGCTGGGCACCTAGTTGCTCCATTTCTTAAAATTAAATTCATAAAATAAAATTTTAGTTTTGTAATTAAATAAATTAATATGTTGGCACAGTTATATTTTTGTCTAAAAATCTAATTTCAAACATTTATGGATATGCCTTCATATCAAAAGAATTATCGTGAGAACATTTTCAGGCAAGTGACGCCACACTTTTGAACAGTAGTGTAGGCTATCTTTGTATCAAAGAAACAACAACGAAAGTGGTTAAATCATGAAATAATAAATGACATGTTCACCTTGAACCTAAAATTGAGTTTTATTTTATTTAGGCAGCTGTAACTGTATTACTAAAATGCAATACAAAAACAAATTCGATAAGAACACACATTTAGCAGCATTATTTTGGGAACACAAGGGAATCCATTAGGCTTTATTATTATCTTTACATTTATAATTGTCTTTAGTTCTTAATCTGTAGCCTATTATTAATTTTTCACCTGGTATCGTTGACGGATGCTTACGTGATGGCAAATGGAGCCATTGGAGTCTGTAAATGTTTGGATATGGGGAGGTGGTTAAATAAAATAAATCACTTTGCTATTTTAATTGTTTGATTGTTTGTTTGTTTGTTTTTTTCGTTTAGTTTAAAGTGCCATTTGAATTTAGAAATGTCTTTTGATTATGTTTTTCATGTTTGATTAAATAAATTTTTAAAGCAAAATCAATAAAAGAAAAGACCCTCGGCAGTGGTGTTGACGAGATATATATATATATATATATATATATAATATAATATAATATAATATAATTTTTTTTTTTCCTTATATGGCCCAGCCCTACAGTGCACTACAACATAGTTTCTTATTTATTTTGATCTAATTTATTATTTTTCTTATTTGTTTAAATGTATATGTATTTCTATATTATAAATTTACTTTTTTTCAATTGAATTATATTTAAAGTTCAATAAATGCATGATTTTTCCAAAGTCAATGAGTAATCATGTTAAATAATAGTGCAAACTATATTTACCAAAATAATCGTAATTATGATTTTTGCCATAATCGAGCAACCCTACGTCTTACTATGAGCCTGATGCTCCGCAAACTAATATATCTCATCCTGCGCGAGATGCATGCAGAAACAGTGGTATTTAATGGAGTCTGCCCCCAGGGCCATAATGATTATAATTAATTTATCCGTGTCAGTTTGATTGCAAGGTACGTTGTAAAAGCTTCCTTTCAGCTGGTGATTCAATTTGTTTCAGCATGCCTCGATTCAATAATTTAGTAGGTCTGAATTTGCATTCCAGTTCTTTTCTAACAACAAGGTCAACATAGAGAAATTACATTATTACTAAAAAAAAAAAAATAATACCCCAAAACAAGAGTGTTAGGGGACAGTGTTAAGAGAGTTTAGGGCCAGTTGACGGTATTTGCCCATAGGGCCCTATATATATATATATATATATATATATATATATATATATATATATATATATATATATATATATATATATATATATATATATATATATATATATATATATATAATTTTTTTTTGTAAATTTCGTGTTTTCCATTTTATTTTATATTTATTTTAAAGTTTAATAACATGTTATAATAAAAAAAATGTCTAGTTAAAAGGAATTAATATTATTTATTTTAATCAAATGAAGAACAAAACAATTATTTTTCAATGTACCAATACATTATTTTTATCAAATAAAGTGCTTCTACACAGATCCTCACAGCGTATCCAAAATGCAATATTGAAGTTATTTATGTTTTTGTCAAATGCAGTGCATCACAATATTAATAAAAGCATTGATGAAAACTTTAATTCAGTTCAACAGTATGGCGGAAAGCATGAATTAAGCTATTTGAGTTTATGGTTTGGACCACAGCTTCGTATATCATCAAAAGCAGTTCACTATATGTCTTAAATGCACTTATTAAAACCGAAAAAAGGCTTAGATTAGGGCTGGGCGATACAACGATATTAGTATTTATCGCAATAAAAACTCCACGATATCGACGATAAGCTTTTGAGTAATTTTCGATATTTAGCCTGTGTTCTACATGTAGACATGCGTGTTGCTAAAAACACTAGCAGCTTGGCTTTCTTATCGTATGTTTCCAATGGCGCGTGCTGAGCAAATGTGAGCGAGCGTTTTCAAGTCCTTCCTATGGAAGCAGGGCGTCAAACTCGCAAGGTGGATTGTAAAATTGACAGCAGCGCGGGGCAAGCGGTTCCCTAGCGTTGGGAGTGGCTTTGTGCAGATGGAAACGCATACTCAGATTGTATGTAATTGCTATTGCCCCCGCTACGCAGGTCACCGTGTTCCGGATCCCAGATTGATTCCATCTTGACTGCAAGATTTCACGACGACGGTCACGCCCTGTCCTCGTCTCTAGTGAGCAGCGCGACAAAACAACAGTGCCGGTTATAACATATCTGATCTTTCTGCGCTGTATTCTTAAATATTTTTCTCTAGCACTGAACCACCTTCACTGATGCCCGGGCCGCACCCGCATCCTCTTTTCCCCACATGTGAGTAAACATGAGGTGCGTGTATCCAGAGCGCCTTTAGACCATAAAGTTTTTTTCTTTCTAAATTTAGTTTTATTAATCAGCATGTTCCAAGCCTTTAATAATAAACAAATAGATGTGAAATTATTCAGATGTCATCATATCTGACAAGGATGAAAGACAAAACAATTACTAGTTTGTAGTCTTTCTCACTTTAATGAAAATAGAAAAATGGTCCATTCAGACTTTTACATTTTCAAAAGTTTCTCTCTGGAGATACACCCGAACCCCCATACAGCATCATTCCTCAGTCACAAGGGCTTCTATGCCCCCATACTTGGATATCTGTATGTAAAGAAATATGAAAATAATTTTAATGTAATAAATAAATAAATAAATATATATATATATATATATATATATATATATATATATATACACTACCGTTCAAAGGTTTGGGGTCACTTACTCATTCTTTATTTATTTATTTATTTCACATTTTAGAATAATAGTAGTCAGCAAAACTATGGAATAATAGAAATGGAAATATGGGAATTATTTTGTGACCAAAAAATCCAAAATAAATCCAAAACTATGTAATATTTTAGCATCTTCAAAGTAGTCACCCTTTGCCTAGATTTTGCAGACATGTACTCGTGACATTTTCTCAACCAACTTCTTGAGGAATCACCCCGGGATGCTTTTTAAACAGTATTGAAGGAGTTCCCATCTATGTTGGGCACTTATTGGCTTCTTTTCTTCATATTTTGATCCAAGTCATCCATTTCAAAAACTTTTTTTTTTTTTAGGAAATTTTAGATTTGTAATTAAATAAATGTATATGTTTTGGCAGAATAATATTTTGTCTACAAAGTTAATTTCAAACTTTTAAGCATACACCTTCAGATCAAAAGATTTTTAAGATCATGAGAAACATTTCAGACAAGTGACCCCAAACTTTTGAACGGTAGTGTATATACTGTCATTATGATTTAAAATGAACAGGTCATCTTATAACATTCATATCCAACTGCACTCAATTGATAAACTCTATAAAATATTGTAATATTTTCATATAAGATCCCGCAGACACCACTGCATTGACTGTGGGCCCCCAACGCTGTTTTGTAAAGACTATTTAGACTGTTTAGGATTTTGTTTTCTCTTCTTTCTTTGGAAATTCAAAAAAATTTGCAATGTGCAAATGTGATTCAATATCGTGATAAATATCGATATCGAATGATATGAAAAAGAATATCGTGATAATATTTTTTGCCATATTGCCCAGCCCTAGCTGGATTTATATATATATATATATATATATATATATATATATATATATATATATATATATATAGATAGATAGATAGATAGATAGATAGATATATAGATAGATAGATAGATTTAATGATATAAATGTATAAAGTAGTCTGTATGTACTGTGCACTTCAAGCTAAATGCATGCTCTGCTGTCTGTAATCTATTACAAACACATAGCGCACGTGATGCTTATGTTGAGGTGTTATCAGTTTATAAGCAAACGGCTTCACACATTCCCTTTGAAGCATGCAGCACATTCAGTCTAGTGATGGGCATTTTGGGCACTTTTTTTTTCTACTTGAGTACTCTAAGTACTAAAATAAAATTTGTTAAATTGATACTGCATGTCCATAATTTAACAAGTTCGAAGGTCCCCTGCATAATGAGAAAAAAGAAAAATGGACATTAAAACTGAAATATACCAAAATTAATTAAAATTCAAAGCAAAAGCAAAATCGAATCATGATATCATGATTTATGGCAATATATCGAATCGTGACATGTCGATCGCAATATGTATCGTATTGTGAGGTGGCTGGTGTTGCACATCCCTAGTTCATGGTAGCAGCAGGGACTCCCTTGCCAATACAGGAGGCAGCTGGTGATATGCTGGAGGTCACCACAGGGCAGCACTATCATCAGCAGATCTCCAACTGTGAGGCAACAGGACTGATCTTCATAAAGGTTAATGAGAGGGCAGTTTACAACAGCAAGGCTCAAATGTAAAGATTTTTTTCAACTGGCCCAGATTTAAACTTGCTAGTTTCGTATTATTTAATGTTTTGCAATGTATTTTTTTTAATGTGCAAAATATATATAAATATATAGTTAATAAAAAAACTAAATAACATTACCTAGTTTAAATTAGCAGATAATGCAAGAAAAAAATATTAATTCTTCAAAGAAAAACAAACGTTTACATTTTAAAGTAGGCCTTGACGATTTGGCTTCAAAAATTATTTCTCAATATATTTCAGCCTATTGACGACATTCGATGTACATCTTGATAATTATGTATTTGTTCTAAATGTCTCAAAAGAAGTTTGTTTTATTCAGAGGAACCATCACTTCATCCAAACAGCTTTGTAGCCATGTAGATTCAATATTTTAAAGGCATTAAATACAAATCTAGGCATGTTTTCCACTAAATACAGTTGAGGGTGAATGAGATTTAATCTTTTTCATTGATATGCACTATTACATTTATATTCCATATAGTACAATGGTACATAGTAGCTTAATATAAAGCATTATTTACCATTACTTTTTTTTTACTAAAACATTTTCTGAATAAACAAGGAGTGCAAAAACTACACTCACTTATTTTTTGGAACACAGCTGAATATTGTATATTACTAAATTATTACCGTGGGTGCTCAAGTCAAGTTTATTATTATAAAATTATACTGAATTATTATTTTGATAATTTGATTTGTGACATAAAAATGGTTCTATTGACTTCACCTTAACCTGGGTCTTTTATTTGGACACTAAAATTGCTGTCTGTTTTTGACAGTTTACAACGTTCCGTATCTGGTGAAACACTGTCATCTCCTCGATTTCTGTTATACTGTGCTGCGTTTGTGGATTTGTATAAGTTGTTGCAGTTGCATAAAGAAACATAAAGCATTAAAGAGGCAAAATTTCTTGCAGAGGGTTGTACTGTGCTGACTGTTATTCATTGTTAAGCACAGCAAGCTATGAACTCGGAAAAACACTCTTTAATTATTTGAGAATTGCATCTCACTTTAAAACCACCATCACTAAAAATATTACTGTTAGTAGTTGACACCACTAATCGCCTAGTCAGTGGTTTGACAGCTAGTCGATTAGTTAACCACCCTGTAACATCCCGCGGAAACGTAGCACATGTGGAGGCTTCGCTCTATTCCCCACGTCATCCATGCACAACTTACCACGTGTCCCACCAAGAGAGAGAACCCCATTATAGCTACCATGAGGAGGTTACTCCTTGTGACTCTACCCTCCCTAGCAACCGGGCAAATTTGGTTGCTTAAGAGACCTGGCTTGAGTCGCTCATTACACCCTGGATTCGAACTCAATGACTCAAGGGATGGTAGTCAGCGTCTTTACACACTGAGCTACCCAGGCCCTCTTCTCCACTGTTTTGAGCATGTTCAGCTCTAGGTTGTTTTGACTGCACGAGACGACAAGCTGTTCAATCTCCCTTATGTATTCAGACTCATTGTCCTCCTGGATGAGGCCAATGACAGTAGTGTTGTCTGCAAACTTCAGGAGCTTGACAGAGGTGTCCTTGGCAGTTTAGTCATTTGTGTACAGGGAGAAAAGTAGTGGGGAGTGCACACATCCCTTGTGGGGCGCTAGTGCAAATCATACAGGTACTGGAAGTGAATTTCCTCATTCTCTCGAGCTGCTGCCTATCTGTCAGAAAGCTGGTGATCCACTGACAGATAGAGGTGGAAACAGAGATTTGGTTTAATTTAGTCCAGAGAATAGCTGGGATGATGGTGTTGAAAGCCGAACTGAAGTCCACAAATAGGATCCTTGCATATGTCCCTGGTCTGTCCATATCGTAGGAATTTTGTATGGATTAAAGTGTCCGTGTACCTTCACCATAATATGTACGAAATTTTAAAATGGAATTAGTCATGTTCGACTACCATTATTAGAAGGATAAATGACAAATAATTATAATTATTTGTCTGAATAAAATTTTCCACCATTAAAATCATTATACAAAAGCTCATCATATCCACTCAAATTTGTATGGTAAGGAATAATCTTTAAGGGAATTATGATTAATTCACTTATTGGAATAATAATATTCTCATGGCTTATTGAAAATAATATCACAAATATTTTAGATATGGTTCGAGCTTTGGAGCACAGATCTTTGAAAAAAATCCAGTGACGAGATTATTTATCAAAATATACCACAGTCAAATTATCTTTGAATACAAACAAGACTTTATTGCTAATCTAACATAAAAATAACTAACACATACAAACATGAAAAACAGGTTGTGGGTGAACTGTAACATAGTAACTTGAGAGTTAACATAGTAACTCTCTGTACAGAGAAAATGAACTTTATGGAGTCAATGCCTTGAGACACATTGATACTTGCAATCGGGCAACTTGAATTAAAGTATATTATACAGACACCAGTACATTCAGCAAAGTCTGGAGATGAACTTGCATTTCCTTGCATTGCTTGGTTCTTTGGCTCTTTGTAGAAAGTTCTGGTTGTTCTGTCGATGTTTTGGACCTCTGTTAAGATCATGGATGTCAGAATGTTGCTGAAATGATGAGGCAGGCTTTGAAGCAAGGCCTTCAGCCAGGAAGACCACTTGTGAGTTGTAGAGCAGAGTGGCTTCCTCGGAACTTGACGTTCCGAGCTTTCCTAGACTCTACATTGAAGGAACTTGAGGGGCACTGGAGAAGGCTACAAGCCACAAGGGCAAAAGCGTGGAGGATGAAGAGAGCTGAAGAGAGGCGAGGAAGAGCAAGAGAAAGCATTTGTCAGAGGCGGGGAGGCTTTTATACCATTGAGATTGGCCGCAGCCCAAAGGTGTCCTTTTGATCATTTCATTCAGAATATATTAACAATGTATTAACAAATATTCCTGAAATGTAGAAAGAATCTCAACAATTGTAAATATGATGTGCTTTATCATGAATGGTTACCATTCTAGTAATATGACTTGAATAAATCAAGATTAGAGATTATAATCATCAATTTGTCAGTTATAAGTGATTTTACAAATCACTACACAAGCTATAATCATTTGTGGGGGCCTGGGTAGCTCAGCGATTTGATGCTGACTACCACCCCTGGAGTCGTAAGTTCGAATCTAGGGTGTGCTGAGTGACTCCAGCCAGGTCACCTAAACAACCGAATTGGCCCGGTTGCTAGGGAGGGTAAAGCCAAGCTCGTGGTCGCTATAATGTTTGGTTCTCGCTCTCAGTGGGGCACGTGGTGAGTTGTGCATGGATGCCACGGAGAATAGCGTGGGCCTCCGCTCATGCTACGTCTCTGCGGTAACGCACTCAACAAGCCACATGATAAGATGCACTGATTGACGATCTCGGACGCAAATGAAATTGAGATTCTTCCTCTGCCATCCAGATTTCATTACGGCACCACAAGGACTTCGAACACATTGGGCATTCCAAATTGGCAAGAAAAGGGGAGAAAAAAAGCTACAATCATTTGTGTAAGATCATATTTTACTATAAAAAATAGGCTGTGTGTTGTGCAGTGTAGAAACAATACAATGAAGTCTTCTGATAGCTTTATAGCCCATAATACATGGATTTACATTGTTAAAACCCAAGAAAAGTTATCTTAGCCTGGATTTAAGAAGAGTTCAAAGGGATCCTTTCAAAGACCATAAGAAAGTTTTCAAGCTCTCTCTTGTCTTTTTATAGAGAGAGTTAACAGAGTTATTGCATGTGACACAGGAAATGCCTCATGCTTCTGGCCTAATTTAAGTATAGCAAATTGTTTATATCAAAGGACAAAAGGAGAGTGTCTTATATTTCATGGCATGGGGGGTTTCTTCAGAAGAGTAGTCTTCAAGTCATGTGAATAATTCTTAACATGAGTGTTTTTGGGTATGTGCTATCTTTTTTTATTGGCCAGATGTGGGCTGTCTCAGACTCCTTGGCATCACAGTCTTTAATTTATGACGTTGAGGATTTTTGGTTAAAAGGTTGGGTTTTCCTGGACCCCCTCCCTTGTTTTGGGACAGTATTTTAGGCAGATTCTCATTTATCTGGGCAATGCCAGACTTTAGGGTGCCATTTTGGCATTCTCTTAGTTTTATGACTTTGAGGAATTTCCAGTGTGGTCTGCAGGGCCTCTGTATTATTCTCCTAATAATTTTTCTGCCTTCAGTCACTTTAAGATGTTTCAGTATATGATGCAGTCCCATGTTGACTGCATCATCCACAGACCTGTTTGCTCGATAAGCAAATTGAAGGGGATCCAGAGATGTCCTTCAGGTGTGTGAAAACCAGTCTCTCAAATTACTTCATGACCACAGACATCAGAGCAATAGGTCTGTAGTCATTAAGTCCTGTTATTTTGGGTTTCCTTGGGACAGGGATAATGGTGGAGCATGTGAAGCAGCAGGGAACATCACACTGCTTCAGTGATCTGTTGAAGATCTGTGTGAAGATGGGGGCCAGGTGGTCAGCACAGGATTTTAGACAAGTGGGTGAAATACCATCTGGTCCCTGTGCTCTCCTTGTCTTTTGTGTCCAGAAGACCTGGCACACATCCCCTGGAGGGGTGGGGGGTTGTTGTATGTTGATGTTTGTGTGAAGTAAATGTCAGAGTGAGTGTGGGGTGTGAGACTGGGCTTTTCAAATCTACAGTAAAACACATTCAGGTCGTCAGCCATTTGTTGATTCCCTACAGTGTTGGGGGATGGTGTCTTGTAGTTAGTAATGTCTTTCAGGCCTCTCCACACTGATGTAGGGTCGTTAGCTGAAACCTTGATTTTCAGCTTCTCAGAGTAGCTTCTTTTAGCCACTCTAATCTCTTTTGTCAGTCTGTTTCTGGCCTGATTGTACAAGATTTTATCCACACTTCTGTAGGGATGTCACGTTTTTTTATGGTACGATTATTTTCTGATAAAAATCCCAATTTCACTATTTTTACAATTAGACTCATTATCAGTAATTAAAAAAAAATAGACAACATGGTTGTTTTTCCGTTTTTTTAGCAGTAGCTTCCAAATTCTTATGGTTTAATAACAGTGACCATTTTAATTGCGGTTAATTGTGAAATCGGGTAATCGCGACATCCCTACTGTAATCTTTGGCCTGATGAAGCTGCCTGAGTTTTGCTGTAAACCATGGAGGATATGGGAATGCCCATATCCTCATAGAAACTGATATATGATCAGTATCTGTGAGCTTATCCAGACTGGTGTCTGCAGCTTCAAAAGCACTCCAATCAGTGCAGTCAAAGAAGGCTTGTAGTTCCAGTTTTGCTTCACTGGTCCATCTCTTTACAGTCCTTAATGCAGGTTTATTTTAACATGGTTGGTAATTAGAGGTCGACTGATGTAGGATTTTGCAGATACCAATAACTAAGTTGGGAAGACAAGCCGATAACCGATTAATCAGCCGATAATTTTTAAAATTGACACTTTTTCTCTTCCAATTCTGATACCAGAATTCTCAGTACCTGTCAATACCGATCCGGATCCGATACCAGTGTGTAAAGAGTTATAGATGATAAGGAGGACACGAAGACGAGTTGCTCCTCTCAGGTAGGGATTTTAATGAGCACGCAGCAGTGCTCACAGCTTCACAAATAACAAAACTCTCAGTAAACACAGTAAACACAAACTCAGTATACACAAAGTTCTCTGACTTCAGGGAACACGCCAACACTGGACTGACGTGTTGCTCTCTCTCTTCCCCACTGCCCGTGGTATGGGTGTTTTATCCGCTCTCCCCATGCTCACTGAAATTAGAGACAGGTGTTAGACATAATTTGGCTCAGGTGTAAGTGCCCTTACCGCTTCCCTCTCTCCGGATGGTCACTTGACCACACCCCGGCTGCCACACAGTGTTATATCTTTACATTATTGTGTGGTTCAAATTGGGTGTACTCTTACATCTGGAATTTTAAGGTTTCAGATCTCTTTTTTTGTTAATTTGAGTTGTAAGACATCAGTCCACTTCATTCACACAGTTATTTTTTGGAACCCATTCAATTTAAATATTGTTATAAATTGTAAACAAATACTAATGATGATGATAATAATATATAAATATAAATATAAATATATATATATATAAATATAATACAACAGTAATATGTTTATGTCCTGCACTTTTTAAATCCTCACGGTTTTAAATTTGACATTCCTTGCAAACTCTCCAGGAAGTCCTGTATGTGTCTGTTTGTAGGCAAGTTCACAGTAGTTTAATTAGCTTCTTATTCAAATTCTGGTAAAAAGCACTTCTGGTGCCGTTCTAAATGCATATTATAAGTGAACCTAACTATTGAGCATCTACATCTGAGATGTTGTTTGTGAGTAGCGCTCAGATATTGCGCACCGCCTTGAAGGCTAATAATAGCCGCGAGTGTGTGTGTGTGTGTGTGTGTGTAAACAGAGCAGCGCCATTCACTAATGCACTGGTGCTGCGCATGCATTTTATATATTAACTTAATAAACACAGCCTTTTGTTATTCACAGAGCTATTGCACGTCTTCACTCACTTCACTTCTGGTGAGGGGTCTTTAATGTGAAACTAGGGCAAACTAGTGAATTGCAATGTGCTTTTTTAATGCTTCTATAAGATTCAGTGATATTTTTGTTTGTATTTTGTGCTGTTACGCTCATTTAAATTCTCCAAGAAACTCGTCACACACACACACACACACACACACACACCGATCACTTGATGATTATCTAAACAAAATGACAAAAATACCTATTACTGTGATGATAAAAAATGAATTAAAATCAGATGCGTTTCTGAATTTTTTTTTATACGTTTCTCTTGACTGCATGAAGATATTTTTCACAAATCTCTCACTACCTTTACATATACAACTTTGCTGGCTAAAACATAAACGTGTCTGGAGATAAACTAATGCAAATAGATGGCAATACATTTTATTTAAACATTTGGGTAGGACTTGCAAGTTTTTTGTCACATTGTTTTAACTGCTTGAGGTTAGCTTTAATGTTCGCATCCTCTCAGGCTGGTCAGCAAACATACAGCTGTTCTTTACTAATGCAGCATCTATTCAAGAAATTAATTACTTTATAATATGACAACATGTACTGTATACATACCTTTTAGTTGTTTTAAATCTGCATTGTTCAGCTCCGTGCAGTGTTCCGCTGCATTCCACGTGCAGTCTCACGTGTCAAAACAACCACCATGAGGCATCAGTTATAGTTTTTTTTTTTCGCCTCTAGAGGGCGCTCACATACTGTATAATGACTGCCTTTCCCAGCCACTCCAGCAGTGGATCTGTGTGGATTTTTGCCAATAACGGTTAACGGTGCCGATCGGCAAAACCGATATATCAGTCGAAATCTATTGGCAGTGATTGGATAATGCTGGCCATTACTTTGAATCAGAATTAGTCATGCACATTTCTGATGTAATGTCTGTAACGTCTCAAAAACATGAATAACCGACACTCCTGGAAACATAAACAATTGATTAAAAAAAAATCTGACTTTATATTGGTATTGGCTTGGTATTATTTAAAACATCCATATGTGGACATCAGTTTTTAGGAAAAAGATTTGCTCAATAATTTGTTTATTTTTTATGCTTGTTTTTAGGTGCTACTAGTTAAAAATCAAAAAGGGAAACAGAAAATCCACAAAGAATTTATGCTCGGACCTCAGGAGGTTATTATGGACCCTTAAAGTGGACATATCATGCCCCTTTTTACACAATGTAATATAAGTCTCACAGATCGTTATTCTACAATGCCTTTATACCCCTGTTTTGTAGCGCTGTTCCAAATGGGCTGTTTTAGTGTCTGTAGCTTTAAATGCAAAGGAGCTGTAAGTGGACTGTGCCTTTCCTGCTTGTGCCACGGATACCCCGGCAACAACAATGCAGGAGCTCGTCCAGATTGGTGTCAGCAGCTTCAAAAACACTCCAGTCAGTGCAGTCAATTAGTTCCAGCTCTGCTTCATTGGTCCATCAATTTACAGTCTTTACTACAGGTTTAGCTGATTTATGTTTCTACCTGTAGGTCAGAAGAAGATGAACCAGACAGTGATAAGACATTCCCAAAGCTGCACTAGGGACAGAGCGATATGCATCCTTTAATATACAGTGAATATACAGTGATCCTGTATATTTCTGTCTAGGTGGGGCATATATTATAAATTTGATTTACCTGCAATCCAGTGCAGAATTTCAAGCCCTGTAAGATTTGTATTATAAATGTACATTTATTTATGCATTTGCCAGACGCTTTTATCCAAAGCTTATTACAGGGACAATCCCCCCGGAGCAAGCTGGAGTTAAGTGACTTGCTCAAGGACACAATGGTGGTGGCCGTGGGGATCAAACCAGCGACCTTCTGATTAACCATTATATGCTTTAGACTATTACGCCACCACCACTCAGTTAGGGCATTGCTGTTCCGTGCCCGTGATCTGACCAGCTAGCTGTTGCTGCTAACACATGCTTGTGGAGGAATATAAACACTCACCAGAATAAATGAGGAAAACTCCCGCAGCAAGCAGAAAGGCTTACAAATCATAAAGAGTGCTTCCAAATTAGTACAACACATCTTAAATGTTGTTACATCTGTACACCAACTTTCATTGATGTAAAAGCATGTACCACCGCCTCTCGTTTACCCCTTTATCTCCACAATGCGATCCGCTCTGAACAACTGAAAGCCTGGCAGATATAAAGCACTGTCTGAAATGGCTTCACTCAACCAGGTTTCAGTGAAGCACAAGGCAGCAGAGAATGAAAAGTCCTTGTTTGTATGGGTAAGGAGTAGTTTGTCCATTTTGTTAGGAAGAGAGCGGAGAATGAATACTCGGCAGCACTGTTTGCTTCCCTCCCTTGCGCCTCATAGCGCACTTGAACGACACAGCAGCACCTCTGACTAAAATGTCCAGCAAATCATCCGAATATTCAAAAATAGGGAAATGATTGTATGGTATTTGCTGCCAAATGTTCAGCAGTTTATCCCTGGTAAAACTGATTGGAAACATTTTACTAAATACCCTATTAGTAACACTATTATTGGCCTACTTCCCTCTGCTCTATTTTTAATTGTCTCGTACATAGACAATTAAAAATAGAGCAGAGGGAATGGAGTTTCCAGATGGAAACTTTTGAAGCATCTTACTTTGGTTGTGTCACATCTTACTAGTTTTCAGCACCTCTAGTACTAAGTGCTGTATTTTTTTTATAATTTTTTTTATCAATGGGCCAAGTTAAACCTTGAATCTTTGAAAACGCATCTCGAGATCATAGGCGTTGCAGTGGTTCCCAACAGGATTTAGAGGTAAATAAGGTCCCCCCCCTCAATCAAATGCACAATTTTAGTGCCTTTAGTGCTATTAATTTATTACATATTTTTCCCAAAAAATTACAATATCACTTTGTGGCAGTGGGGGCATGGTCAAGCATCCATTGGGAGAGAGGGAGCAGTATGGTTGCATACAACTGAGCCAAATTATGACTGACACCTGCCTCTAATTGTGGTGTGATTGGGGAGAGCAGCATAAAAGGACCACGCCAGCGCCAGATCAAGAGAGAGACTGGGTCGAAGGCCTTACTGTGAAGCTGATATATTATTGTGAAACTGATGTGTATAAGTGACTACATGCCTTTGTAGCTGATGAGTTATTGTGAAGCTGTAAACCAGAGAAGTGTTTAATTAAAAGTTATTTACCTGTGTTTTGAAGAAACCAGCTGTCCTCCTTTGTTACACACTTAAATCTAAACATATATGTCATTTTTGTGTCTCACAAATGTACAATGCACAAGGGTTCAAATGTTTAGCATTGAGTATTGCAAACTGATTCACTAACAATTTCTAAAGCAATTGAACATTGCCATGTCAGATCTACGCACGTAGCATAGCCTTTCTCCCTTTCAGAAATGAAAGCATTTCCTCCAGTTACTGCTGAGAGAAAAACACCGTACTCCTGGTAGCCTATAACTATATAGCATTAGCCTATCATACCTACAATTATATTCAAGCAGGTGTGTCTCTTTAATTAGCATCCAATCTTTTCCTGGCATGCTTAAACACTGAAATAAATGATATGTTTTAACGTTAACGTTAATCAATATAAATAATGTGACTTATTTTTGATAGAGTAGGTCCAGTAGTAATGGCTCATCTATGGTTCCTTTTAGGACTCAAACCAGAAACTTTCCAGATTACCAGACCCGAGCTATAGCCACTTTTCCAAACCACCATCACCTATTTTCATTAATGAGATGTTTGGCTTTGCTCTTTCAGACATCTGTCTCCATCTTTGGAAGTCTCTCTGTGCATATTTACTTTGCCACTTTAAGTAGATCTCTTTCTCTATTGCGTTGATGGGAAGATCGACATTAACACTGATCTGCCCACTCAAACATGTCCTGAACTGCCTCATTTGAAAAGGTTTTTTTGCACTCAACTTAGCTGACCATGAAAAACTGCAGCATCTGAGCCACCCCAAGACATAATTATTCTTTTGATTTCTTGCATGGTTGGATAGGCACACCATATGTTCCACGAGAACATCAGCCCGGTACTATAGTGATATTGAGATGTAACTTGTTTAACTACACACTCTTCTCTTTTCTTTCTTTCAGAACTTGTACCAGAACAGGTTTCTTGGGCTTGCAGCAATGGCCTCTCCATCTCGTGCATCTCAGGGCAGGCGACGATGTAAGGAACCCATTCGGCACAGTTTTAATCCTGAACAGTTCCCTAATGTGGACTTCCAGAACGCCGTACCTGAGGAGCTGGCGGCAGCGGTGCTGCGCTCCACCAGCGACACTGACCTCGTGACCTCACATTGCCGCTCCACTCTCACCGTCAGCACCTCCAGCTACACTATTGGTCAGACGCAGGACATCACACTGAGCTGGGACATCAAGGAGGAGGTGGATGCAGGAGACTGGATTGGCATGTACCTTGTTGGTGAGCTTGTTTCTCTTCGTCTAGTATATTAAAATACAGTATACCCAGTTAAAGGAATAGTTTTCTGTTCCACATTAAAAAGAAAGTCATATGGGTTTGGCACAATATGGTGGTGAGTAAATTATGACAGAATTGTCATTTTTGTGTGAACATTTCCTTTAAGGGGCATCTAAGTTTTTTCGCCACACTCATAGACAGCTATTCCACCCTTGGTGATCCAATCACATGTGGTCAGATGAGACACTGGTCCACTGGTCACTTAAATGCATCTCCTGTGACCACTTGTGTTCAGATTTGGAGGTGAAGGTCTCTGATTCATGACGACATGCATCAGTCACTATGTCAGTGTGTTTCTGCGTGATAATAAAGTGCAACAAAGTTCATAAAAGACAAAGAATGCACATAAAATTGGCATATTGTTTCTCCCAGATGCGGTTAAAATTCAATCTATGCACAAACAAAACATGTCAAGCAGAATTATCTGTTATTTTTAGTAGATAACCTGTATTAAAGGAGCTTCAGGTGTTTGTGCTTGTCATCTGTGTTGATTTTTACCTGCTTTTTTGTTTTATTTTCCGATCAGACAGTTATTTCCTCTTAAAGCTCCTCGTAAATGGCAAAGTTTAAACTCTTGTTTTAGCACAGCTGTTGATTGACAGGTGATGGGTGGCTTTTCACTGCTGCTGGGACACTTACTGTACAGGGTGGATAGCGTTTACACCTCCAATGCGATGTAGTTACGTGCATTTTTGGACACAATCTTTTGTGGTTTTTGTGATCTGTTTTGAGATCTGACTAAGGAAAATGTGGTTGTCTGTAGATGTAAAAGCAGCCATGGACTTCCTCTATATGGCTGCTTTAGTAACAGTCACACAAAGAAAAACACTTCAATTATAATAATTTTTTCAGTGGTGTTCATCGCACTCAAAACCCCTTTCATTTCAATATAGTATTTATCATGGAATGAGAGTGTGATTTTATAGACCGAAACATTAAAATAATGCGCAAAAATAAAGCCTGTGGTGCTTCAGCTGTTTGAGGGTTATATCAGGCTATGTTGTCGTCACTGGATGACAGTCCTAAAAGCAGTCTTATGTGTGCAGTATGCCTGTGTTTTTCTGACTGTTTTAGGTTTTTGCATTTTAACTGATATGAAGTGGAGAGAAAACAGGAAATGATGATGAGAAGAGGGGGAAATAGGATTGGGAAAACAATCGTACCTGCTGTTAAATCCTAACTTCATTGCATCCCTAAGGGTAGCTGTTTGTAATGCCTGATTTTAGTAGATTACCTGTATTAAAGCAGCTTCAGGTGTTTGCGCTTGTCATCTGTGTTGATTTCAGACACATTAAGATGATTAGTGAAGCTTTCGGGATTGTGTATGCATCGCTCGTAAATGGCAAAGTTTAAACTCTTGTTTTAGCACAGCTGTTGATTGACAGGTGAGGGGTGGCTTTTCACTGCAGCTGGGATGCCGCATACAGGACAGATAGCGTTAACACCTCCAATGTGATGTAGTCACATGCATTTTTGGACGCATTCTTATGTGGTTTTTGTGATCTGATCACAACTTTTTAGACCACGTTTAGACCTGTATTTAATGCTGACCACATGTGATCAGGTCACCTGAAACACATCTTAATACCATGTGGAAACAGGGTCATAAAGGCTCTTTCAGTGGTTCTTTGCAACACAGAGCCACCCTCTTATCAAACATTGTCAATATATATTTTGCTGGTTGTATAGGCCATATGGCTGTTTATATTGGGGCGGCTGTGACTCAGGTGGAGCGGGTTGTACACTAATCGCAGGGTCGGTGGTTCACTTCCCAGTCCACACGACTCCACATGATGGGCCAGTGGTAGCTCAGCGGTTAAGGCTCTGGGTTACTGACCGAAAGGTCAGGGGTTCAAGCCCCAGCACTGTCAAGATACCACTGTTGGGCCCTTGAGCAAGGTCCTTGACCCAATCTGCTCCAGGGGCACTGTTTCATGGCTGACCCTGCGCTCTGACCCCAGTTGGGATATGTGAAAACAACTGCATTTCATTGGCTCTGTACTCTGCACAATGACAATAAAGTTGAATCTTAATCTTATGCCGAAGTGTCCTTGGGCAAGACACTGAACCCCATGTTCTCCCAATGGCAGGCTAGCGCCTTGCATGGCAACTCTGCTGTCATTGGTGTGTGTGAATG
This sequence comes from Moxostoma hubbsi, assembly GCA_032164185.1. Lineage (NCBI taxonomy): Eukaryota > Metazoa > Chordata > Actinopteri > Cypriniformes > Catostomidae > Moxostoma > Moxostoma hubbsi. Next base: position 45,072,090 of record JAVLUX010000009.1, on the reverse strand, counting down.
GATGAATGAGAGGCAGTGTAAAGCGCTTTGAATACCGCTAAGGTTAAAAAGGCGCTATATAAGTGCAGACCATTTACCATATTGAGAGTAAAAAGTTATTGATGTTAGATAGGTTATTGAAATCAGTGTGTTGGTTTCTGGGTTCTTTAAAGAACCATTACATAAATTATGTTTCAATCCAATGTTTCCGAATTTAATATATCTGATAAACATATCGCAAAAACAATGTGCGAAAAAGGCCGCGTTTCCATTCCATGTGTTAAAAAAAAAAATCGCCACTTCTGGAGAAATTGTAGCTACTGTGACTCTTTTAATAATAAAATGCTCTTGGTTTAGAGCACACGGACGAAACACTGTAGAAGAACCTGTCTCATGTCTGTGAACGACACCTTGTCTCACACATTTCTGGGAGTATTAGGTGTGTGCGTTCCTCCTTCCTTGTCTTTGCTGTGGAGATCTATACAATATTTTTCAAAATTGTCAATAAACCTGCTCTTTGGCACAGTTAAAGTTGTATTCAACTTATTTGTCTCGTAAACTCTTTGCAGGCTTTGGATTTTCAGGACACCATTATTTCAGGATGACCAGCGCAACATTTCAGATGATCGGTCCGATGATTAGTTCAGTTATGAATGGCCTATTCAGTCACATGACTTGTTTGATGTGCATCTTGTATTCCTAAAAAAATTCAGTAGCAGATTATTCAGTAAATTTGATTCCTTCATAGTTTATGCGCATTTCTTCTTATCTAATAAATTTTTTTTTTGTTTTTATTTGCATCTTGATGTTTCCATCCAGCAGTTTTTATGTGATAACCCAAAATCTGCATAAAATACTGCACAGTTCCTTTGGTACCAATTGATGAGAAAAACATGGTGTTATACTGTATGTTGTTTCTTTATTTCTCTTAAAAGAAAGTTTCTCTTTGTTTTAGATGAGGTTCTGTCAGAAAACTTTCTGGACTACAAAAACAGAGGCGTGAATGGCTCCCACAAAGGTCATATCGTCTGGAAGATTGAGGCCAACTCCTACTTTGTAGAACGTATGGGAATTTTTAACCATATTATTCCAACTTCAATTACATAAACATGCACATGCTAGTATCTGTATAAAAATAGTAAATAGTCGTTTTATCTATTATTTTATCACGTTTCATTAAATTGAATTACATTTATGACATGCAGCATTAAAGATGAAATGCTCATTTACCACACACATGATGTCATTAGATCTGATAAAGGAAAACGTGGGTGTCTGTAGGTGTAAACGCAGCCATGCAACTTCCTCTGTATGGCTGCTTTAGTAACAGTCACACGAAGAAAAACACTTCGATTATAATCATTTGTTCAGTGGTGTTTGAAATCCGTGTGAAGAGAAATTCACTCGAGTGTGACAGGCCCTGTTCATAGCACTCGAAACACCTTTCATTTCAATGTAGTATTTATCATGGAATGAGAGTGTGATTTTATAGACTGAAACATTAAAATAATGCGCAAAAATAAAGCCTGTGGTGCTTCAGCTGTTTGAGGGATTGAGAAATTAAGAACAATCGTACCTGCTGTTAAATCCTAACTTCATTGCACCCCTGAGGGTAGCTGTTCGTAATGCCTGATCAAAAAGCCCTTTAACATTATCCTGTTTTAATTAATCAGCTCAATGCAATCGTAATTAAACTGTACTTTAATACAGTTAGTTTAGTATGCCCTTAGTGGACAAGGCAGAATTTTATTTTTTTATTAATTAGTTTTGCAATCCCTGGCAGTAATTTTGGTTACCCTCATGCCCTTCCAATAGAGTTGTGTGCCCTCACAGTAAATTTACCATTGTTTTAACCATGAAAATCATTGCGAAAGAGTAGTAATAATACAGGAAAATTCAAACTGTGATAATAAAAATCATAATTTTGTGGTTATTATGGTTTTACTATATAAATAAATAGTTTATCTGTGGTTAAAACCATATGGCTTTATGTTTTTTGTTTTTATTTTGGCAAACATGGTTTTAATACTGTATACTGTATCCATATTCTAACCATGGTTTTACCACTGATTTTTATTACCATAATTTTCATTTTCCAGTATTATTGCTATGGTTTCACTACGAATATCCTGGTTAAAATATGGTTATTGTGTTAAAACCATGATAAACTTTTTGCGAGGGCATGCAAATCTATTCCCGTCCTGTCCTCTATGATGGGCCTCCATTATTTAGTGTATAATACAATATATACAGTATAATACAGTTTTCTGGATATTCCATTGACTATAACACAGTATATCTTTATATTGTGATGCCGATGGCATGTTGTGTTGGGATGGACATTCTCATTCTATAGAGTGTTTTATTGAAAAACATTTTTATCAATGTTTTGAGCCCATTTTCCTGGAAGACAATTGCAGTTCATTAGCATATAGTTGGCCTCAAAGCTCACAGATATAGACTAAAAGCCACACACACACACACACACACACACAACAACGATTTTGTTCTATTTGGTTATAAATTTCAACACTGTTTCTTATTGTGACCTTTGACCTTTCTTGTGCTTTGCTCTGTTTCAGCGGAGACTAAGATCTGTTTTAAATATTATCATGGACTGAGCGGAGCCCTGCGAGCCACCACCCCATGTGTGACCGTAAAGAACCCCTCTGCACCAGTGAGTCCTTATGTCTTATCACGCATCCAAAGCTTTCTTGGTAGAAAATCTCGTGAACTTTCTTTCACAAGAAGGCAAGATGTCTAGGTCTTTTATTTTGTTTCATTAGTCATGATTTACAACATAACGCCAATGTGTCTCGAACATTGGCGTTATGCCTTCAGAAGAGCAATGGTAAGAAACATGAGTGTTATCAGATCAGTCATGTGACCTCATCTTACATCCCTCTGATAATTCCATTACATTTCTAACTTTACAGATGTGAAGTGAATGCAGCTGTTTTATTTTTTTATCACATTTCATCAAGAGTTTTTGAAGAGCAGAATAGTCAGTGCCATCTGTTTCTCAAAGGATTAAAGCTGCACATAATCTCAGGTTATCATTTCATGGCTTAATTCTGGCTTACCTCCATAGCCACAGAGTGAACCCAACACTCCTTTTGTTTCTTTTTATTTCCAAACAGGTTTCACAAACACTCCTACTGCCCATTCTGCCATAGATCAGTCAAACTAGTCGATTCCCCACTAAACAGTTTATTCCTGGTAGTAAAGCAACAAAATCTTGCCATTTGAGTTGACATGTCAGACCAACTTTTAGACATGATTAAATGAATGTGCTAAGAACAGCTTCTTTTATCTTGATAAAGATGAAGGACACAGCAGTTGAGACGGCGGATAAGTTGTCAACAGGACCCAGAATTAGCACTCGCAATATGCCAAATGCAAGTAATTATTGGTATTGGGGAGTAATTAATGTGGATTTACCGGCCAGTTGGCCGAATACTTTATTGGGAGTTCAAGGTTATGCATGGCTTAAATCCTTATTTAAGAACGATAGTCTGACGTGAGCGAATCTAATCAAAAAGATACAAACTCCAAACTCTAGTTAAATCCAGAACATTGTGACATTTCTGGCTTTAAGCCCCAAAAACAAGAACGTTTCATACAAAATTTCTAGTTGAGTGACAGGTGACGTGTCAAAGAAACTGGCTAGTTTATGATGCTGCGAGTGATAAAGACTAACAGTGTTTGATGCAAGGCTGGAATACACTACACAACTCTTTAAACAGATTTTAAAAATACTAGGCATCATAAACTTACCGACTTGTTCACAACAAGATAAAAACTGGCCATTGCACACCAAACGACTGGGGATCATAGACTACCCAACTTTCAAGTCAATCCAATCACAAACTCGCATGGAAACACACGGCCTCCTGTTCTAGGAGACGCGTGACAGGTGTAAACAAACATGGATACGGGTACTGACTGCTGTTGTTGTCCCTTTAATGTAGTGGTGGTGGTGTTAGTGGGCTAAAGCACATAACTGTTAATCAGAAGGTTGCTGGTTCGATCCCCACAGCCACCACCATTGTGTCCTTGAGTGTCCCTGTAATAAGTGCTCTGTAAGTTGCTTTGGATAAAAGTGTCTGCCAAATGTGTAAATGTTAATGTTGTTGTCCACCGATGTTAAAAGTACCAGCAGTACCAAGCACTGACTGAATTTGGTGCCCATGCGCTGACTACAGACGGCTGTTTTCAGACACTCACATGTGTACTTGTCCACACGCTCTTAAGTAGCGCTCGTGTCTCGTGGGGAATGCAGCTGCGCGCGTAAACAATCAAATGTGCTTCTTGGTCAAAATGCCCGTCTTGATGTGATATTAAAGAATAGTTCAGCAACTAATGATGTTCTCTCATCATTTACTCACCCTTGTCCATTCCAGATGTGTATGACTTTCTTTCTTTTGCTGAACACAAATGAAGATTTTTAGAAGAATATTTCAGCTCTGTAGGTAAAGTGAATTGTGACCAAAATTTTGAAGCTCCAAAAAGCACAGAAAAGCAAAATGTAACAATTTTCACTGTACATCTTGACATCTGCAGTCTCCTTGGCATAAGATTTCAAGCTCAATTATACTTCCTAGCACCATCTTGTGCCCTCTGCGCATGCCTCAAGCACTAGGAAGTGAAGTCATGATGGTGCCTAGAGACTGCAATGGCAAGATGTAAAGTGAAAGAGTTACATTTTGGTCTGTTCTCACCCAAAACCAATTGGATCACTTCAGAAGACATGGATTAAACCACTGGAGTCGTATGGATTACTTTTCTGCTGCCTTTATGTGCTTTTTGGAGCTTCAAAATTTTGGTCGCCACTCACTTGCATTCTATGAACCTACAGAGCTGAGATATGTTTTCTAAAATTCTTTATTTGTGTTCAGGAGAAGAAAGAAAGACACACATCAGGGATGGCATGAGGGTGAGAAAATGATGAGTGAATTTGTAATTTTGGGTGAACTGTCCCTTTAATGTAAACACATGAATATATTATGAGAGTGTAAATAGACAAGAAAAGGACCCATCCATCCATCTTCAACCGCTTATCTAAAGTCGGGTCGCGGGGGCAGCAGCTCCAGCAGGGGGCCCCAAACTTCCCTATCCTGAGCCACATTAACCAGCTCTGACTGGGGGACCCCGAGGCGTTCCAAGGCCAGTGTGGAGATGTAATCTCTCCACCTAGTCCTGGGTCTTCCCCGAGGCCTCCTCCCAGCTGGACATGCCTGAAACACCTCCCTAGGGAGGCACCCAGGGGGCATCCTTACCAGATACCCAAACCACATGACACAACTGACTCCTTTTGACGCAAAGGAGCAGCGGCTCTACTCTGAGCTCCTCGTGGATGACTGAACTCCTCACCCTATCTCTAAGGGAGAAGCCCGCCACCCTTCTGAGGAAGCCCATTTCGGCCGCTTGTACTCGCAACCTAGTTCTTTCAGTCATGACCCAACCTTCATGACCATAGGTGAGGGTAGGAACAAAAATTGACCGGTAGATCGAGAGCTTTGCCTTCCGGCTCAGCTCTCTTTTCGTGACAACGGTGCGATAGAGCGAGTGCAATACCAAACATGTTTGATATTAAACAACAAGATATAATCATAGTCAGAGGGTTTGACTATTGCCTATGTCAAACCCTCTGCCTCTATTTGACTATGGGTTTTGACTGTTGACTATTTTGACTATACTGGAGTCGACTATTGCCAAGTAGCACCAACCGGGCTCCTAAAGCCGTGTAGTGAAATTCCAGCCTAATATAATGCTAGAACTAGAAAAAAGTAATAAACTTTAGCTAAAAATATAAATAATTCCATTGTCATAGAAAAAACTCAATCTTTATATTTTAGTACAAAATACAATTTCATGGCTGGTAAGATTAGATTAGATTAGATTAAGTCCCCCAGCCACTGGGGGTTGCTTCAGGAAGGGCATCCGGCATTAAACCTGTGCCAAGTCAAATATTCGGATCACGGATGGTCCGCTGTGGCGACCCCTAACGGGAGCAGCTGGAAGAAGAATATATTAGATTAGATTAGATTAGATTTTTTTTGTTTTTCTAATTTTCTTTATGAAATGTTTCCATGCTTCTATAAATGAATTTTACATCCAACTTTCTACTGTCAGGTATTTAAGCCGGTGACCACAGATGACGTACCTCAGAGCCAAGGCAGGAGAAGACTCATCAGCTTCTCTCTGTCAGGTGTGTGTGTGCACCATTAAACTGTCATGAGCAGAAAGTATCATTAAGCTTCATCAATATTAATGGGACTTCTATTTTTAGTGTCTTCACAGTTATTCATTATTGATCCAGCACTTACTGTAACAACAATAGAAAGATTAAGGCCTAGTTAATTACATTTTTTGCTGTCTAAAAGTTATATTACAGTGCCACGTTACAGTGATGATATCAGATGGTAATACTATGGCCCTGTCCCAATACCCTCACTTGCGGTTTTGGACTTGCCTACTTACCCGCTTGTCTTAAGTATTTCCGGTGTGCGAGTTGACGTGAAGACTGCAAGTGCACGTATGACTTTTGATTGCACTCATAGCCTTATCGATGTTGGTCCCGGTTGCGACAGCTGTTTCTGTAGTTGCACTCTGAAGACTGATGTAGTGGTGACTGTTATAGCCTACTTAAAATAATAAATAACTGAATAGTTTACCCAGCCTTTTATTTATCATTACACTATGGTTGTTGGAAGTGTATTGTGTTGTTGAAAATATCTAATAACATTTTTTTATGTTTCATTGTGTAAAAATTGAGAGTGGTGGTGGCGTAGTGGGCTAAAGCACATAACTGGTAATCAGAAGGTTGCTGGTTCGATCCCCACAGCCACCACCATTGTGTCCTTGAGCAAGGCACTTAACTCCAGGTTGCTCCGGGGGGGATTGTCCCTGTAATAAGGGCTCTGTAAGTCACTTTGGATAAAAGCGTCTTCCAAATGCATAAATGTAAATGTAAAAGTTAATTATATATAGTCATTTTGATAACAACGTTATATTGCGCTTTATGTTAAATATATTAATATATACTTACGTTTTACCATAAGATTATATTAAATAACTTCTATCGAAAAGGTTTCCTCGACATCATCATGGCGCAGATATTCAGATATGGCGATCGCTCGGGTAGGCGGGTGTCGGCTCCTGAACGTGATGATCTCTGGGATACGCTCCGAAGTGGTATTCAGGCCCGTGTGGATTAAGTGCACTGAGCTTTGGCATGTTTCAGACATGGGACAGTCTTGAACACTTGCTCTGTGCCATGTGCACGCACACTTGAGTATCAAGACTGCAAGTGTGGGTACTGGAGATATGTGATTATTATTATTATTATGATTATATATTTAAACCCCACGGTATTACCGTAATGATTGTATATATACATGTGAAAAAACTAAAGCTACACGCTAATATAAAGGTAAGTGCCATCTTTAGAGTCCTAATTAATTATGACTTTTTTAGCAGTGGAACAATTAGGAGTGTTATGATGGTTAAAGCTTGGGGCTGTGTCACATTTCAGGGCTTTTTCTATTCTATTATTTTTTGGTTCTGTTCTTTACTGTTTTATTCACTTATGTTATATGCTTTTCTACTCTATATGTGTGAACTCCACTCTCTATGGGGTTTTTTGGTCATTTATATTTGTTGTGTGTGTGTGTGTGTGTGTGTGTGTGTGTGTGTGTGGTCAGATTTCCAGGCCACAGGGCTGAAGAAAGGCATGTTCTTCAACCCTGACCCGTACCTGAAGATAGCCATCCACCCAGGCAAGCACAGCATCTTTCCTGCCCTGCCTCACCACGGCCAGGAGAAGAGATCAGGCATCGTCTGCAATACCATTAATCCCGTTTGGCAGAGGGAGGTATGGCAAACAAAGAAGCACACACACGCAAACACACACACACATGCTGGATTAAATGTGCTCATATATAAATCCTTATTTCATAATATCTCGTCCCACTGTTTTTTATACCCCAGCCTTTAACTCAACGCTGTCCTTGTGTTCTATGCGCAGATGAGTTCCCTGCGTTAGTCATGCAAAGCTGTCATTCTCCACGTACATCGAATACTGTTGCGTCACTGCAAAATCACAAACACAGCTCACTGTCCTGCTGTCTGATGGACAGGGATTTGTTTTGTTTTTCTCTCTTTGTTGGAATCTTGTCATCAAGACCGCATCGGGCATCAAGCATGCCGTCTTTGTGAGCTTACCTAGATTTTGTGGGTTTGTTTCCATGTTGTAGAGTGCCTGTTTCTGGTTGATATTTTCTTCCACTAAGTGCTCTTATTAGATTAACATGGCTGTGAGTGAGGAGTAGAGGAGATTGCCTCACAGCAAGGGGATACAACAGGTCAAGTCATGGAGAATGAATGAGTGAGAGCGGTATAGTTTTCTTTGTATCGTTCTTTGAAGGGATGATTCTCTGTATCTCTGTTTTCTTTCTGTGATAATATTTGACTAGGGCTGTCAAAATGAATGGCTTAATGGTTAGGAGGACCATGTGATCTCTAGAACAGAGTGTTGTCAGGGCAACATAACATGGTATTCTGGGAAGTGTTGTACTGCTGTAAGGTGGGGGAGATGGCAACCCTCTACAGAAAAGTTGGAAAATGAATCACCATTGGCTGTTACATTTTTTTTTACTCGGCAGACTTTTGACGACAAGTAAGTGGAATGCAACTGAATCTTCACATTTTTGAAGTATTTGTATATTTGACCACGTGATTTAGAATGCCAAATAATACATTTTATTTCATATTTTATGATTTCAATCTCATTTTCATTCACATTAATACAAGGTTGCAACCTAATAATGAAAATTTCACATATATCAATAATTTAATAATTGTATTATGAAAATATTAGTATAAGTGCTAGTATATCATATCATAATATTTTCATAATGTATGATTGTCCCTTTAAATATTTATATGTACACATTTATTACACTTACTACATATTTTTTTAATTTTTATATATATATATATATATATATATATATATATATTAATGTGTTTGTTTACATGGACTTGTACGATAGAAATTGAGTTTACATTGATGTGCATAACAAGCGCTAAAATGTTACTGTCTCTTTAAGAGAACCGGCAGCTCCGCGAGTAATTGTTTACGGTTGAACGAGCATAGCACACATTAACGAGAGAGAAGATACACGGTGGTTTTTCCCTCATCTATACAATGTATGAATATTAGAATGAATGTTTATATTTTAATTTGATCTGCAACTGACTGTAAACAACAGAAAGGATATTAAAAGAGACATGAAAAATGGAGTGTGTGGATCACGTCTTTGGACACAAAATACAAGAAATGAGCCAAAAGAAAACTTTTACTTGCATAATGTGGATTGACTTACGTGTACAAATATTATTCGTACATGTTCTCGAAATCAAATCTGCAAGCTCTCGAGTTTTGCAACACATTTACCTTCAAATAAACGTCCAACAGGCACGTTACAGGTCTGTAAAATGGCGAATGTTGTGAAAACGTCGTTAATGCAATGTAAATGTAAATATGACATCATGCTCAACTTAAGCGATGGTGACAGCACAATCCTGATACCTCAGGACCCACTCCAGCCAAATAAAGTACATTTCCTTAAAAGTTAGGGCTGCAAGACTGGGCAGGTGTGACTAATAAACTAATAATGGGCAAACAAGGAGGTGGGGTATGACATAAGACAGAGAGACATGTGACGATACAGAAACAAAACAAAGCAATGTGCTCTCACAAGACAACAAAACACCCAAATGGCATGAGCGCATATCGTCAAGACAGTAAGGTAATATACGCCCATGCCAACTGACAAACAAGATGAGAGAATCCGTAGCAACACCAAACAAAACGATGCCACGCATTGTCGCACTAAACGAAACCTGAGCATACATCGCAAGGTAAACGCCACACGCGATGCACGCAACAGGCGACATAAACAAGACAGGACACCTGTGCGAGAGTTTGGCCACACACACACACACACACACACACACACACACACAAACACACACCCGACACATATAGAAGTGACCGAACCTCAGCACAACATGAAGACAGCTCGCGACAAGTGGGCGCGACATGAGGCGCACCCTTGTTCGCGATGGACAGACTAAATATTGACGCCTGTGCATGCTGCCAAGATGACATAAGCGTGATGCACCCACGTCAATAACAGACAGACATGCAACACTAGTGTCCGGATCCCGACGCAGACGAAACCGAACCGACGGGAAGCCAGGATCCAGACACTGTGCTCCTGAAATAAAACAAGATGGACCAAAGAGCACGGGAGAGGATACAACCGAAACCGCAGACTCACACAAAGAAAGACAACGAAACACTAGACTAGACAGTAATCCCATCTGGGACAAAAACCCAACACGTATTTTGAGGGAATGCTTCTGAAGCGCTCTGATAAGCACTCCATCTGTGGTGGTTCGTGCCAAATTCCCGTTAAAATAAAAATGAGAATTTGTTCATTTGTATTAGAGAAATGTGAACTGAATGTCAAATAGTCTAAACAGTGAGACAGAGGAGGAGATGCCCGCTTTATTCCTGTGGAGGTGATAGAATGAAGAAACAAAGTATTTCAAAAGCCTTCATGCAAAATAAGGACTTGTGCGTTTAATCGGAGAACCTTAAAATAATGTGTAAAAGTTAAGAATTTAGGGCTGATATATTTCACTATTGCATAATAGAATAGAATAAACATTTAGGTTGGCCAGGTTCACAAGTGTAAATGTAAAATGGACCAAGACAAACATTTTTTAAATTAGCAAATTTTAAGACGCGCACACACCTTAAAATGTATGACAATTAATCGTCGTTTAAAAGGCCCTAAAACAGACAAATAATCTTCATAATCGTGAAAGCCCTGTAACAGAAAATTCATCGTCATAATCACAATACATTTTTTGACAATTAATTGTCAGCTAAATTTCATAATCGTGACTTTAACTGCCAGTTTATTTGTTTTTGTTTGCTTTTTTCTCTTTTTAGGACCCTAGACCACTGAATGAAAGACTGGTCGGGGCTAAAAGACACCACAACAGTTAAAAAACAAGTTGCTTCTGGAAATAACTGCTTCACTGTTGATACTAACATGTGATTCCACTCTCTTCCTTTTTATTGTCTTATTCTTATTGTAGCGCTTTAATTTTGTGTCTCTGCCCACGGATGTGTTGGAAATCGAGGTGAAGGACAAGTTTGCCAAAAGCCGCCCCATTATAAAGCGTTTCCTGGGCAAGCTGTCCATGCCGGTGCAAAGATTACTGGAGAAGCATGCCATCGGGTACGTACTTTCGATAAGTAAACCTATAGACAAAAAGAAACTAGACTCTTGAGGTGCATTTGCAATATTTTTCAATGTATTTCTCCATATTCATTTGTCATTACATGGCTTAATGTACACTGAACTTTATATTCTGTTGAGTTGAAATACTTATTACAAGGTTAAAGGGTCGATCTCAGATTTGTGGTTGAACTCTTAATTGTGTTCCTCAAACACTTGTTTTAATACAGTGTGTCTGTGTGTTTTCTGTCACAGGGACCGAGTTGTCAGCTACACACTGGGACGGAGGCTTCCAACGGAGCATGTCAGTGGTCAGTTGCAGTTCAGGTTTGAGATCACCTCTTCCATCCACCCAGGTACTTCCAGTTTTATTTCACCTTTTATTGAACATTGAACAAAATATTTAACACAAAGTTTAGTCAATAGTATACATCCAACTACTTTAAACAATTAGAATAAAATTGTAAACATGCACTGATCATTTTGTGTAAACGGAGTATTTTGGTGCTAATAACCTTTGTGATGATTAATATTATAAATATACATTTTGTTAGCCTGAATACGAAAGCCAAAAAAAGCCATGTTCCAAGGCTGATAGCCTTTCTAAGGCTAATACAACTGCGTAAAGCTCTCTTTCCTGTGGTCATTCTGCCTAGTGTCTGTTCCAGATTCTACTAATGAATCTCCTCCGGGGATATTGAACATTTTCTGCTCTCTTTTTCTATTTTCTGTTATCGGTCATTGGCTACTCTGCCGACTAGATTTTTGTCACTTGCATAGGCAAGGCTCGACATTAAGTGTTGCTATGTGCTTGTCCTTCAGAACAGTAAATTGGTCATTCAGTTATTATTAGAGTTCAAATGTTACTTGTCCGGTGAGAAAAAAGGGCATTTATAAAATAGTAACGTGCTCCGGTAACATGTCAAAGTTTCTGTTGTGTGTTTTCTAAAATTATGCCAGATGCCCAACCTAATAGTATACCTATGTAGTTAACTCTATCCTCTGCAACAGAAGGGGAGGAGGCTACGTAGAGTTGTCAAATAAAGAAAAGTCTCCATTGACATCATTTACAGCAGGGGTGCTCACATTTTTAAGGAATGAGATCTACTTTTTCATCATGTTATTGTAGGAAGATAAACCATACACAAAATATACACTCACCTAAAGGATTATTAGGAACACCATACTAATACTGTGTTTGACCCCCTTTCGCCTTCAGAACTGCCTTAATTCTACGTGGCATTGATTCAACAAGGTGCTGAAAGCATTCTTTAGAAATGTTGGCCCATATTGATAGGATAGCATCTTGCAGTTGATGGAGATTTGTGGGATGCACATCCAGGGCATGAAGCTCCCGTTCCACCACATCCCAAAGATGCTCTATTGGGTTGAGATCTGGTGACTGTGGGGGCCATTTTAGTACAGTGAACTCATTGTCATGTTCAAGAAACCAATTTGAAATGATTCGAGCTTTGTGACATGGTGCATTATCCTGCTGGAAGTAGCCATCAGAGGATGGGTACATGGTGGCCATAAAGGGATGGACATGGTCAGAAACAATGCTCAGGTAGGCCGTGGCATTTAAACGATGCCCAATTGGCACTAAGGGGCCTAAAGTGTGCCAAGAAAACATCCCCCACACCATTACACCACCACCACCAGCCAAATTGAACAGGTGTTCCTAATAATCCTTTAGGTGAGTGTACATTGTCAATACTAAAATTTTAGTAGTCGGAAATGAAATATTAAGATTCTCGATATTAGCTTCTGGACCACAACAGATAATAAGACTAACTAATTTGTTAATTATATAATAATTGTTTCAAGTTCCCATGTAAATATTCAAGACTAGTAATGAATAGGTATTGATGAAAAATATAGAGCAAAAAAATTACAAATTTATGAAAACGGTGCCTTTTTAACAGATTTAAAAGTATCAAGAATTCAACCGAACATTCACAATGAAATGCGACAAAAGAAATCTAGCCAAGAGTAGTGACTGCTTTTCTTGTTATGGTTATTTGATTAATATTTACGACACTGCAGCAGCTGGTCTATTAGGTTACCCCACTGTTTACATTTATCTTAGACATAACTCACTGTGTTTACATGAATACCCTAACAGGATGGGCATTTTGGCCAAATTTTTAAACGTATTTGTCCGTTCAGGCATGTATCCGCATTACCATGAGCGTTCTCGGAGCACACCCACATGTTCAGCGCACACACACACATAAGCCGCTTGTCAGTCAAACAGCATGCACCTATGAAAAGATCGCTTGCAAATGATAAAATTACATGCTGTAGATTATTTTAAACAGCAGAATAAGAATATGAACTTTTTAATACTGACAGGCCTTGGCTATATCACAAATATAGCCATTTATTTTTCCGTTATTGACATTTTAATCAGGCTACTTGTCTGGTCGGGCAAGTAAAATTCTCTTCACTTACCCTTTCAAAAATCCACTTGTCCCAGACAAGCAGACAAGCGTTAATGTCGAGCCCTGATAGGTCATTATATATTTTTTTATTTTCGCTGCATCATATTATCAGCTTCAAATATCAAATATCGCCCTCATTTTCTTAATTCTTTCTTTTTTTAACAGTGTCAGTAATATTAAAATTTGTATTGTCCTATATCAGTATGATCACAATATATAGCGTATCCCTACTAGACTGCAGGATCAGAAATGTTTTTTTTAAAAATGCTCCCAAAATGAAAATGTGGGGGGCATTCACACATTGTGGAACGCCTGTGTGCCGAAACATCTTGTCTATTCGCTGAATATTTATGTAATATAAAATAACAAATCATTTGAGGGTGTATCACCACTATTGTATTCTGAACGCCAAATGGATCAACGTACCCACAAATATAAAAGCAGTAAAAGATGATAAAGCGTGATGCAAAAATAACTTTGATGGGCAAAAAACTGCCCTCTTAATGAATTACTCTATTTGTTTGTTTATTATTTGTAACATCTGATGTTGATTTTTATATTCTATTCTAGGCATTATTATGCATAGATTATGCATACATTTTTGTTGATGTTGATTTAATATTAGGGTTTAATCGTGAATATATGCTCAGTCTAATTATTCAAATGGAGAAGTGTAACTTAATTTAGTAAATTGAAAGGATGGCACAGTATATTTTATGTTTAGAATGAAATAATTCCTCATAAATGTACAAAATGCCCCTGAAAACCAAGTCCAGGGGGCAATTACTGCCCCTAATGGAAAATGTAATTTCTGACACTATTAGACATTATTTTAGTTCATTATGCCAATTGTATGAATGTAGGTCACCTGCTTCTGTCCTCTCCACAGACGATGAGGACATGTCTCTTAGCACAGAACAGCCAATGGCAGGTGCAGAAGCTCAAGGCCAACCTCAGGCCGAAGACACCATGAGCTTGGACCAGGGTGCCCCAGAGCTGCCTTTGGATGGAGACACGGTTTCTGTAGAAATGCATATGGACGTTGATTCTAGGCCTGACTGTGCTGCTGATCCAGAGACTATAGAGGCAGAGACATTAGAGGCAGAGCAGCAGATGCATCTAGATGTTCAGGAGCAACGGGAGGAGACATTCGAGAGCCATGATGCTGTGGAAGAACATGGAGCTTCAGAACAAATGGAGGAGGTTGAGACAAACATAGAGGTAGAAGAGAGCAATCACGAGGAGGCAGAGACTGCTAGTGCCTTTGCTGAAGGGCCAGTAGACCCTTCAGAAACTCCTGCAGTAGTGGAAGTTGAGGAAGCAAGGGACCCTCAACCGATCCCAGAAGAGGCAGAGGTGGATCTAGAGGAAGGCTGTTCGCTAAGGATCAGAACCACGCCACGACGGAAACCCCGGCCTTGCTCTCTTCCCGTTTCAGAGCTCGAAACGGTCATCGCTTCCACCTGCGGAGAACCGGAGACTCCGCGCTCCCATTACATTCGAATCCACCATCTTCTGCATAGCCTGCCATCTACCCTGCCCGAACCGGGAGACCAAGGGGATGCAGCCAGGCCCGAGTCCGATCGACCACAGGAAGTTGAGGAGGAAGACAATGAAGAGGGTGCCACGCTAGAACCTCACGCTTTAACTCCCAACGGTCCACGCAGGACGCTGCCTCGCAGTCACTCACACGAACGCCTGTCCGATCTCATTCAGATGCTTGACGGAGACGGGCGGCCATTTGGAGCTGAGGGCCAGGTCAAAGGTCAAAGGTCACCGGGGGAGAGTGAGTGTGACCTAAGCACGGTTCCCTGCTGCAGTCATATGGCACAGAGGACTGTGGGCCCCATGCGGGCACCATCCCTAGACAGCGCCCGCAGGTTGGATAGCATAGTGTATTCCTCACAGGATGATGATGAGGATGAGATGGACAGGGTGAACGGGATACTAGGATTGGAGGCAGAGTGCGGACAGGGAGCTAAGTGTCGGGAGCCTGGTGATGGAAGCTGTCAGTGGGAGGAGGCACCTGATAGTCATGTCCAAAGCCCACACAGCGTTATGGATAATGGAGAATCACCTGTACCTGGACCAAGCAGCAGAAGTAAGTAGCTCTAGAAATTCTCAGATTTGTTTTTTTATGCATTGATAATCTATATTTAAGTGGATAGCTGACATGAAATGTTAGTACGTTTATATTTACATTTATAATCGAGCTACAGTGGGTCTTTATGTTACCGAGTTACAGTCCATCTATACATGGCACAATGCTTCTAGAATTAGTATATATGGAGGTTTCTGACCCTTAAATGCCTGGGTGCTTCACCAAAAAATATTACATACCCTTTCTTTAGCAGCCTGGCACGTATATCTATCACAAATGGATCTACAAAATGCCCAGATAGTGTCAAATTTTCTAAACATTTTCAAGACAATTAGAAAATAATTGAATAGAATATAGTCTGATATATTTTGATGTGTATTTTTCATATATCAAGGAGATGATGCAACCAGTACTTCAAAATGGAAATTTCATTAGATGTAGGATACATTCATGTAAATGTTTACTCAAAATCATAATGTTGAAAATAAAATTCCTATCCCTGAACTACCCAATTACAGAATATTGAATTCCCAGCGCTGTCTGTGCTAAATATTAAAGGTAACATATTCTTCACCGTTGTAGTCCACTTGTAATGTAAAATTACAATGCTAAAATGGCATCAAAACCCTGAATATTTTAGAACAAGACAGTTTAGTTTCAATAAGTGGTTTATATGTACTGTGGAGGAAGTTTTGGGCTCATACACAGTAAATTGGACTGTTTTATTTCAAAAGATCCAGGAAAATATGGTTTTCCGAGATACGGCCCCTAAAATGGATATGCAGACTTTTAATAAAAGATATGAAGAATGAAGAATCCCTTGGCTAATGTTTGTGTTGTGTTCAGGAGAGTGTCCTTTGCCTTGTAATCATCCTGCAGTCAGCCAGCTACCTGCTCTGCGGCCAGATCCTCATCACTATCCCACCATTGATGAGCCTCTGCCTCCAAGTAAGTAGTCATGGTTTCACCCCAAACCTTAATTTGCATATTAAAAACTGTCATATGTAGTTGAGTCATTTCCAAGATGTGAAGAGTCAAACTAAAACCCATTAGTGCAATCAAGCGTTCATATCAGATTGAGCATCTCTTATTCTCACTCTCACTAACCCACAGTAAGATTTCTATGCTGATAATTGTCTACCATATCTGGTGCTGAAATGATTAGTTGATGTTATCAATGATAAAAAAAAATGTTTGTTGTCGATTGGTCGTTTCATCTCATTTAACATAACATGAGATCACATTAAACTCTAATGATGAGAGCAGCACTGTACCTTGAGCCAGACTGAGGAGAGGAAGAAAACACCTCACAGTCCAGATGCACTCTGAACTCTCCAAACAGCTTTAGGTGATGTAGATCACTAAGTATGAGGGAATGCATAAATACAAAATAAGTAAATACAGAAGCACTCTCGTTGTGGAAAAAGCAGAGCCAGAGCTCTTTAAAGGACACGCCGCAGCGTTACATAAAAAAATGCAGTTATATTTAATGTGTTACAGCTTTATTAAAGTTCAAATAATACGGAGGCAGATCATGTAAATAACTACAAACTCCGAAACGGTAATTTCTCTGTGCGGTCTGTGCCGATCTAAGGGTGAGAGATTGAGACTGCATTCGGCTGATGTACACTCTGTCACGGGGTCTCTCGACCCTCGAGCGCGCACTCGCCACAGCTAGATTATAACGTGATGTCTCATGACTTATTGAATCAGAATATATGTGTCACTGTGCATTTCTTATCGTAATAAGAAAATTGGCAATACGCAGCTTTATTAATAAGAGAGAGTTTGTTTTTTGTGAGTTATAGATGGATTGAAGTGAACAGAAAGGTGAGGGAGGTTGTCTTCGCCCCATTATACACCGCAAAAAAATATGCTTTTGATTTGTTTTTGTTTTGGCTTGTTTTCCAATATAAATATGTAAAACTCATTTAAAACAATGTACATTTGTTTAGAAACTATACTGCAGAAGAAAAAAATGGTTATCAGAGTATGTTGAATATACTATTAAAAATACAAATATTTTAAAATACCTAAAAATCCTTTAAAAAAAGATGCATTCAACTGAGAAGCAGCATATAAGATATTTAGACTTGCTTTTAGAGAATAGATCTTGAATATAAGTATATTTTGTCTTTACTGCACTCGCAGAAGTATAACCAAGTGAACAAATACACATATATACAAAAGACACTTACTGTATATTTAAGATACATTCTCTTAAAGCAAGTCTAAATATCTTATATGTTGCTTCTCAAGTCAATGTATCTTGTTTTAAATAGTTTTAGACAATTTTAAATGGAAAACAAGACAAAAACAATTGACAACAATTGGATTTTTTGCAGTAAATTTCTTTTCTTAAACCTTTAATTCAGTGAATGTCATTTAGAGATATTTTTAAAAATATTGTTAGTAAGCACGTTTATTACAACCTTTTAATTCAGGACACAAGCAGAATAATCGGTTAAGAGCTCGTTTAATCATTGCGATATTCGTTGAATAGTTCAATAATCGTTCTAATAATTGTTAGAATAATCCATGATCAAAATAACTGTTAGTTGTAGACCTAACCTTTACCCACTAGACACGTCTTTTTTTTAAAGAGATGATTGCTTCTGTCTATCACTTTCTCTGTCTGCCATCAAAATTGCCCCACGAAATGAGTGAAATCTAAAACAGCCTACTTAGGGGAAATTTTTGGGATGTCCCTACTAACAAATCATCTTACCCTAAGTATTATATTTCACTCACTCGTCACATACCATTTGTGCCACAGACATGAATTATACCTTAAATTGTGTGGCTTGTTGACTAGAGGTGTGCTATACTTTTCCTAAACTATCAGAATTATGTTTTTTGCATTGGGGAAAATAAATGTATGATTTACATTTGAAAGGGCCCCACATTTATTTACGAAGCAGAATACCATAGAGAGTTGGTGGTGGGCTTTTTTAACATGGGCCAGTAAGCAACCACCCTCAACACCCTAGTATCGTGGTGGTGACATTTGACTTTTTTATATTATGTAAAAACATTGTTAAAATCAAAAAATTCCAACCGTTTTCTGTAAGGGGTAGAGATAGAATGTAAGAATGAGCTTGATTTAAGAACAATATACTGTATCTTAATGGCAAGTCCCCTTTATATGCATAAACAAACGTATGTGTGTTTTGTTTGGCATGCTCAGACTGGGAGGCCCGTATCGACAGTCATGGTCGTGTGTTCTACGTGGACCACATTAACCGGACAACCACTTGGCAACGGCCCACGTCTGCAGCCACGCCGGATGGCCTGCGCAGGTCTGGTTCTGTCCAGCAAATGGAGCAGCTCAACAGGAGGTAAGCAACCATGTTTACCTAATTTTGTGCGTAGTCTTTATCAGCAGTTACTCACAACAAACAAAAGTTTTAAACTTCCATCAATAAAGATCTGGAGTACAAACTGACATGAATTGCATTCATAGTGCATCCTGGAAAGGCTATCTGTGTGAAGGATGGTTCCTCTGGTAACTAGTAAGTAGGCCTGTCACTATTATTAAATAATCGTCTGATTACGGTTATTCGAGATAACCACGATTATTGTGCACTTTAAGTTCAAATCACATTTTACATTTTACTGGCCAAATAGGAGAATGAAACTGAGTGTCTCATTCAATGAAACTTACTGAGTCGCACTGCAGACCGCACAGAGTGCAGCTCCTAAAGAGCAGAGACCGCTCCTGAACCAGACTGTGACGCTCGCGCCGTCTGCAGAGGTTTGCGCCAAACTCCCACGAAAATATAAATGAGGATTTTAGTGAATGCCAATCGCTCCGGTTTCACTTGAATTTAGCGATTGTGTGATGGTAAATGTTTTTTGTCACTGCGGGTTCATTCACTGGGTTAAAAACACACAGCGACACAGAAAAGTCCTGTGTCACGCCGACTTACTCTATTTTTAAGGATATGATATAATTAAGAATCTCAAAGGTCTGTCTTCGTGTGAATGAAGGGCTCATGCGTTTAATCAGAGAGCCTAAAAATAACTTGTGAAAGTGAAGAATTTTGGACAGAAATATTTTACTATTGCATGCTTTAATATAATATAATATAATATAATATAATATAATATAATATAATATAATATAATAGCTGTTCAGGATGGCTGGGTTTCAACAACAACTGTGTAATGCAAAATGGACCAAGACTAAAGTTGACCAAAAAGCGAGACTTTTCAAAGTATTTTTACGTTTAGATATTTAAAATATTATTTTTAATGTCATTCATATGTTTTTAAAATCTTAAAGGAAATCATGTAAAAGTTAAATATGAATAAATTATTTCTTAAGGTTTATGAAGCACACATACACCTAAGACAAAATTATTACAATTTGTATGACAATTGTATCATGAAAGCCCTAAAACTGACAATAAATTGTCATTATCGCAATTATTTTTTTGACAATTAATCGTCAGACAAATTTCGTAATCATGACAGCCCTACCAATAAGTGATACATATTTTAAGTATCTTACAAATTTATTTGGAGCTCATCAGTAATGAGCTAACTTGTGTGGCAATACCTGTAGAGAAACAACTCGGCAAGTTTGCCATCTCCATTGAACCCTGAAAAATCCTTCAAAGCCCTCCACCTTGTAAATGCGACTCAAATGTTCACACCGAATTTTGGCGAAGCTAAATTAAATTTCCTCTGTAACAAGTCTGCCAAGGATGTTCATATTCCCCGGGATGAATGGCTTACTACAAGTAGCCACACCCCAAACTCGCACTATAGGCTGAGCTAGAAAGGGATGGGTGGGGCTGAGTGGGCCACTCAAAAGATAAACATCAATTTATTGATAGTGCCCAGGAGTCTCAGTGTTCATACTTTTTGGAGAGGTAAAGCCTACTTATAGTTTCAATAAGCAATGAACTGGGAAAGTAGAATGTATTTTGACATCATAAAAGCTACATACTTCACCTATACAGATTAAAATGCCACTAGATAGCAGTAACTTAAGACTGCCCAGAGAAAATGTATGACATTGAACATATTTAAATGATATCAGTAAACAATTTAGCTTTGAACTAAAATAAAAACCAATTAAACTGAAATTAGGAGCACTGAAAAAACTAAAACTAACACTCAAAGAGTGAAAACGAATGAAAACCAGACTAAATTGGAATGATAATTAAAAAAAAAAATCTAAACTATATTAACCCTGTTATGAAATGGATTGTTGACTATCAAATCTTAATGGATGAGGCCAGTTACTATAATAAGTTGGTACGTTGGTACGTTGACTAACAAACTATTAACCTTAGGCGCCAGAGAATCTAGTTTGCAACCATCTTGAAAATGGTGTCTTTGAACTTCCGTTGTTGTGGTTGCTATCATAGACCTCTATGGTGTTGATTTTAAAGCGTAGTTGCCAAGCGAAGTGGATTGACAGGTTGCCAAGATTCCAGAAGTTACATGAATAGTTTAATGTGTTCAGGGGATATCATAAGAACTAGAAGAAGAGAGGGAGATTTAGAAACAAGAGTGCTTCCTTCATGAATCCAAATGATCCTACCTTCCTCTGTGTTGTCTCTTGGAGTTTCATGAGCACAAAGTAATAAATATATCTCTGTGCTACACCTCTGTTCATCTTTTCATTTCACCCACTCATCATGTTTATAGTCTGGGTGACATTTTTTTTAAGTCTCAAACTGTGATGAGTGTGGGTGGGGGGGTCCACTATGCACACACATACACACACATGTCTACTACCTACCTTTATGAATGGTTCCTTTTATTTTACATTATGTTTTCATCCATTTTAATCACATTTAAGCCTTTTAAAAATGCTGGGTTGACAAATCATTTAAAAAGTGCACATATGTTTCTTCTTTAATGTCATGAAATTGCATGTATGATCATATAAGCTGTCCATTTTTTTAATTTCATGCCAATGTGATCTGGAAGGTCCAATTAACCTCCTTGGGTGTCAGAAACTGAACATTTACAGTCATAGCAAAACACAACCTTTATTTTCACACCATCGACTCTTTGTAAAAAAAAAAAAAAAAAAAAAAAAAAAACTTTCTGTGCTCCCACACAAATTCCATTTTGATTGACTCTTCTCAGTTGCTTCAATGAAAACTGGAAGTCAGAATACACACTGGGAAGTATAGAGCCCTAAATAAAGGCTGGGCTGAATGAGGTTAATATAACTTTTGGACATAAGTGTCTTATTAAATTGTTTGTGCCATCATTTATGGTGTAAATGCAAAAAACTACTCGAGGCCATGTGTGTGGCTTATTATTTACCAGGTGAAATGGGTAGGTCATTGCACTTTTTGAAAGTAAACAAAAATATTTTTATCCACTGTTCATATACACGATCAGCCACAACATTAAAACCACCTGCCTAATATTGTGTAGGTCCACCTCGTGCTGCCAAAACAGCGCCAACCCGTATTTCTGTAAATGCTGATCTCCTGGGATATTCACACAACAGTCTCTAGACTTTACTCAGAATGGTGCCAAAACAAAAAAACTTCCAGTGAGGGGCAGTTCTGAGATGTGGGTTGGCGCTGTTTTGGCGGCACGAGGGGGACCGGCTCAATATTAGGCAGGTGGTTTTTATGTTGTGGCTGATCGCTGTATGTCTAAATATCAAGGAAAGTTTGATTCTCCATTTCATGACTCGTTTAAGGGTTTGGTTCACCCAAATGTTATATTGTACCCTTTTATTTAGCTGGTACACTCCTATGGGTAAAGTTTAAAATATTCACTTCATACAGCGTTTTTCTCTGTATTGTAAAATGTATTATTAATAACAATTCACTAGTAAATGATTGTAGGATTTGGAGAGTAATATCTGATGTGGCTAATGGTCAGGTATCAGACCATCCAGAGGACGATGGCCACAGAGAGGAGAGATGACGATTCAGGCAGCCCTCGAAATGAAAGGACAGCCAACACTGAGACTGACTCACCACCACAAACAAATGGTAACTTCACACACACCAGCTGTCTATGTTTAACACAATGTTTACAACATACTAAACAACATGTTTGATTTTTTTTCAAGGGCTGTCAATCGATGTACAATTTATTATCAAATTAATTACTGATATGCCGATGAATAAATCAGATGCTGAGAAAACCCCTCAAATAAAAATAATTAAAAATATAATGATTGAATAATTATATTTAAATAACTTGTATATTATAAACATAATAATTAAATTAATTAACATGTATTACATTAATGTGGCAGATAAGTAAAGCAGTAATAAGACAAAATAAAAAATGGCTGTAGAAGGCAAAATATTGTTTATTGAATTATAAGCCAATCATTGGCCTGAAGTCCACAGGAATCCATTTTGCAATTGAATTTGTCAATCTGTCTGAGATAGATTTAGCTAAACATATATACACAGTGGTGGTGGTGTAGTGGTCTAAAGCACATAACTGGTAATCTGGTAATCAGAAGGTCACTGGTTCGATCCCCACAGCCACCACCATTGAGCAAGGCACTTAACTCCAGGTTGCTCCGGGGGGATTGTCCCTGTAATAAGTGCACTGTAAGTCGCTTTGGATAAAAGCGGCTGCCAAATGCATAAATGTAAATGTAAATACACAGAATCAATATTTAACTCCCACTATCACCCCTCACCCTCCCAATCCCCAACCTGACCCCACCCCACTCTGACCCTCAGCAAACATTCCTGTGGTCACATATGAGTATATATACACACACACACATATATATTTTTTATATATATATATATATAAAAAAAATCACACAAATTAACAACTACACATCTCTCCACTGCCCCTCTCCAAGAGCCCTCCAAAAACGGCAAATATTTGCCCCATTTCCCCACAAATTAGTCCAAATTCCCCAGTCTTTTAGATGCCCTGTCTTCAAAAGCCCCCACCCTTCCCATCTCCGAGAACAACTCCTGAAATGGGGGCGCTCCAGCCGACTTCCATCCCATTAAACTATTTGTCTTGTGATCATGACACTGGTTAGGACCCAATTTTTTATGATTATTCTCTATATTGTCAGTTGAATTGTCAAACTGCTTGAGGCTTCGAGAAGATTTGTGATTTGTTGCAACAGATTCATTTGAAAAGAGACTACTTGTAGATGTACCAATAAGTTGTTACAGATCTCTTTCCTCGTCTTTCTCAGAGTTGAGGAGAGACACTCCGTGTTCTCCTGGTCACTGTCAGAAGATCACATTACTGTTGCAGAGTCCAGCGGTTAAATTCATTACTCACCCAGAGTTCTTCACTGTGCTCCATGCTAATTACGTAAGTTTCTGTTTCTAAAGATTAGGCTGTTTAAATAGTTGCATACTTCTATTGATTGACACGTACAAGGTAACATCCCACTCTTTATTTTTAGGGTGCGTATCGTATGTTCACCAATAGCTCGTGTCTGAAACACATGATTCTAAAGATCAGGCGTGATGCACGCAACTTTGAGCGCTACCAGCACAACCGTGATCTGGTGACCTTCTTGAATCGTTTTGCTGATGCTCAGTTGGAGCTGCCGCGGGGATGGGAGATCAAAACGGACCCACAGGGGAAGGTACCGGAAGTGCTCATACCCGTGAACCGTCTCTCACTCAGTACTGATGTTTATCAAGCTAATATTCAACTGTCTGTCTGTCTTTTTCCATTCTTTCCCTCTGCAGTCATTCTTTGTAGATCATAACAGTCGTGCCACAACCTTCATTGATCCCAGGATCCCATTGCAAAACGGCAGACTGCCCAACCACCTGACACACCGGCAGCACCTGCAGAGATTACGCAGCTACAGCGCAGGAGAGGTCAGACACAGAGAAGATAAACAGTCTTTTATGTGTCTTTAAGATGAGATAAAATCTTAAAGGCCTCATTAAATGGTTTAATGAGTGCAGTTTGGACAGGACACTCATTAATGCCATACAATAGGCATTAGTTACATCACAACATTGGACAATGATTTGTTTCTTGCTATTGCTAATTCTAAGTAGGTGATATTAGGTGGAGGAGACTTTTTTATTCTACAGATAAAATTTTGAATACAATTTTTTTGGATACACTCATGGAGGGTAACAATATTTTTGGTCCATTTTCCTAGAAATGCTAAAAAAAAAAATACCATTTTTATTTCATTGGGTCTTTGATTTTCAAAATTCTGTGTGATGTGTATATTTCTACAAACACTGAGCATGCTCAGATCAATATAAACACACAATTTGAAGCTAGTGAAACAAAAAGTCATATTGAGACCTAGATGATTGTTACATCATTTGACCAGATTTATTAGTTACTTTATTTGTTTCCGTGTTTGTCCATTCCCAGGCATCAGAGGTGTCACGCACCCGCGGAGTGTCTTTGTTAGCCAGACCAGGAAACAGTCTGGTTGCAGCCATACGAAGCCAAGGCCAGCAGGAGCCGGTTCCATTAGGTCTGATGACAGTCATTCACATTTATATGACCCGATTCATTGGACTACTTTTGCGCTCAGGGCTGGCCAGTATAGCTGGAAATATTTTATCTTGACTTTTTGATGATATTCAATATTTTTCTCTATTTATTTATTTGCTCTGAAATTGGTTAAAAAGTTGACTTTTAGTATTTATTTAATTCAATAAGAGGAAATATTTGGACCAAACAGCTTTTATTGCCAAAATTGATTCAAAATGTTTAATACAAGAATGAAAATAAGCAACTTCAAGAATTTAAATTTGTCACTTAGTGAACATAAGGAAGAATTTAATATAATTTTTCATTATATATAACAAAGAATACATAGTAATCAACATCAGTAGTTACAAACATTACATTTTAAAATACCTTGCGGGTGAACACTTGAGTGATGTATTTGTTGCTGAATTGGTGTTTTGGAATTTGTTAAAATTGTGAGTTCAAAAGAATGACTTCCACAATCTACAGTATCTGCCTTTTTGCTAATGAGGTTTAAACAATGGTGCCCCAGGTGTGCACAACACAACAAAATTAGCAAAAGAAAAATAAAAGCTGAAAACACACTGGAAAAGCATGAATCAAAAAGAAATTAAGCAACAATGCAAGTTAGCCACAAAACAATGGAAATAAGCCCCAAAACAAAAACAGAAATAAATGATAGCACAACGATATTAGGCAACAATGAAAATAAGCCCCAACAGAAAAGCCACCACACAACAAGTTGAAAGTTGAGACTTTTTTTTTGTTTTGTTTTGTGGCTTATTTTCGTTGTGTTGAGTCTTTTTTCCATTGGGTTGTGGCTTATTTCCGTTGCATTATGGCTTATTTCCGTTGTGTTATCTCTTTTTTCCATTGGGTTGTGGCTTATTTCCGTTGCATTTTGGCTTATTTTTGTTGTATTGTGTCTTTTTTCCATTGGGTTGTGGCTTATTTCCGTTGCATTATGGCTTATTTTCATTATGTTATCTCTTTTTTCCATTGGGTTGTGGCTTATTTCCGTTGCATTATGGCTTATTTCCGTTGTGTTGAGTCTTTATTCCATTGGGTTGTGGCTTATTTCCGTTGCATTTTGGCTTATTTTCATTATGTTATCTCTTTTTTCCATTGGGTTGTGGCTTATTTCCGTTGCATTTTGGCTTATTTTTGTTGTATTGTGTCTTTTTTCCATTGGGTTGTGGCTTATTTCCGTTGCATTATGGCTTATTTTCATTGTGGTGTGTCTTTTTTCCATTGGGTTGTGGCTTATTTCCGTTGCATTATGGCTTATTTTCATTGTGGTGTGTCTTTTTTCCATTGGGTTGTGGCTTATTTCCGTTGCATTATGGCTTATTTTCATTATGTTGTGTCTTTTTTCCATTGGGTTGTGGCTTATTTCCGTTGCATTTTGGCTTATTTTTGTTGTATTGTGTCTTTTTTCCATTGGGTTGTGGCTTATTTCCGTTGCATTATGGCTTAATTTTAATTGTGTTGTGACTTATTTCCGTTGCATTATGGCTTATTCTCATTGTGTTGTCTTTTATCCATTGGGTTGTGACTTATGTCTGTTGCATTATGGCTTATATTCATTGTGGTGTGTCTTTTTTCCATTGGGTTGTGACTTATTTCTGTTGAGTTGTGGCTTATTTCCGCTGTTTTGTGACTTATTTCCGTTGCGTTGTGACTTGTTTCCATTGCGTGTTAGCTTATTTCCATTGGGTTGGGACTTTTTTCTGTTGCATTGGGACTTCTGTTGCGTTGTGGCTTATTTGCATCTTGTTGTGTCTTAATTATAGTGTATTGTAGCTTATTTCCATTGTGGTGTGGCTTTTTCTGTTGTGCTGTGTCTTAATTATGTTGCGTTGTGTTTTATATCCGTTGTGGTGTGGCCTTTTTTGTTTGTGTTGTGGCCTAATTTCTGTTGCATTGTGGCTTATTTATGTTGTGTTTGCTTTGCCAATTTATTTGTTGTGCACCCCTTTGGCTACTATATTAAACAGACATTTAAGACAATTAAGACATCCTACAAAAACCTTTAATATCTTTTAAGATAAAAAAATAGGAACATTTTGAATATTGAGAGCAACACTCGTTGGGAATATATTCAATATATACCCCAAACTTGGTTGCACTATATAACATTGTTATCTTGGTTTCCTTAGTTCAGATTAAGCTGAAATCAATCTGATATTTTCCGTCTGTTCCCCAGCATACAATGATAGGATTGTAGCTTTTCTACGGCAACCCAACATCTTTGAGGTGCTACAAGAGCGACAGCCAAGCTTGGCGAGGAACCACTCACTCAAGTACTGCCCTCCTCTCCCTCTGTCATTTAAGTGAAATACATCAATAGTTCTTCAAGGAAGTACTGGTACTCAAAGTTTTTTGGGTGTTATATTTATGTCTGAAGGGAGAAGGTGCTCCATATTCGAACTGAAGGCACACAAAGACTGGAGAAGCTGTCGTGTGATGCTGACCTGGTCATACTGTTAAGGTAAAGCATCTCAGTGTAAATGTTCACTCAAATATGCTCATTCTGTTTGAGTCATAGTGGTGGCCTGGATGCTTATCCAATGAGAAGAAAAATGTATTTTAATCAATATGTCACACTATGTCTAATAATGTGTTTTGCTTTGGTTTTCAGTTTGTTTGAGGAGGAGATCATGTCATATGTGCCTCTCGCATCATTTCACCCTGGGTTTAACTTCTCGCCACGCTGCTCCCCTGGTTCCTCTCCTCAGAACTCTCCAGGTAGGAGATATCCTGTTTACACCTGTGTTTAGCACTGTTCACTACTGATTGCAACAACAGAGACAGATTTTAATATGGGACGTGGTGACATTTAATTATTATACATGAAGAATCTCAAGCTTGCAAGGATGATCCGATCATAAACCCCTCTGATCTGCTCTGATAAAGGATTCCTTGAGAGAACTCCACTAGTTCCAGCCTGCTGTCTATCTGGTGCGAGTTCGCCAGGTCAGCTGCTCTCAAGCCTTCAATACTGGCCCGTGATGTCCCCACCTTACTAACCCTCTCTGTCCCAATACTGGACATTTTACAGACCCCAAGCCTTTTGTCTTTTACTGTATGTGAATATTCAAATTTGTTTCCTTCAGTCCATAGAATGGTCGTTTTTTTCCATCCTTACACAAGTTGACTGTGTCCCAAGAGTATGCATGTTTGGAAGAACTAAGTACACTTTTAAAATTGGGGATGCACAATATATCTAAAAAGTTTTTTATACAACCAAAGGAACAACCATCTCCCCCTTTTCATGTGTTTTTTCTCAAGGTGAACAAACTCATCTTTCCCGTGGACGTGTATCAGTCATTCTGTGGTTTACTGATCTTGAACATTTGTTCCCTGATGATTGATTAAATCAAGCTGCATTTTATATCTGTTGTGATGATTTTTTGGTCTTCTCATTAGGAACACAGAGAGCTCGAGCACCAGCACCCTACCGCAGAGACTTTGAAGCCAAACTTCGCAACTTCTACAGGAAACTTGAGGCAAAGGGCTACGGGCAAGGCCCAGGGAAGATCAAGTATGTCAACACTGATATCTTTTCATTAAAACAGAGGATATTTACACACTGCTGTAATGTGTGCTAAATAACAGTTCTGTTTTTATCGTGTATTTTAGACTGATTGTCAGAAGAGATCATCTGTTAGAAGGAACATTTAACCAGGTCATGGCATATTCACGTAAAGAGCTTCAGAGAAACAAGCTGTACATCACCTTTGTTGGAGAGGAAGGGTGAGACTCTCGACATAGGAATATGTGATTTGTGTAAATATTAACTAAAATGTTTACAGATGTTTCAAATGTAAATTTGAACGTTAAGGTAGCTTGAACTCATAGAATGATTCAGCTGCAAGCAGCAATTACGGGGCCAAATACCCCAGTGTCAGAATTGATGTGTATTTTGTACTTTCTGGACAAACAGTCTTTTTATATTTTGCCCAAAAATAATGAAAAATGTGTATAGTATATACTCAGGCTTCATTCACCTGGGATGCTTTTGTTTATTCAGGAGAAAAAAACTTCTAGAATTGTTCACACTGCAGGGAAAATCAGATTTGTTTGTAGACTGACTGTTAAAACGGCAAGTTACAGTGCTTTCAGAAAGTATTCCGACCCCTTCAATATTTTTATATTTTGTTTTGTTGTAGCCTTATGCTAAAATGCTTTAAATGATTTATTATTATTTTTTCTCATCAATCTACACTCCATACCCCATAATGACAACATATTTTTGAAAAAACTGAAATATCACATTGACATAAGTATTCAGACCCTTAACTCAGTACTTAGTTGAAGCACCTTTGGCAGGGATTACAGCTTCAAGTCTTTTTGGGTATGAAAGCTTTGCACACCTGGATTTGGGGATCTTCTGCCATTCTTCTCTGCAAATCCTCTCAAGCTCTGTCAGATTGGATGGGGACTGTCGGTGGACAGACATTTTCAGGTCTCTTCAGAGATCTCTTCAGAGTTTGATTGGGTTCAAGTCCAGGCTCTGGCTGGGCCACTCAAGGAAATTCACAGGGTTGTCCCTAAGCCACTCTTGCGTTGTCTTGGCTGTGTGCTTATGGTCATTGTCCTGTTGGAACCTTCGGCCCAGTCTGAGGTCCTGAGTGCTCTGGATCAGGTTTTCATTAAGGATATCTCTGTATTTTGCTGTGTTCAACTTTCCCTCAACCCTGACCAGTCCCCCAGTCCCTGCCACTGAAATACAACCCCACAGCATGATGCTGCCACCACCATGAGAGTTGCCTTATTTCCTCCAGACATGATGCTTGGAATTGAGGTCAAACAGTTCAATCTTCATTTCATCAGACCAGAAAATCTTGTTTCTCACAGTCTGAGAATCCTTAAGGTGCTTTTTTATGTGTCTTGCACTGAGGAGATGTTTCCATCTGGCCAATCTGCCATAAATCCCAGATCAGTGTTGCTGTGATGGTTGTCCTCCTGCAAGTTTCTCCCATCTCCACACACAATCGCTGGACCATCGGGTTCTTGGTCTCCTCTCTTATCAAGGCCCTTGTCCCCCGATTGCTCAGTTTGGCCAGACAGCTCTAAGAAGATTCCTGGTCATTCCAAACTTCCATTTAAGAATTATGGAGGCCAGTATTCTCTTTGGAACCTTCACTTCAGCCAAAGTTTTTTTGTAGCCTTCCCCAGAGCCTTGACACAATCCTGTCTCTGAGCTCTGCAGGCAGTTCCTTTGACCTCATGGCTTGGTTTTTGCTCTGATATGCATTTTCAGCTGTGTGGCCTTATATATATACAGGTGTGTGCCTTTCCAAATCATGTCCAATCAATTTAATTTGCCACCGGTGGACTCCAATCAAAGTGTAGAAACATCTAAAAGATGATCCAGGAAATGGGATGCACCCGAGCTAAATTTCATGTTTCATAGCAAAGGGTCTGAATACTTATGTCAGTGTGATATTTCAGTTTTTTCTTTTTAATAAATTTGGAAAGTTATCAAAAATTAGTTTTTCGCTTCGTCATTTTGGGGTATGAACTGTAGATTGATGAGAAAAACATAATTTAAAGCATTTTACCTAATGACTGCAACATAACAAAATGTGAAAAAATGAAGGGGTCTGAATACTTTCTGAATGCTTGTTGCTGCTAGGGTTAACAAGAAGTCCCGTATCTTAGTCGAAATTATGATGCCTGTTGTCCTGTATTTTAGTGGGCAGCAAAACGTCCTGTATTGTAGGCTTTGTGTCCCATTTTGAAGCATGCCAAAGAGTTGTATGGCAAGATGCTTGAAGGAGACCCCTGTCCTGTAATTAAGTGCTTAAAATTCTGAATCGTCCCGTATTGGCATGACATTTAATACCGTATAGCATTGTGATGGCTCACAACCAGTGTGGGTTACTCTACATTTGCTTGTCTCTTTGGGTGGATAAAGGCAATATCTGTATTATTGCAAAAGATTTTGCACTGCTTTGGCTGCCCTGTAACAAATACATGACAAATAGGTGTATTCCATTCAGAAGAGATCATCCCCTATGGCCTGTTCCCCTCAAAGACTTAACCTTCCACTGTGACAGCCTTAGAGGGATAAGAGGTGCAATAAAACAGTCATTTTGAGCTTTTGTTTTAAAGGGATAGTTCACCCCAAAATTAAAATTCTCATTTTCTCACCCCAATGCCATCCCAAATGTATACTGTTTTCACACACTGTTTCACTTACATTCTTCGTGCATATTGCCACCTACTGGGCAGGGAGGAGAATTTATAGTAAAAATGGTCTTAAATGTCTGTTTCTCACTCACACATATCAATTCCATGTAAATACCACCCACATCGTGGAAAAATAAAAAGTTTAACCAAAGGAACAAAACATGATAAAATTGGGCAGCCTATACATTGGTTCATCCTTAATTGTTTTTCCTTCAAAGTGCCCTGAGAAGGCATCATTTATGCCATGCGGTGCACAGTATGTCTACTGTCGCAAAATCTGAAGTAACAACCTGTAACAAATGACGAAAAAACAATCCGATCTGACTGTTCAGACTGAGATGCATTAGCAAAAGTCTCCATTTTAATCAGGTTTCAACCCACCTATGAATGTGGCTTGTAAAATCGAGACTACAAAAACTAAACGGTCAGAAAAATTCCTGCCTGTGTGAAAATAGCCAAAGAGTCAAAGGACGGAAGAACCATAGTTAAATTCTGACCAGTTGGGTCAAAAATCTTGTTAAAAGAACGTGACCAACCCAAAATGCTGGTAAAGATCTTTTCAATTGTTGACACTGTTGAAAATCCTCCACTACCTAATTTCACAACTTTTACTATAGGGCCTACCATAGACTCTGATTACGCAAGAGGTGTTATAATAAAAAGAAAACCAACAAATACTGTTCATTTCTATGCATCTTTGATGCTTGGCCCCTAATAATGAAAAGCTCAATATTTAGTCAGTTGAATTATCTCTTTCTTTCCAGACTGGACTACAGTGGTCCTTCGAGAGAGTTTTTCTTCCTGCTGTCTCAGGAGCTGTTTAACCCATACTACGGCCTGTTTGAATACTCCGCTAATGACACATACACTGTGCAGATCAGCCCCATGTCTGCGTTTGTCGAAAACCATTTGGAATGGTAATACTACTACTTCCTCTTTAGAAATTACACCTTTGTGAAATAAATAAATAAATAAAAAGAAATAAACAGTTCTTTCATTTGACTCTGTTCTTGTTTTGTTACATGCTGCTTTTATTGCCAGTACTGTTTTGATACATTGACCATATGTTGTTTGTTTCAGGTTCCGTTTCAGTGGTCGAATTCTTGGCCTGGCATTGATTCATCAGTATTTGTTGGACGTCTTCTTCACCCGCCCATTTTACAAAGCACTCCTCAGACTGTGAGTGGATAAGAAACCTGTTTAAATGCATTCTATTACATTTGCAGTTTAGAGGTCACAAAATTAACATGCAGTATGTAGTAAATGGTAAATGGTCTGCACTTATATAGCGCCTTTTTAACCTTAACGGTATTCAAAGCACTTTACACTGTGACTCATTCACACACACACATTCGTACACCAATGGTGGCAGAGCTGCCATACAAGGTGCTAGCCTGCCATTGGGAGCAACTTGGGGTTCAGTGTCTTTCCCAAGGACACTTCGGCATGTGGAGTCGTGTGGGCCGGGATTCGAGCCACCAACTCCAACCCTGATTAGTGGCTGACCCGCTCTACCAACTGAGCCACAGCCGCCCACAAATGTAAATTAATTGTTGTCAACAAATTTAAATTACAAATCTAAGTGCTTATTACACAATACATTACAGTAAATGAGAATTAGTGGTGTACCATTTTTTCGATGTCTGATATTGGTACCAATATCTAGAAATCTAGTTTTAGTTATTGACTAGAGGTCACCCGTCACCCGATTTTGCCGATACGATAACTAAGGTGGGTGAAAAGGCCTAATAAACAGACATAGAGGCTACAAGAGTCCCAAAATGAATGCAATCCCAGATGCAGTGTATGTTCTACCAAAATCCCAATAATATCCAGAAACTTTTAACTGCAAACAAGCCCAAAACACACAAGTGACTCTTATTTTGAAATGACAGAAACTTGGCTCCATTACAATGCTCTATATTTCAATATTTACCAAATTAGCTCTTTTTTTTTTTTAGCCTATTTGTTAACTAGGTGAGGTTTTTTATTATTATTATTATTCGGAAGATATTAAGTAGGATGTACGATTTATGTGCTGACGGGGCACGTTTCCATATAGTCACAGTTTTCTTTGCATGCCCTCGCTTCAGTTTAGTACACTTGATAATTTAATCGAAATAATAAAATATGCATTGAAATTAAATATGAAAATTTTCAATAATGATAGATTTAGATACGACAAATCCCCACGTGATTGTTAATCAAAAATAAAAAAATATCGGCAACTATCGGTATATGGTTTTGCCGATAACCGATAGTAAAAAAAAAAAAAAAAACTTCTGGTACTTATTAATGGATGAAAGATTTTGATATAGCAAATCCCCACGTATTTGTTAAATACAAAAACAAACAAAAAATAGCAGCAACTTTCGTTATAGATTTTTGCCGATAACTGAAAGTTCCAAAAATCAATCGGTAAAATATCGGTAAAACCGATATATTGTCTAGCTCTGTAATGCTGATTTATTTGCTGTAGCGTGAATTAAAATAGGGCTGTTTTCTGTTAGGTCTTGTTCAGACTGCCACTAAAAATCAGATTTTTTGCATATCCAGATTGTTTTTGATATTCTGGACAGCAAAAAAACACATAAAATCCGATTTTTCTGAATCTGATTCAAACCACATCGGGAGGAGGTTTCAAATGCGATTGAAATTGGATTTTTTTCAGATGCGTCTCAGTCCGTATGCTCTGGCTGCTCAATTCGAATTTCAAATGGTCTTTTGTGTCACTCTTAACATGACACACGATGACACACGACACGATGATGTCACGAACGATGAGCATCACAATATTTACCAGTCTCCTCCATCGCTGAGTTTTTCTTGTGCGACGGAGGAGTTCTGCACCGCGACTGGACAGGGTGCCTATTTGGAGAGCGAGATGATGCACCATTTTTCCCGCATCTGTTTTGAAAGCATCATCACGTGGGTACGCCTACGTTGTTACCAAAGCAACCCATACAGATAGGTTGGTTATGTCTGATGTAATCACTTGCAAGTAATAGTGCAGACAGTCTGCCTGAAAAGATCTGAATTGAGAACAAATCTGATTTGCCTGCAGTCTGAACATAGCCTTAGTAATCCAAATGTTGAAAGATTTTCACCCTTATGCAATTTAATGAGAGCAAATTAGGTTTGCTCAGTAAATTATGTATATAAGTTTTAAAAGGTGTTCATTGTTATTCTACATTATTTCCAGAGCCACAGATCTCAGTGACCTTGAGTACCTGGATGAGGAGTTCCACCAGAGCTTACAGTGGATGAAGGACAATGACATCACAGATGTGTTGGATCTCACTTTCACTGTCAATGAGGAAGTGTTTGGCCAGGTGGGAGAATCCTGTGTAATCCTTAGACATTTGAAAGTAAATAAAACCAAAAAATATGTGTGTGTTGAGATGGGGTTGTATGTGTGTCAGGTGACAGAGCGAGAGCTGAAGTCTGGCGGGACAAACGTGCAGGTGACCGAAAAGAATAAGAAGGAATATATCGAGCGGATGGTGAAGTGGAGAGTGGAGAGAGGTGTGGTGCAGCAGACACAAGCTCTGGTCAGAGGATTTTATGAGGTAAACATCTTAATTGTCTGTTTAACCCTCTCTACATCTCTACTTGCTTTCTGATATCTACCATTTAACTTTGACCTGAATGTGCAGGTTGTAGACTCTCGTCTCGTGTCAGTGTTTGATGCCAGAGAGCTGGAGTTGGTTATAGCTGGAACAGCAGAGATTGATTTGAATGACTGGAGAAACAACACAGAGTACAGAGGAGGTCAGAGCACACAATTACACAGTGTCATACTCACGCAAATATACAATTACATGCACAAACACTCTTACATAAACAACAATCCAAGCACATGCCCAAATCACTCGCTTAACAGAAGAACCACTTTGGACAGGAAATACAGATATGTTCTAATCAGTCAGTTCTGTAAAGTCTTACTGTGTCACTGTCTACTCGCTGTCAGGTTATCATGATGGGCACATTGTCATCCGGTGGTTCTGGGGTGCAGTAGAGCGCTTCAACAATGAGCAGAAACTGCGCCTGCTGCAGTTTGTGACGGGCACCTCCAGCGTGCCATACGAGGGCTTCACCGCCCTGCGTGGGAGCAATGGCCTGCGACGCTTCTGCATCGAGAAATGGGGCAAGATCACGTCTCTCCCGAGGTACAGTGACACACTCAGCTTTCACGCTTTCAGTGTGCCGTGTTGACTTAAGATAGGGATTATAGAGCTTCCGTTCAGTAACAGTAATGAGATGTTTGACATTCAAATTACAGTTCAAAATGGCAAATATCTAACAGTGAATTGAAAGAGCTTAGATTTCAGAATTGCTTCTCATACCATTGAGCATTGAACTCCTGCCATGTTTTCCCTAGCCGTAGACCTATAATGCCAGGATGATTAATGGGCGTATATTTGATCATTTTGAGGTTATTGGCATTGGTGGATAACCATGTTTATAACAATAACTATGAACATTTTCTCTTTTTAAATATTGTTAGTGAATTTTGAATAACAGTTGCGTATTCGTTTTAGCTATTTTGTGTACGTATCATTTGCTAAATCACAATATTTAATTATATATCATGGTTGTTAGGGGTAGATGATATAAGAATTATAAACTAAATATAAAAAAATGATATGGCAATAGTCTTGAATTTTCTGGTTGTTAGTGATGTCACAATGTACAAATATATATTTATTTATATATATATATATATATATATATATATATATATATATGCAGTTCAAAAACTGAAAAGAAAGTTGCAATAATAATAATAATAATAATAATAATAATTAAAGTCCCTTTTTTTGTTTAATATAATTTTTTTTTTTTTACCCCCTTCACAAATTTGAAAAACGTACATGGCAATGAAACAACCTTATCAGTAAAGAACTATTTATTACAAATTTTATTTTTTATCTCATTTATCTCCACGGTATTGTTTTTCTTTATCGTTCAACTTAAGCGTTTGCTTTGATTCTGAATCTCAAGGAGAGATGGTTCTCTCAGTCAAGGGACAGGCACATTTACATGCAAAAGTAACTAATGACGGATAAAAATAGACCATGAGGGATATTTCACAACTCATATCCGTCATTATTAGCTGTGCAACCTCTGATTGGAAAATGCATTCCCTACCATGCAGTGGCATTTCGCATAACAGCAATATACACTACCGTTCAAAAGTTTGGGGTCACCCAAACAATTTTGTGTTTTCCTGAAAAGTCACACTTATTCACCACCATACGTTGTGAAATGAATAGAAAATAGAGTCAAGACATTGACAAGGTTAGAAATAATGATTTGTATTTGAAATAAGATTTTTTTTACATCAAACTTTGCTTTCGTCAAAGAATCCTCCATTTGCAGCAATTACAGCATTGCAGACGTTTGGCATTCTAGCTGTTAATTTGTTGAGGTAATCTGGAGAAATTGCACCCCACGCTTCCAGAAGCAGCTCCCACAAGTTGGATTGGTTGGATGGGCACTTCTTGCGTACCATACGGTCAAGCTGCTCCCACAACAGCTCAATGGGGTTCAGATCTGGTGACTGCGCTGGCCACTCCATTACCGATAGAATACCAGCTGCCTGCTTCTGCTCTAAATAGTTCTTGCACAATTTGGAGGTGTGTTTAGGGTCATTGTCCTGTTGTAGGATGAAATTGGCTCCAATCAAGCGCTGTCCACTGGGTATGGCATGGCGTTGCAAAATGGAGTGATAGCCTTCCTTATTCAGAATCCCTTTTACCCTGTACAAATCTCCCACCTTACCAGCACCAAAGCAACCCCAGACCATTATATTACCTCCACCATGCTTAACAGATGGCGTCAGGCATTCTTCCAGCATCTTTTCATTTGTTCTGCGTCTCACAAACGTTCTTCTTTGTGATCCAAACACCTCAAACTTGGATTCATCTGTCCACAACACTTTTTTCCAGTCTTCCTCTGTCCAATGTCTGTGTTCTTTTGCCCATCTTAATCTTTTTCTTTTATTGGCCAGTCTCAGATATGGCTTTTTCTTTGCCACTCTGCCCTGAAGCCCAGAATCCCGCAGCCGCCTCTTCACTGTACATGTTGACACTGGTGTTTTGCGGGTACTATTTAATGAAGATGCCAGTTGGGGACCTGTGAGGCGTCTGTTTCTCAAACTAGAGACTCTAATGTACTTATCTTCTTGCTCAGTTGTGCAACGCGGCCTCCCACTTCTTTTTCTACTCTGGTTAGAGCCTGTTTGTGCTGTCCTCTGAAGGGAGTAGTACACACCGTTGTAGGAAATCTTCAATTTCTTAGCAATGTCTCGCATGGAATAGCCTTCATTTCTAAGGACAAGAATAGACTGTCGAGTTTCAGATGAAAGTTCTCTTTTTCTGGCCATTTTGAGCGTTTAATTGACCCCACAAATGTGATGCTCCAGAAACTCAATCTGCTCAAAGGAAGGTCAGTTTTGTAGCTTCTGTAACGACCTAAACTGTTTTCAGATGTGTGAACATGATTGCACAAGGGTTTTCTAATCATCAATTAGCCTTCTGAGCCAATGAGCAAACACATTGTACCATTAGAACACTGGAGTGATAGTTGCTGGAAATGGGCCTCTATACACCTATGTACATATTGCACCAAAAACCAGACATTTGCAGCTAGAATAGTCATTTACCACATTAGCAATGTATAGAGTGTATTTCTTCAAAGTTAAGACTAGTTTAAAGTTGTCTTCATTGAAAAGTACAGTGCTTTTCCTTCAAAAATAAGGACATTTCAATGTGACCCCAAACTTTTGAACGGTAGTGTAGATTTACCGGTTCACACATTGCCCACCCCTGGTCATTGAATTTATCTGCCATGCTGCCCTCTTGATATCAGCATTGGCCATTGGAAAAACCCATATTGGTTGACCCCTAGTTCATTGTATCTAGTAAACCTATCAGGGAATTTTTAAATGTTGCAAAATAAATTAAAGGCCTGAAATAAATTACAGAAATGGATAAAATCTCAAAAAGTCAGCTCTAAGATTTGCCATTGTCTAAAAGTTGCTCTTTTGCGAGTACATCTCTTGATCTTTAAAATAGATAAATCTTCTAAAACTTCAAAATGAATGGGCGTAAAGAAGTGGAAACCATATGGAGACTTGATCGTAGACATGTGTATTTAAACAAGTTGCTTACGTATTGTGTCTGCTTTCTCAGGGCGCACACATGCTTTAATCGTCTGGATCTTCCTCCGTATCCATCCTACACGATGTTGTACGAGAAACTTCTAATCGCCGTGGAAGAGACCAGCACTTTTGGCCTTGAATGAGGACTTTACACAAAACACTTTTCTTCTTGTGACACACTGTTTCTAATAATTATCTAATAGCGTGCCGTGGACTGTGTCCTTTGTTCGTTTCTTTCATTCGTTCAGGACACTTCTGCATGCATAACTCACCTGTGCAGGTGTACAGTGTGTAACGGGTTTGTACAAATGAAGCTATGTATGCAATAGTGAAAGAGAAGCCTTCAACCTGCTTTAACACTCAGGGCCTGACCTCAACTGGAGTCTATTTTCTGTTGGCACATGATCATTTCAGCACCGAACGTCATGGATTCACTCACGGCCAGCTGTGTTTTCTGTTGTCGCGGTTATAAAATGTTGAGAATTGTAAAGTTCAAGGGATAGTTCACCCAAAAATGTTAATTCTGTCATAATTTACTCACCCTCCTGTCGTTCCAAACCTGTAGGACATTTTGTCTTCTTCAGTGGAACACAAACGGAGATGTTTGGTGAAATGACAACCTCACCATTCACTTATATCGTATGCAAAATAAATAAATAAAGATATAATGGATGTGAATAGAGACTCCGCAGAAGAAGAAAAAGTCATACAGGTTTGGAACGACATGGGTGAGAAAATGAAGTCGTCATTTTTATTTAAGGGTGAACGGTTTCTTTGTAATCCAAAATTGGTGCACTGACACAATTTGCTTGAGGAAGCAGATGCCGTATTTACTGTAATTTTGTGCACAAGTGCAAAGTTCACATAATCTCACCAAGCACCACTATGAACACGAGGGTGACTGCATCATCACAGGGAATGACAAAACAAACTCGTGTCTCTTCGCAGGAGTCAAAGGTGGATTGTAATGGAAAGACTGGCAAACATTAGTTTGACACTTTAGTTATCATGTACTAATCAATGGATTCAAAATTCCTATGAAAGCATTAAAAACAAGGGATGGATTTGATTAAGTGTTGGCTGATGGTAGTTTTCCATGAATTAATGTTTTTAATGCTTAGATGTGTTCAAAAACAGTGTCCCACATCCTTATTAAAGATTCCTTTCTAAAAATCCTGTGCAACGCAACAAAATCACAGCCAATTAGAACATATTTAATGTTGAATATACGTTCAGCTGAGCATAGAAAGATGAAATGTCGTGTCACTTGTCGCAATTGTGACTAGATAGGATGGGATCGCATTTATTGCTTCTCAACAGTGTAAATTGGATTGCAGACAGGAAATCATTCGTTTCCAGTGGAAGTTTGTGATTTCGATTAACGGAAATGATAATGACCATCGTTAATGCGTTGTTGGCATGTCCTGTGACACGACAGTTTAACAGTTTATATGATCTCTCAGATGCTTTAGGCATTATGGGAAGTTAAAGGGATGGTTCACAAAAAAGTGAAAATTCTCTCATCATTTACTCACCCTCATGTCACCCCAGATATGTATGACTGTTCGGGCCATTATTGCAGTGATTAATGACTAGCTCTAGATGGACAAGTCAGTTTGTGCCTGGAGTTAAGAGGTTGTTTTAAACATGTGCTTACTAAAAATAAAGAAAAGCATATTTTAAAAAATACCTCTAAATGACCTTCACTGAATTACAGGAAACACTACTTGAGGATTGTTACGTTTAATTCAGTAAAAAACAGATAATTCTTGTTTTCCATTTAATAATATCTAACAATCCTTAAAACACGATACATTTACCTGAGAAGCAACATATAAGATATTTCTTGAATATAACTGTTTTTTATATATATAAGTGTATTTTTTCATTTTTTTATATTTTTGCCGGTGCTTTAAGACAAAATACCCTTAAATTACAAATTATATTCAACTTTCTCTGAAAACACATTTTAAAACTTCTACAGTAGGCTATAGCTTCTCAAGTAAATGTACCTTGTTTTAAAGGTATTTTACGAATTTATATGGGAAAACAAGCCAAGAAAGACAGTTGTTGCCGTGTACGATGAGCTAAGACTACCCTCTCTCACCTTTTTGTTCACTTGATTTCAATCCATATTTAACTCACAAAATCAAACTCTCTCTTTTTAATAGAGCCCTCATAAGCTTCTCCTTCCACCTTCTGGGCTGGGAGGAGAATTTATGGTAAAAAAAAAAAGGACTTAAATATTTATCTGTTTTTTACCCACACCTATCATACGTTCTGAAGACTTGGATTTAACCGCTGGAGTCGTGTGGATTACTTTTATGCTGCCTTTCAAATTTTGGACCCTTTTGACTTGCATTGTATGGACCTACAGAGCTGAAATATTCTTCTTAAAATCTTCATTTGTGTTCAGCTGAAGAATGAAAGTCATACACATCTGGGATGACGTGAGGGTGAGTAAATGATGAGAGAATTTTCATTTTTGGCTGAACTATCCCTTCAATAGAAACTACGAGAAAGTAAATTTGATTTATAAAGTAAAAAGAAAACTGATTTGCTACCAAAATGGACAGATTTTCAAAAGCTATGGCCAGTTGTGCAGCCAACCAAAAACATCAGGCACAGACTTTGTTGCTCGTCTGGCCTCAAATCAGCAACTCTCTTAAAAATGAATGACTTCCGATTGCTGCAATGTGTTGTCAGTGAGAACACACCACAAGAATTTAAGTTACTTCAAACTTGCCCTAATTTGCACCCATTTCTCCAATGTTTGTGAAATATGTTTTGATGACTTGTAATGAAGATGGTGATGCGGGGATTTTAAGAAATGTCACACAAAGATATATTGTGCACGCAGTTTTGTGTTTCAACTATGTGTGTGTGTGTGTTATGACGAGAGAAAGAATAGTGATATATTATGGCATAGTTTCAAAGTATTTATTTATTCAAAAAGGAAATTGCCTCAAAACGTTCGTAAACTTTTTCTGAAATGTAAGAGTGGTAAATTGTGCGAGTCGGTTTATTGATGGCTATATTACCGTGCAGAAGTTTTCATCATTGTTCATGTTTACATTTTCAGATGACGTGGCGTGAATGTGTGTATTGTACATGAAGATCGTCATGCATTGTCTAAACATGATGCCACTTTAAATGTGCATGTGTTTTGTGTATTCTCAAACTTGGAGTGCAGAACTAAATTAATCTTTTTAATTTAATTTTGTAGTATTGCCTTAAAAGGCACAAGTTCATCCAACAATGGAAATTGGCCTCATTTAGTCACCCTCTTTTGTTCCAAATGTATCACAGTAGTTTGAATTTGAGGAAGTGTGGATGAGTTTTTAGAGCTATTCATAAAGTGACAATTTTCAGTAAATATTCTTAAAATCCAGTCTTTTCCGAACACAAAGTTAACGAATGGCTCCAGAGGACTTGTCAAATAGGGCACATGTTGGATAGGCAGATTTTATGATACTTTTATGAAGCTTTATGGCATCTATTCCCAATCACTTTTATTGTTTATAAAAGAAGAGCTTTAAAGTTCGACTCCTGTTGTGTTCAACAGAAGCCAGAAAGTCATATTGGTTTGGAATGACATGTGGGTGAGTAAATGATGTCAGAAATGACATTTTTGGGTGAACTTTTCCTTTAATGAACTGAAAGAAAGAATGGCTTGATTGTCTCAGAAATATTGCTAAAAAAAAGAAACAATAGCAAAATGTGATTTAATTCTGCTTAAAATATTAAGAATGTAGAGAAAAGTCATTTGTATGACCAATCCCTATTTAGAAATTATAAAATGTATATCAAATGTGTACATAATTGCTAAAACAGCCTATCTATGTAAGATCCTAAATTTAAATGTGTGACGCATCAGTTCAACGACAAACAGTTCCTCCTTTTTTTTTTTTTATATAAACGTGTCTTCATATTACTATTTATGTAATCATAGTCAAAAAAGGTATGTATGAAATGTATATAACTTTATTATAAAAAATGTTACATTGTTGCCAGACTTTATCAAAACCTTTTACACTCGCAGCGCTCTGGGAATGTGACAAATTAAGAGACGGTTCTGGAACATTACTGCCTATTTCAAAACATCAAAATGTGCTTTAAGATCTTGGCTTTCTGGGAGATACTGAAAGATTTGGCTCCTGCTTCCACACCAGGCACATACACTAGTCTGCATGTGTCTTTTAACACTTTAATCAATGTCTATGAAAGAAAATATGGGGGACATGTACAAATGTTTTGAATTGTGCATAGTCTGAGCTCTGTATATATATATAGCATCACACTGTTAACGAATGTCAATAAACCACTTTCTAATGCATGGCCTGAACTTACTTGCTCAAAACCTGTCAAATAAGGTCAAAAATGTTACTTGATCTGAAAACACTTTACACAACACTTAAAACATTTTTAGCAAACATTGACTTGTGGTTTGACCTCATTAGACCTGAGGGTGACTTCTGTGTATTTTCCATTTCCTTTTTTGATTTGTAACTAGCAGCACCTAATAAATGTGCCAAAAAATAAATAAATCTAGACCAAATAGTTTTCCTAAAAATGTATGTCCACATATGTGGACATCAAGATTAAGTTTTTATTTAATTTTAAATAATACCAAGCCTATAGAAAGTTTTTTTTTTTTTTTTTTTTTTTTTTTTTCTCATCAAAGTGTATGTTTCCTGAACTGTTGGTTATTCATGTTTTGGAGACGTTACAGACAGTACATCAGAAATGAGCATAACTGATTTATGTTAATTTCAAGTTATGGCCAGCCTCATCCAATCACTCCCAACCATGTTAAAATAAAATGATACATTATAAATTCTTAATCTATGTACTGATTATCATTGTCCCATGTCTGCCAAACATGTTGAGTGGTCCAAACATCATCTGCAGCCTGAAACTGAACTTTTGGTCGGATTTTAGGAGTGAACGCACTGAGCTGCATACAGAGCTATAGGTTGCTCCCTTGCTCCCTATTTAGTGAATGACTTAACCTTCAGTGTGCTGTCTGTCTGCACTGATCTCGTAACAGTTCGAAATGCATCCGATTTTCATCCTAACTCATTATACAGCCTCTGAAAGCAACATTTTTGGGCTTTCGGATGAACTTATTGATTCTCAATATGATAATGCAGTGAATATAGGATTTCTAAGGGAAAAAATGCAGTAAAGTTCACATTAGTGTAAATTCTGTTCAGCAGCGTGGTGTTTGCGGATTCAATCTCTAGAAATTTTAAAATGGCATATCGGATGAATCTAAAGACTTTAGACTCAAAATAGGTTACAATGTAAAAACTTAATTCGG
This sequence comes from Moxostoma hubbsi, assembly GCA_032164185.1. Lineage (NCBI taxonomy): Eukaryota > Metazoa > Chordata > Actinopteri > Cypriniformes > Catostomidae > Moxostoma > Moxostoma hubbsi. The sequence goes on along the minus strand of JAVLUX010000009.1, from coordinate 45,028,127 downwards.
TTTCTTTCCGGATGTAGTTTTGTTGGCATTTCTCCCAAAGGCAAATTCCGCTGTGATCTGCACCATGTTGTTTTGTCACATAACTCTGTATGTCGAAAGTTAAGCCCTTTACTGACTGGCTTAAATTAATTTAAGTTATGCGTTGCATAAGCCAAAATACAACGTCCGTGCGTGTACGCTGGGTCGCATGAGTTTATAGGTCTTCTCCATCAGCCCATCATTACTCCATTTTGTGTTTTCACAGTTTTCTTCAATTCCGTGATTTTCAAGAGAATATCCGGCCAACTGAAATGCACTAAAATAAGCCAGAAAGCACATCCGTAATCATAGTAACATCTGTAATATATTCTCACAGATTAATACAAAGAAGTCCTGACATATAATGAATGGTTTAATCTTTCATTGGCTAAACATTGGGATATAATATAGTACACACAAAATATTACTGGATAAAAACAGATTGGAAGGACATTTTCCATGGATATTTTGGCAGATGAAAGCGAGGACAGATGGTCCCCAGAGCTCTGTGGAATATCAGGATATTTTTGGAGCAGGGTGGTTTTCGGGATGAAGATGGGATTTTTAAAGGGCTTGAGAGAAGGAAAGTTTGAAACGTGCGGCTCAAACTCAATGTGGAACGGCAGATATTTAGTCGGATTCAAAATGGTTTCATTCTGAATTGAAGATTAAGAAGCCGATGGCTATAGTTCTCTGGCCTCAATCTTTCAGCCAATAAACTAATGGGAAAAGATGTAGATCATGAGAGGGAGAGAGAGAGAGAGAGAGAGGGAGAGATGGTGGAAGAAGGTTGAGGACACTATGTGGCTAAATTTGGCTATTGTTTATTTGGATGAAGAGTGCTCACTCCTGTTAATTTAGGTCATTCATACATATTGGTTAAGATTCAATTTTGTCCAATGAAATAAGAGCTAACCGAAGTCCCAAGGGTGCCACAATGAACGCACCTGTTTGTCTACATATATGTTGCATCTGCTGGTTAGAATTGGAACCATTTAATCTAGATTAGTTGTTCTTGACTAAATGTTCAAAGTATTGCAGTATGATGGTTTAATTGTGCACTTTCTAATTCTAGTTTCCATGTTTTATACAAATTCACTTTTAAAGTAGAGCAGCTTTAGGTTATTATTTTGAATCATGTTTTGACTCATTTTTATGCACCCGCACTAGATTAAACTATAGCATATCTCTTGCTATTAAATGTACATGCCAATGTAAATATTACAATAAATGTTCAGATTAAGCAGCTATTGTGCGTACAATCCAGAGGATTTTTAAATATATATATAAAATGTAAAGACAAATAAGATGTATAAATAATATTCAAAAATAATTAAATAGACAAAAAATGATAACCTGTAATATTAATATCTTTAATGAAACACACAACAGCAAATATGTACAAAACAAATTACCCACATCTAATTTATCCAAGCAGTTCATATATAAAATTCTTAAAGTGAAACAACTTTCGTAAATTAAAAAAAATAAATAAATATATATATATTAGATTTGTTTTTCTTTTTTTTTTCCTCATTTATTTGAGTTCTCAGCTTCAAGAACACTTGCTGGAGGCGCCATCTAGTGACAAAAGAGCTTGAGACATTTACAAGATCAATCCAATGAGGACAGTACTGCATTCCTTTGTGAGCTTAAAAACATCTCTGATCTGGTATTTCAAGAGGCCAAAACAGAGTACCTGTTCATGAGAGTGTCTCTCGTGGAAGTTGTGTAGAGATAACCACCAGTCCTTGAGCTGGTAATGGGGATCTTTATCTATAATGGACAAATACGAGGATTAATGTAATGCAGAACAATAGTAGAGCAACTGTGCATATCCAGTTTCATTTCTACTGATAGAAAACTCTTATGCTGTTTGAGAACAACAGCTGGTTTGTTGCTGATCCAAAGTGGTCTACAAGCTCTAACCAGCTTAACCAAGATGTTCTAACAGGTTGATCTTGGTTCCACCGTCTGGTAGTCCAACTAATCAACCATCTACACCAGCTCAAAACCATGCAAAAGCAGCCACTATCTTCAGCTAATGCTTAGACCCTGACCTGAGTGCTGCTGTGGTCCATGCGGTTGTGTCGATCAGATAAATGGATGTTGTGGATCTTCAGAGGAGCGCCCAGACTGGCCATGGCAGTCAAATTATTGTTTAGCTCTTCCAGGGCGAGACGGTAGTACTCTGATTTAGCTAAAGTCTCTGAAAGAGACTGAACGAATGTGTTGATCATTTGTAAAACAGTGTTCCAACAGGTAATTTGTCCTGTAATGAATGCACCTGCACTGATGACTCACTCTGCATCAGGTAATACATCATAGCACAGCCACTGCCGGTCGCCATGGTGATGAACAAGTCATCTGCAGCAGGGGACTGATCAATCGACTCGTCTTCACTTCAGCTGGAGAAACTCTTTATGGGAAACTGTATGGAAATCTGCATCCGGGTTTCTTCTGCCAAAAACTTCATTTTTTTGTTTTTCGTTTAAGTTAACCACTTAAATTTAAGAGACAAATTTGCAAAGCAAAATATGATGGACTGAATATTACCTGTCAAATAATAAAGATGAAATAAAAAAAAAATTACAAAACTGAATATTTTGAACAACTTTGGAAGGTGAATATTTATTATTTAATTTTCAATTATGACATTTTGTTTGAAATGTTTTTTTAATTGAAATATTCAGTTTAAATATCCAACCATATAAAATTGCACCACCCAAAATGCAAGCACCGTCAATGCATTGCGTTTATTTTTTTATTTAGTGCAATTTGGCAACTTTTTCTTTTTCAAATAATAGCTTTCCATACCATAAAACAGCAGTGATGGTGAGAAATGTAAATGGCCTTGAAAATACAAACTGGGTTGTTTTCACAAGGGATGTAGGAATGGTTGCAACAAGGTGGTATTACCATGGTCCTTTGGTATATTCAGTGCATGGCTCTAAAAAGCCTTCATACACTTAAGCTACACTTAAAACGTGTTGTTGACTTAGATAACAGATATCAAACCAAGTAGCATCTGCAAACAAAAGATCCAAGAGTTTCACTTTTATCAGCCTTCTTGCAATTACATTTAACCAACTGTGACTTTAGTGGATGTGCATTCATTAGGTACACCTGAACATCTGCTTATTCATGCAATTATCTAATCAGCCAATCATGTGGCAGCAGTGTAATGTATAAAATCATGCGGATATGGTCAGAAGCTTCAGTTAATGTTCACATCAACCATCAGAATGAGAAAAAAAAATGAGATCTCAGTTATTTCTACCATGGCATGATTGTTGGTGCCAGACGGGCTGGTTTGAGTATTTCTGTAACTGCTGATCTCCTGGGATTTTCATGCACAACAGTCTCTAGTGTGTATAGGGAATGGTGAGAAAAACATCCAGTAAGCAGCAGTTCTGTGGACGAAAACATCTTGTTGATGAGAGAGGTCAACGGAGAATGTCCAGACTGTTTTGAGCTGACAGAAAGGCTACGGTAACTCAGATAACCACTCTGTACAATTGTAGTGAGCAGAATAGCATCTCAGAATGCAAAACACGTCGAAACTTGAGGCGGAATTGCTGCAACAGCAGAAAACCACGTTGGGTTCCACTTCTGTCAGCCAAGAACAGAAAACTGAGGCTGCAGAGGGCTTACCATTTGTGTACCTCAGCAGAAATCCAGATTTGTCAGACCAAGCGATGTTTTTTTTCAAGCTTTAATTGTCCAATTTTGGTACATGTTGTACATTCATAAATGCTTTTCTGCATAGAACTGTTGTAACACGTGTTTATATTGTCACCTGCCTGTCAGCTTGAACCAGTCTGGCCATTCTCCTCTGACATTAACAAACCGTTTTCGTCCACAGAACTGCAGCACGCTGGTTGTTTTTCTCACCATTCTCTATACACTCTAGAGACCCCAGGAGATCAGCAGTTACAGAAATACACAAACCAGCCCATCTGGCACCAACAATCATGCCATGGTCCAAATCACTGAGATCAAATTTTTTCCCCATTCTGATGGTTGATGTGAAAATTAACTGAAGATCCTGACCCGTATCTGCATGATTTTATATATTCCACTGCTGCCACACGATTGGCTGGTTAAATAATCGCATGAATAAGTAGATGTACAGGTGTACAGATGTTCCTAATAAAGTGGCCAGTGAGTGTATGATGAAATCAGTTCCCTTCATAGGTGTCCTGGGACAGTAAACACATCACATCAGTACATCAATACAGTTTGTCATAATTCTGAACTGTTAATAATTTTTTTTATCACTTTAAATCAAACAAATATCTTTATGTGAAATGCTTTGCTTGAAACGTGTTTTTCTTTAAAATAGATGCCACTTGGTTTGACATCCTATCTAATGCAATGGCATGAATACATTTATACGTGACCCACTGCCATAATACGTTTGGGAACTATTTTTGCATGGTATTAAATAACACATTTATATACCATGGTGTTCACATGCTCCTGTAGAGACGTTTAAAGAATACCATGGTACCTACAATGATACTTATCTTTAAACATGGTATTACTCTGATGCATGTCCATAATAACATTATGGAACCATGGTACTTTAAATTTCTAGCAGAATTTCTAGTCTTGGCACTAGCTTTAAATATCCGATATTCGTTAAAATATTTCAAGTGCCGCTTTTAACATTATTAAAGACTCACCGTCACGCTGATTATTTTATAAGACACAAACATCACTTTGAGATGGACGCGGCCATCTTTGTTTCACTTTATAAAAAAAAATATAATTTTACAAACCGTTGAATAAACCGATTAAACCGTTAATATGCGACTAACTATACTTAAAATGAAAAAGTATGAATAGAGAAAATGCGGCGTTATTTAATTGAGAATGTATTTATTTTTTCGGTAAACGGTAACAAGCACATGTGACCAAAACGCATGACGTCAGACGCACGCACGAGTTGTTACGAAAACAGAGTTATGAAAGTTCTTGCCAGTCACCATTGTAGATATAGATTGCCATTCATTACTCTTATAACTGCAGATTCCGTAGAGATCCACACGAAAGACTCGCAGAGGACACTCAGAGGTGAGGGCATTAATATCAGACATTTACAAGCATGCATGTGGCAGAATGAAAATTATGTGCGTTTTTCTCACGTTTTGTTAAGTGCGCGGCAGGATGCGTTTAATTAAAGTGACACTTATAGTGATTTCATCGGCACACATAATAAAACATATATTAAGCTTTTTTAATATCTGGGACAACAAAAGTGTAGTTGATATTATAAAACTTATTTCGTAGCGTTTTGTTTGTTATCACCAGTGTTTTTAATTAAATGACTTTTTCATTGAAATAAGGGATTACTCTTGGTAATTTAATTACAGTTACTTCTGATGTAATTGTGTTAAATACTGTCTAGATTGTAGAACAATTCTGTATAAAAAAAAATCGTGAATTTTAAATCGAAATTTAACGTCTAATGTTAAAATTTATGTTTTCTAATTTAATGCAGCTCCTTTCAATTCTTTGGCCAGTTCATGAATAATTTATTAGATTTTATATGATTTATTTGAAAGGATTAAATAATTTTTTTATTCTTTTCTCCCAATTTGCAATGCCTAATTCCCACTACTTTGTAGGTCCTCGTGGTGGCACGGTTACTCACCTCAATGTGGGTGGCGGAGGACAAGTCTCAGTTGCCTCCACTTCTGAGACCGTCAATCCGCGCATCTTATCACGTGACTCATTGTGCATGACACCGCGGAGACTCACAGCATGTGGTGGCTCGTGCTACTCTCCGCGATCCATGCACAACTTACCATGCGCCCCATTGAGAATGAGAACCACTAATCGTGACCACGAGGAGGTTACCCCATGTGACTCTACCCTCCCTAGCAACCGGGCCAATTTGGTTGCTAAGGAGACCTGGCTGGAGTCACTCAGCACGCCCTGGATTCGAACACGCAACTCCAGGGTGGTAGTCAGTGTCAATGTTTCATGTCTATCCTTGAATTTTTCATCTGGTCGAGGTTGATAAGGGTTTGAGATGGTAATAAGTAATGCAATTACTTTTCAGACAGAGTAATTAGTACAGTAATCTAATTACACTGTAGAAGACTTTTTTTTTTTAGAGTAACTTACCCAACACTGGTTATCACACAACTAACCCATGTGGATGGGGTCATCATCACTGTCATGTCCTTTAAATTGTGCTTTTAATATTTATTTGATCAATTTATAATAATAATAATAATATTAGTAGTACTTTATTTTTAAATAACGCCTTTAAAGCTAGCTTCTCAAGGTACAAAGCATAAAAACACAAAGAGTATATAAGCATTCTTATCAAAAGAGAGCTAATAATAACATTTACATTTCATTTACATTTATGCATTTGGCAGACACTTTTATCCAAAGCGACTTACAGTGCACTTATTACAGGGACAATCCCCCCTGGAGCAACCTGGAGTTAAGTGTCTTACTCAAGGACACAATGGTGGTGGCTGTGGGGATCGAACCAGTGACCTTCTGATTAACAGTTATGTGCTTTAGCCCACTACGCCACCACCACTTCATATAATAAAACATAATACAAAAATAAAATAATCAAGTAAAAGCTGTCCTGAAAAGATAGTTTTGAGATAAGATTCAAATATACCAAGTCTGTTAATTTAGTTAGTTAGTAACCTTTATTTAACCAGGATAAAAGTGAATTAAGATTAAATCTATTTTGCTCAAATAAAATAAAGAAAACAACAAAATAATTATACATTTGCAGTCAAATTTTGCAAAGGCAATAATTTCCTAAATGACCTCACTATACACTACTTTTTTTTTTTTTTTAAGAAATTAAAGTTAATAAATGTATTTTTATGTGAATAATTAGTGGACTTCATATAGATTTTCTAAAAAATATTTATAAATGTAGTAAATGTATCAGTATTCAGGATGTGAAACAAATACACTGATCCAGACAGCCTTGCAAAACCAACCAAAATACTGAAGTAGTTTTGTGTTATAGTCACACTCTAAACAGACTCGAAGCAAAATATGCCTTGTTACTTCTGATATAGTGCAAGTCTTTATCAGGCAGACACACACGTTCAGCTCAAACGTTGCTATTGCTCACAACAGTTAAAAGTTGTCTTGTACTGTCATGGTTAAGTGCTTGTATTGAATAACATTTATCTGGTAGGTTTGAATGTAGACATTGTTGAAGCAGTCATATATTTCATTCTTCCTAATGCCATTCACAATTTAAATCAAGTTCAGACCACACTGTTTTCCTGCAGGTATCATGTTTGGCTCAGTAGTTGTGGGTGTAGGCATTGCAGGATGTGTGAGAATACGAGATTTACTGGCTCCTTTACCATCAAGTGCTGCAGAAAAGCTCACCATCCAAGGATTTGTCTCCAGGTCAGTGCATAATTTTATCATTTACCCACCCTCATGTTGTTCCAAACCGGTATGACTCTCTTTTTTTACTGTGGAGGAGATGATAGGCAAGATGTTAGTCACCGTTTGTCTTTTTAATATTTTTTTTATTTTATTTTTTTCAGTTTCAAATATCTAGCGGCAGTATAGTAATATTGATATCATATTAGCAAATGAGATTTCCCCCCAAAATGCTGAAATGAAATGACTGATGTTGATCATCTAAAAATGGCCAAATATTGGCCTATTAATTGCCCAATCAATGTTTTGTCTCAACATAGCTATATGGGTTAATGACATTTTTATGTCCATATCTCTAAAATTATTCCGAAATAAACAGTTACATGAATTACAGATCTTCTAGGGTGACATTTTTTTTCAGCTATTGAGTTAAAAGACATTTAGATATTTTTTAAAGTCAAAATTGTCTTGAGGTGTAACTGTCTAGAGACAGAAAAAAAATGCTGAACATCTTGGCTTGAGAAGTGCAGAATATTTGTATTATTATTATTATTTATTTTAAATAATTGTATTTAAATTTAATATTAGTGTTTGAAAAACTTTTGTCCACCAAATCAGTCGTGCTGTAACCAACATGTAGGTAGCCATTTTGTTTTCATGTGACCATTTTTGTTGTCATCCATCGAGATGACCCTGTTAGATCCTTAAGACTGTTTGTAAAGTAAAAAACAAAAATATATTTTATATATATATATATATATATATATATATATATATATATATATATATATATATATTTATTTGTGAAAGGCACATTTTATTCAGGTCATTTGGTGAAACCATGAGAAAAATTCTTAATATTCTTAATAAAACTCCATGATATATTGAAAATATTTTACAGTTTGAAAATGTTTTCAAAATGAATGATTAAGTTACGTACATTCCCATGTAATCAAGGTACAATATTTTAATACCTTATACTTGATGGTTATTTTTAAAGTCATGTAATATATATATTTTTTATAATATATGCTATAATTTGTATTTCAGAAATATGTGAAACCAACATGTACTCAAAGATTACATTTCTACTAGAGCTGACAGAATTAACATTAACACATGTGATTAATTTAAAAAGTTTAACGTGTAAATTTTTCTTAATTGCAATTAATGTATCTACCATTAATACAGCATAATTGCATTGTTGGAAGGGCGGAAACTTTGTGACGTGTCTGCCTGGAGTCATAATGCTGACACACTTCACAACACATGCTACAGCACTTCCGAAAATGATGGAAAATTGGTCTCTTAATGCTATTTGATATACAAAACAAGCCCAGATGGGATTTGTGATAGAAATCATGTATTTTTCAGCCTATGTAAGGCACATTTTATTACCACAGAAGTACATCAAGTCTTAACAATCACCAAACCTCAGAATGAGACGTTTTTGTCTGCAAGCGCTTTTCATGTGGAGTTAAAAGCGGTGTTTGTAGCTGGCGTTGACACCCTGATGTGAATCATGAGCGCAGCTTCACGATTGCTGTAAAAAGCAGACAGCCACAGTCTGCCGGCTGATTAATATTGTGGAGGATGCGAGTTTTAAGTGATTTAATGCCCATTGCACTGAAAATGCTACCTATGGGGAGACTAGTTCTTTCAATTAGTTAAACTCCTAATTAGACTTTGGGAAACGTTTAATGTTACTTGAATTGGTGCTGTTTTAGTGCATTTCTATCTTAATACTGTGTAAGGCTTTGTTTGTAAAATGTTTAAATAAAGCATTATATTGTTACATATATGATGCATGTGTTTTGTTTTCTTTCCTTAGATGGAAATAAATGCATTTTGACAGGAAAAGAAGTATATATAGTGAAACATAAACTTTATCACTTTCAAAATCTGCGATTAATCGCTATCAAATATGACAAATTATGGCATCAATTGCAATTAAAAATTGTATTCGACTGACGGCACTAATTTCTGCAAACTTGACCCATGCGTTTTAAACTAGAATTTTAAAAGCTTTCTCCTTTTTATCACTTTGGATGATCTTATTTGTCAATGACCCATATTTTAAACATCAAATATATTTTGAGTGGTTGTAGTCGTGCCGTGCCATGCCGAAATGTTTTGCATACTTCATACAGTACTTCATGCCTAGATTGGTGGTGAATGGTATAAACGGTGCAATTGTACGTTGTACAAAATCACAATAGTGACGATGTTATTGACTGTCCATAAATGATATATGTGCATGATTGTATGTTGGTTCTTTTGGCTCTGCGTAGGAGGAGCCTTGAAGATCAGCAGGGAGTAAAACAGATCTCCATGACGGAGGCATTGAGCAGAGAAGACATCCAGGTGGCTTTTATATGCACTGAAAACAAGAACCATGAAGAGCACATCAGGTGACACCCACAGACTTTTTCCATATTCACGCTTACTGATGGCAGAAATGATCGTGTTTGGGTGTACAACTGTGGCCAAAAGTATTGGCAGTGACATAAATTTTGTATTTTGCAAAGTTTGCTGCTTCAGTATTTGTAGATTATATATTTACATGTTTCTGTGGTACACTGGAAAACAATGATAAGCATTTCATGAGTTTAAAAGGCTTATATTGGCAAAAACACTCAATTTATATCAATATTTGCAGTGTTGACTCTTGTTCTTCATAACCTCTGCAATTCGCTCTGGCATGCTGGATATCAGCTTCTGGGAAAAATCCTGACTGATGATGATCCATTCTTGCCTTATTAGTGCTCGGAGTTGATCACAATTTGCGGGCTTCTGCTTGTCCACTCGCCTTATGAGGATTGACCACAGGTTCTCAATGGGATTAAGATCCGGGAGTTGCCTGGCCACGGATATAACATTTCAATGTAATGATCTCCGAGCCACTTCATTATCACTCTTGCCTTGTGACATGGTGCTCCATCATGCTGGAAAATGCACGGATCATCACCAAATTGCTCCTGGATCGTGGGGAGAATTTGCTCTTGCAGGATGTTTTGATACCATTCTTTATTCATGGCAGTGTTTTTGGGCAGGATTGTGAGAGAGCCCACTCCCTGTAATGAAACGTAACCGCACACATGGATGGTCTCAGGATGCTTCACTGTTGGCACGACACAGGACTCATGGTTGCGTTCACCTTTTCTTCTCTGGACAATTGATTTTCCAGATTTCCCAAACAGTCAGAAGGGGGCTTCATCAGAGAAAAAATCTTTACACCAGTCTTCTGCTGTCCAATCCTTGTACTTCCTGCAGAATTTCAGTCTGTCCTTGATGACATCTTCTTGACACCAGGCCATTGTCCAAAAGTCTTCGCCTCACTGTGCGTGCTGATGCACTCACACCAACACGCTGCCAATATTGAGCTCTGCACTGGTGGTGACACGATACCGTACTGACTCCTCAGGAGGATACGGTCCTGGCACTTGCTGGACATTCTGGGACGTCCTGGACCCTTCTTCACTGCAGTTCAACCTCTCTCCTTGAAGTTCTTGATGATCCGGTAAATGGTTCTTTCAGGTGCAATATTCTTTGCAGCAATTTCCTTGCATATGAGGCCATTTTGATGCAAAGCGATGATGGCAGCATGTCTTTCTTTAGAGGTAACCATTGCTAACAAGAACACAATGATTGGAAGCACTTCCTCCCTCCTTTTATAGCAATCAGTCTGCTCTTATAATCCAATCAGAATGATAGAGTGATTTCACCTGTCTAGTACATGTTCACACTTCCCCAGGTGCTGCTGATATGATTAGTGAAATTATGTTGGCTGGTCATTTTGTGCCAGGGCCAAAAAAACAGCGAAATTTGGGGGGTTTTTGGCCAATGAAGCTTTTTGCAATTATCTAAAATGCATCTGATCACTCTGCACAATAATATAGAAACAATGTGAATCAACACCACAACAACTGATGCAGAAAACTTTTTGTGCGAAACACAAAATTTATGTCACTCCCAAAACTTTTGGCCACGGCTGTATTTAAAATTAACCTCTCTCATCTGCTCGATCTCAGGCAGTTCTTGGAGGCGGGAAAGCATGTGTGCGTTGAGTATCCCATGACACTTAGCTACACACCTGCAGTGGAGCTGTGGAACCTGGCTCAACAGAAGGGTGAGCAGAAGTCTTGGTAGATGTTGCTATATTATACTGCAGTTTGTTGCAGTAAGGTGCTGTAACTGATTTTTCCATGGAAAGGTATGCAAAAATGTTTTCTACTGCCTGAGAGAGATTACTGAAATAAGTTTTGTAAGATATATCACCTGTCTCTGTGACGCTTTCGACCTGTCAATCATTTTGCACGTTGTCTTAGTGTTGTGGTTGCAGTTAATTATTGAGACTTACTACCATTTTTAAGCCATGTTGTTCATAACAGTTGCCAGTTGAGGGCACTATTTTGCTGCAGTTGTTTTTGACAACCGTTTCTGCATGATGTCGGCCTCAATAAAGCTCATTTGGTATCTTTGGAGAGCAAGTTTTGGAAAGAGGGGGTGTGGCTAATCCAACGGCTCAGTCTCAAGGAAGTAGAACGGCTGAAATCGCTTACAGCACCAGTGTGCTGTGATTTTAAATCTGTGATCCTCTTATTTGATATTTGATTCTCATTCACCTTCATTGGACTTCCCAAACTTCCCACAGAACACGTGCACTAATCAACAGGCCATGGCTGAAAGTAATATTTATTTGTTTTAAAAATATCACATTATTATAATTTTTTTATTATTGCATTTTTAGGCTTGGTGCTGCATGAAGAACATATTGAACTCTTCACCCCTGACTTTAAGCAGCTAAAAAAAGACATTGCTGGAAAGACGTTGGAGGAGGGAACTCTGCACTTCACTGGTAATAATTGATAAATCACACATCCATATAAATCTTTGTTTTTGTCCTAACCAGCTGTGTCCCTGACAAGTAACTAGCAACATGACATGTTGTTGGTTGCGTGCTTTACTGTTCTCTTGTTTTGCGGTGGGTAACTCCACCTACTCTTAAACGTCATTGGTCAATCCAGCTGAACAGTGCTGTATTTCACACAACGAATATGTTATGATTGACTGATTTTGTCACTCAAATAATACTTGTTGCGCCTGATGAGGACATTTAATCTCTTGTTTATAAGGAGTTCCACCAGGAGTTTGTCCTTCTGTTTCTCAGGTGGTTCCCTGAAGCCAGATTTCGGGTTCCTGGCTTTCAGTGGCATTGCCAGATTGACCTGGTTGGTTGATCTTTTCGGAGAGCTCACGGTTACTACAGCATCTTTGGTGGAGGAGAAGGAGAATAAATACATGAAGTTGATGGCACATTTCTTAACACAACAGCAGAAGTAAGTACACCCAATGTCTTTTTAGCAAGTCGGTCCACTCTGCATCATCTTTGTAATGCTCTCGGGCAGCTATTTTTTAATGGAAACAAGCAGCACGCAAGTGATCTATCAGAATGTTATGCCTTGTCTTTCTGATGCAGACCCCTTACATGGATCGAAGAACGGGGTCCAGGACTGGGCAGAGTCAAGCACATAAACTTTCGCTTCCAGGACTGCACCATCACAGAGCTCCCCGCTGGTGAGAGGGAGCCGGTGGGGCTGTTCATGCAGGATCTGGTGCTGTTCGGCAGGAAGCTGCAGGGAGAGGTGCCCGCTGCGGCGCTCCAGACGGAGAGGAAGAGGATCCTGCACTGTCTGGAGCTGGCAGAACGCATTCGCCAGCTCAGTGAGAACACTCAGGCCTGATCCTGTGCAGACATACAGTCTTGTCTGCATGTTCACAAATGGTCTGTTATGGGCATGAGCCATTGTTGAGTTGTTGAGATATAGGCTGCGGGTTTGAGACAGACATAAGAACTGGAGCGTAAAAAAAATATTTGTTTGTGTTAAAGGGATAGCTCATCCAAAAATAAAAATTCAGTCATCGTGTACCTGTACTCACCCTCATGTTGCTCAAACGCTGCATCTAACCATACAATCAAAGTGGCTAACTTTAAAAAGAATAAAAATAACCATTTAAGTATGACTTTGAAAAATAGTGACACAGAAAAATGCCGTAAATTCTGAATCTGAGCATAATTGAGCCAACCCCATCTGCCACAGGACAGATAGTCTATGAAACCTGATTTCAGTAATTACTAATAATTAAGTTTTGACAATAGATGTAGTCGCTGTGTTTTGCCTTTGCATGACAGGATACTTATTTGTAATTTTTGGACCTTGACAACCACTGGTCACCATCTACTTTCATTGTATGCTAGAGAGCAGCTGGGACATTCAGCTAGATAACTCCTTTTGCATTCCTACGGAAAATTCCACAAAAAGAAAATCACACCGGTTTGGAGCAACACCAAGATGGCGAGTAGGTGAATTCAAAATTTAATTGAGCACAGAACTATTTTAGATTAATTGAGGCTTTTAATGAGAACAAGATGGGGAAGTGTGCAGATTACAATTGCCTGATTTGGAAATTGAAATAATTATTTTGAGTATAATTAGTACATGTAACTGAATAGGTATATCATAAAATGCTATATATTGTCATATAGTACTTTGTCTCTTGATCTTTCGTGCTGTGGCAAAAACAGCAGTTTTGTAATCTCTTATGTGTAAATGATCCTGTTTGAAGACATCACATGCGAGCACTCTTCACAGCACTATATCCAGAGATTGTGGGAATAATTCAGAAAAGGAAGTGCATATATCATGGTCTACATAAATTAAGAGGAAGATTAACTTCCTCAAAAACATTTTTTTTTTATTTTAACCAGTATTTTTTGTTTACATCATATAATCATGGTTTCATATTTGTGCTTGATGTATTGTTTTCATAACAATATAAATGGTGCCTGCTATTTTCTTTTTAATCACATTTTTTTTCCAGGTCATATTTGACCCCAAAATGTGTTTTGCACTAATAAAAAAATAAAGCTTGTTTTTTTTGTGTTTAGTAATGTATCGTTATTCTTAATAATTCTCTAAAATACAGTAATTAACATTTTCCTATCCAGAAAAAGTGTCCAACTTGATGTTTAAATGCTGATAAAATACATTTCCACATGTTACAGAAATGAGAATCCAGGGGGAAACTTAAACTTGTTTAAGTGTCATTGAAAATAATGGGCTCTATTTTAAGAGCCCTAGCGTTAAACTCCCTTGGGTCACTTCATTTACATTCAATACATCCACAGTAGCGCAAGCACGAAAATTGCACTTAAAATTAGTGCTCTCGCGAAAATTGGATAAGACGTTGTGCATGCTCGGAGTGTGTAGCGCCGCGCTTTGCGGCTCACAAAAATAGAGACCAATGTCACAAATGAGTGTGCTTAGACAACACAAGAAAACACATTTAAGTGAGATTTGAAATCAGATTATTCTTTGCTCGTGACATCAAAACGGGCTCACAATAATTGCGCACATTCCAATAAAGGCGTTTACATGCAATGCATTATCAGGGTAAAAATGGGCTAAAATCTTCCCATGTTGACCGTTTATGACCGTAACCCGAAGAAGGAAACAAGTTTGTATGAACACAAGTTTTCGTCTTAGCAAGCATAATCGGTGTAAGGTTCACTGTAAACATTTTTTTTTTTAAATCCTAAAAAAAGACGTGAAAATAATGTTTTCCTTTTGATTTGAATATGAAATATGAGCATTTCAGAACCACACCTCTTATTTCATAGAGAAATGAAACTTACAAACAGTCTTACTTCCTTTATTTGACAAGGTCTGGGACAGATTTCTCAGGAGTCATTGTATGACGATTTGCACTGATACACAGAAATGAAACAAATTCAGCTTAGAAATATCCGTTTAGAAAGTGTCTCCGACGACAAATGTGCGAGTGATATTTCCACACTTTTAAAAATATGGATTTATGTGCACAAAAAAAACAGGAATTTGCTTTGTGATTCCAACAAGAAAAAAACGTTTATTCAAAAGTAGCCCCAAGAACATTTTAAGAACTTGTATTAAATCAAGAAAAGAAAGGTTTTACTTTATAATGGTTCTTTAGTTGTGCCAATAAATTCAAACCCTTCAAAATGGTCACAGTCAGGGCTTGAGGGGGTAAATGATTACATCATTTTCATGTTTGGGTGAACAAACTCTTCAAAGTCTTTGGAATGTATGAGAATGGAAGTACTGGTGTGCAGTGAAGTGATTTCTCACATAGTGAGTCCATATTTGCAGACGCACACATCATCATCATCATTATGATGCTTGTTAAACAGGACACAACAAAACCAACAGTAAAAACAAAAATGGCAAAAATAAAGGAAAATGTCAAGGAAAGGCAACTGTACAAATTACAATGTCTAGTTTACTGCTCGTCACAGTTACTTTGTCAATCTGTGGCCCAGATGGTCAGATCTCTCTTACTGGTTCTCTATTTTGTGTCTGCACAATGAGAAGAGACAAACACATTCCTCACGGGTGACTAGCAGACTCTGGGATGCTTCTTTTGGAGTGGGAGAAAGGAGTTAAATGTGACCGCAGTCTCTACAGCAGTCAGAGTGGTCATTTGCTCTCACGTTGACTTCTGCTTATAATGAAGGGTCAGATCTCCTCCACTCTTCCAGATAAAATGCTTAACAGTCCTGAGATCCATGTTAGAATCCAAAACCTACAAACAAACAGCATGTTTTACACAACTGACAAAGATATTCAAAATGGGGCTTCTTGTTAACTTATTAAGGACACAATCTGAAAGATATCATCTTTGCTGAAACTTCAAACTGCAGTGTGCGTACACACAAAAAAGCCAGTTATGTGTATGGCGGCCATTCCAAAAAATGAGCAAAATAATATTTTTGCGAGCAACATATAAATCACAAATATTTCAAAATTCATTATTAGCCCAGGATACCAGTACAGAGATAACCCAGGACTGTGTTATACCAGTCTTAAAGGGACAGTTCACCCAAAAATGGAAATTCTCTCATCATTTTCTCACCCTCATGCCATCCCAGACGTGTATAACTTCCTTTCTTCTGTTGAACACAAAGATTTTAAGAAGAATATCTCTGCTCTGTAGGTCCATACAATGCAAGTCAACAGTGTCCAAAACTTTGAAGCTCCAAAAAGCACATAAATGCAGCACAAAAGAGATCCATAAGAGTCCAGTGGTTTAATCCAATTCTTCTGAAGTGATATGATAGGTGTGGGTAAGAAACAGATAAATATTTAAGTCCTTTTTGTACTATCAATCTCCTCTTTCACTTTCAGATTCTTCTTTTTTTTATGCCAATTAACATTCTTCTTGCATATCGCCACCTACAGGCCAGGAAGGAGAATTTATGGTAAAAAATAACTTAAATATTAATCTCTTTCTCACCCACACCTATCATATCACTTCTGAAGATGTGGATTATTTTTATGCTGCATTTCTGTTCCTTATTGAGCTATAAAAAGTTTTGGTCACCATTCACTTGCATTGTAAGGACTTACAGAGCTGAAATATTCTTCTGAAAATCTTTTTTGTGTTCAGCAGAAGAAAGAAAGTCACACACATCTGGGATGGCACGACGGTGATGAGAGAACTATTCCTTTAAACTTTAAGTGTTTGTGCGAGTCTGACCTGATCCAGACACATAAGTTCAATCTTCTCTTCGGCTATCACTGCCACGTCTTCCTCTTTCTCCTGCTCTCCCGGCTTGTCATTGGCTGACGAGCTGGTGGTTTGTGACTCGGTGTCGAGGTTGATGATCTTCTCATAAATGTGTTCCATCACTTTACGCACCTGCAACATGTCACTGGCCGACAGACGATCCCTCAAAACAACAGACCGTCATGAATACAGATACAGATTACTGAAGGCCTTGGGTAATTCTGACTATTACACAGCAAAAAAACCCTGTTTTAAATCAGTATCTTTATGCAGGTAAAAACTCTAAACATACTAAAAACAAGGGGGAAAATATGTCAATATTTAAATATAAGTGTATTATTTTCTTCATATTGTTTTCAGCATAAATGTCACCATATTTGGCATTAAATATCAATAAGCCATTTTTGCTAAATATTTACATAGATTTCTCTTTTATGCTTCAACAAAAGCATTCGTTTTATGAAAAATCTAGAAATGTATAACTAGAATTGAAGATTTAGAATAAGATTTTTTTCCCACAAAAAACAATCTGTGCATATCTTCACCAAACGTGACCCCTTCAGAGCATACTTTTTAAGAGTTTTGGCTCCAGATGATGAATGTGGCTGGAGGTAGAAAGGAATCTTGTTGAATTTTGGCATGTTTTTCTGTAGCAGGAAAGAAACAAAGTTAACATGCAATCAAGCACTTTTTTAACCCTCCTATTGTCTTAAGAAACCGCACTCTCCTTTTGTCCTTCGGGTCATTTTTGAACAATATTGAAAACCATTAAAAATGCACAAATTCTTGATTAGTGTACAATGGCACTAAAGACCACCCTTAACGAAAACCTGTTTTATTGTAGTCCCAAAGTGGATGATGATGATGATGATGGAGAAAAAAAATATTCTTTAAAGAATTTTTACAATATTAATAAAAATGTTTTTGGCAAACATTGACCAAGGACGTCACAATTTCTGTTTATTTCAATATATTTTGGTATTTTATAATAACTTATCTATAATACAATAATTTCAGATTTATTCTGCTCATAGAAAATCAACAGTGTACATTTTACAGTTACAAGTTTAGTACAAGAATATTTCACAAAATTATTTCTATTGCCTTTTCCAGCTATTTTGTATGTCCATCGCAACAAATCCATCCTGTCCCACCAATGTCAAACATACTGTTGCAGTGTTACAGGGTTTTAGGAAGGTCCCATAATAGATATTTCTGCCATCTAATGTTTTTGGAGAAACTTCAATACAAAAGGTCTTTTACCTTTGGGGAGCTTAGCCACTATAATATAAACTAATGTTAGTAAACTTATTTGGGGAAGCAAATGGGGAAGTTTGGAGAACATTATGGGGCTAGGGGCTAAATGTGACAAATTCTGAAATATTTTTAGGTCAAATTTGATTCATAGATGTACAAAAACTATTAAAAGCTCTATAACATCCAGAAAGTCTGAAGGTAAAAGGTCACAATTGTTTCTTCCCATACGGGTCAAAACTGACCGGTTAAGACAATGAACGCAACAATTTGTTTAAATTGTTATTTCTCTTAAACAACTACATACAAAAATACATTTTCTTTTTTATTTTAGTTTGTTTTGATGGTCTTGACAAAGTCACCATGTTTGTTTTAGTACCAAAAACGGTGGTACTGTATTTATAACATATTCTATACCTGTCCTGGGTCAAAACCCTAAGACCTTAATGACCCCAAGACAAAAGGAGAGTTAAAGGTCATATGATGTATGATTGTGATAATCGAAACACTCACATCTACAGTGATATCAATAACCCACTGAGGTACAGTTTCATTCAGTAACAAGGACTCCGTCTCTCCCCCAGAATCACGACATAATAACCTGGAATTTGAAGGATAAAAATAAATGTAAGATATAGGAAGCAAGGATAGAGAAGTGTAATCTGTATTGTGCATTATTAATCTGACCTAAACAGCGTTCTTCCACCGGCTTCACCAAAGATGACAGGAGTGTGTGGAGGAACCTGGAAATAGCCGTTGCCCTTCTGTACTCGACTCTCCTGTTCGCCGTTTACTAGAGAACCAATTAATGCATACATTGGTTGAATCACAGCTGTCCTACAGGTACTACGTTTTTGTAGCGTGAAATCTAACAGAAAGGCTCTGTTTCAAACCCTAACCTACCAATGTGAGCTGCCTACCTAGACAGTATTTAAAGGCATCAAAGGTGTGAACCTGAACCTGCCATTGCAATATATCCAATGTAAACATGCATGGTACCGTTGCCGCAAGATTGTCAAGGCCACACCCACCCTACACCTTGCCCCGCCTTTCTCCTCCTCATTAGCATTTAAAGCTACAGACACCGAAACAGCACGTCTGAAGGAAAGCTCATTGTGGGTTGGCTTGTAATGGCTATAATTCTGTACCAAGTCTGAATTTTGGAAAAGAGATTTCAGATACAGTACTAGGGACCACTAAGGCCTATATCAAAGCATACAAAAAGAAGCATGTCAGGGGACCTTTAAAACAGTTTTATGCTGCCTTATAAGACACTTCTTGCACGAATAAAACAATCCTAGAATGCGTTAGTTATGTAAAGTGACAATTTATGGGGGACGTCTTGGCAGTCGGGCCTGGGGGAAATGTTTATTTTTAACATGCATTCATTTTTATTCAGTACTGAAAATTATTAATAAAATTAAGTATATGAAAATACACAAAAAAGTATTATTTAACGCTATAGAGTGTTATATATTTGAGCTTAGCAGAGAATCAAGTTGTTAGCTTAGCAACATGCTAACATCAGACTTTGAGCGTTAGCAGAGTCTCTCGAACAATTCTCATTCATAAAGAATTTTGCAAGCAACGTATAAATCATAAATATTTCAGGATTAATTACTAGTCCAGGGTACCAGTACAATAAAACCCAGGATTGTGTTAAAACAGGCTTAAAACTGACCGTCGGTTAACATGTAAAAAGACCATTTATACAGTAGATGTAAATAATGTTAAGTGCACGAAGAGTGTTTCATACCAGTTACTTCCTTTGTAGGCAGTAGATGCAAAATCAGCTCAATAAGGTTTGGAACAGAGCCATTATACATCTACTAAAAGAAATAAGAATAAAGAAGTTTACCATGGTTAGGCTCGTTTTCCTCTTCTTCCACTGAGTTTACGTGAGTCCTGGGCCAGAACTCCAAAAGCGCCTGCAGGAGCAGCCCACCCAGATTGACTGTAACAAGAATAGTTATACAGTATGTTACAAAACTCTCATTGATGTAAGGTCAGGATATTATTGACGAATAACCAAGAAATATAATAAAGAAAAATATGTAAATGTCAAAACAAGATCATTTCAGTTGAGAAGCACAATTGCATATCTAATACTTTTACGTTTTTAAAAGGTTGCTTCATTTTAAGTGTTTCTATGTAGCTTTGAAGGTGAAATATGTCATTTCAGGGCCACAAGTGGCATACAACGGAATTGCAAGTTTACGGAAACTCCCCCAAATCTGCAATTGGTCGGACATGTAATCCCACCCCAAACTCACAACATTGTTCATATTAGTGTTTACTTGGAGTTAAATGATTGTATTAAACAGGGATATGAAACTGTATTTTAACATCGAAAGGTTTGTGCACATCACAAATTTAGTGGCAAGATTTTCATGCTATTTTTAAGAATTCTCACCATGTTTTTTTTTTTTTTTTTTTTTTATTCTTAACACATTGGTAGTTTTTATTTATTTATTTTGCTTGAATTTATGATACTATGGCTAAATTTAAAGGGCTATTTTTTGCCATCCCAGATGTGTATGACATTCTTTCTTCTACTGAACAAAAACAAAGATTTTTAGAAGAATATTTCAGCACTGTAGGTCCAAACAATGCAAGTGAATTGTGTCCAGACCTTTCAAGCTCTAGTGGTTAAATATATCTTCTGATGCAATCACTTTGGGTGAAAAACAGATTGCTTTTTTTTTTTTTACTATAAATCTCCACTTTCACCATATCTTCACTTCTGAAGATATGGATTTAACCACTGGAACCATATGGAGAATTTGTGATTTTTGGAGCTTGAAAGTTTTGGTCACCATTCACTTGAATTGTGTGGACCTACAGAGCTGAGATATTCTTCTAAAAATCTTTGTTTGTGTTTAGCAGCTAAAATAATTTCATACACATCCGAGATGGCATGAGGGTGAGAAAATAAAGAGAATTTTCATTTTTGAGTGAACTATACCTTTAATCGTGTTTTGCTTGTTTCATTTTTTGCAGTCTATGCATGAAAAATGTAATAAATCAGCTATTCAGCAAACATTTTAAGGAGCAAACTACTTAGTCATGGCTGTAACAGTAAAAAGAAACAAAGACTATGCAATAATGATTCAATAAAATGCCCTTAAAATGAAATATTTATTATCTTACGTTTAGGGTCAGAACCATCTGGACTTGTAAAACCAGCATCTTTAGCAGCCACCCAAGCTGCAAAGCAATCACTTTCATCCAGCGTGATTGTCAGCATCTAAACAACAGCAAAAAAAATATTATAAAAAAAGTCATTTCCAGTTCTGCAATCTGTAAAATTTTCAAATATTCACTATACACACACCTGCACATTTGAATTCAATCGTCTATTGAACATAGATATATTTCATCATTTTACTGTTGCAACCATATTATAAATACTCACTCCTGTTTTGAGATCTACAGAAAACCAGTTTGGCACATAGACCATCTTGAACCGCTTTTTAATTTCCTCATCAAAGTCTACTTTCCCCAGGTCTTCCCCCTTACAAGCCTACAAAACACCAAACAACATTCCATGAGGGTTAACCTAAAGAAATGGCACAAAAGGCAATGGTAAGTTCACATGATCTGCTCTTACTTTTAGCACATCCCAGAATGCAACACTGTCATTGCTGTCTTTGGTGAGGATGTGTCTCTTGTCATTGAGAATATGACACTGAACGATGCTGGTGTCACCTGAAATCAGTCAAATTCACAGTGAAGTTTAAATGAATTACAGACTAGCACATTTCAAGGGTATGGCACCAAAGTAGATGAATTCCTTTAGCTCCAAACCTGCAATATGATCCAGTGAGTTACAGGTATTTCTAGCATAAAGAGATGGTCTTACCTTTGATAACCTGCTCTGGCTGTGTGCACAATGGAGTTAAAGGAGCACTGCAGTCGTTGTCGAAGTCCCCAGATGCTCTAAAGTTATGCACTCCCTTTAGAGACTGAGAATGACAATTAAACAAACAAAGATAGATATGAGCTGATTGAACAATGACATTTGATTTAAACTTAATCAAAAATTAGATTGGAGATGTAGGATTAGACATATTTGGGACTTTTTACATTTAAAGGGATAGTTCACCCAAAAAGGAGGCATGATGACATAGCTATCCTTTTCGGCTGAACTCTCCCTTTAAGGAAATAAACTGAATTTTGGTTGTGGCTGGTGAATAAACAGTGTTTCTCACCCATTTGTTCACAAATGATTTAGTTGTGGCCACCCAAATGGCTTGAGGAGGATCTGCTGATCGGTCCAACTCCATCTAAATGTGTGGTTGAGAGGGAGAGGAAAGATCAGAATAGGTTGTAAAGAGGTGTAGCTTCTTAAAGTTTTTATCCTTTTTAAAGTAATATTCTTGGTTAAATATAAGTTAAGCTCAATCGACAGCATTTGTGGCATAATGATGATTATCACAAAAAAAAAAAAAAAAATTGACTCATCCCTCCTTTTCTTAAAAAACGCAAAAATTGAAGTTACAGTGAGATATTTACTATGGAAGTGAATGGGTCCATTTTTATAGTGTTTAAAGGCAGAAATGTGAAGCTTATAATTTAAAAAAAGCACTTAAATTAATTATTCTGTTAAAACTCATGTACTATTTGAGCTTTATTATTCATTTTTGGGGGTTGTTGTCATTACATTGTCATGTTAAGGAAATAATAAAATTAGCTATAGGAGTGGTGGAGGCGTAGTGGGCTAAAGCACAGAAATGGTAAGCAGAAGGTTGCTGGTTCGACCCCCACAGCCACCACTATTGTGTCCTTGAGTAAGGCACTTAACTCCAGGTTCTTCCGGGGGGGATTGTCCCTGTAATAAGTGCACTGTAAGTCGCTTTGGATAACAGTGTCTGCCAAATGCATAAATGTAGCTAGTTAGCAAGTGATTTAATCATACTAAAATCATGTTAACACACATTTTGTTTATGTCTTGTGGGTATACTTTTGAAATAGTGAGTATTTTAATGTTCACTGATTGACCCCATTCACTTCCATTGAAAGTGCTTCACGGTAACCCAGATTTTTGCTTTTTTTTTTTTTTTTTAAGAAAAGGTGCAAGTGAAAATTTATATTTGTGGTAATCAATATAATGCCAATATAACTTGTAATAAACCCAAAATATTCCTTTAAAAGGAACAGTTCAAACAAAAAATGGAAATGATGTCATCATTTACTCACCCTCATGCTGTTCCAAACCCATATGACTTGATTTCTTCTGTAGAACACAAAATGAGATGTCAGGCAGAATGTTAGCCTCAGTCACCATTCACTTTCATTGTATCTTTTTTCCATTAAATAAATGTGAATGGTGACTGAGGCTAACACTCTGCCTGACATCTCATTTTCAATTGCACGGATGAAAGAAAGTCATACCACATGGGTTTAGAACAACATGAGAATGCATAAATTCATTTAAATTTTTTGGTGAACTATCCAAGCAATGCAAGCTTTAACTCACCTTCAGAACGGGAGCATTCTCTTCACATATGAGCACACGAATGTCAGGGTTACGCAGGTCTGTGCAGTAAATCTTTCGGTCCCGTCCACCCGAGTACATGTGTGTGAACACCTCGTTCGCCTGCAGGGACCACACACCCTCATCATGGACTCTGTATGTGGCAATGCACCGCTGCTGTCCGAGAGACCATAGTCGTATCGTACCATCTGAACTACCAGAGAGACACTAGACAGAGACAAAAATAAGGTTTTCATGGCATCTAATGGATAACATTAACAAAAGCAGTGTTTGGTTTGACTCAGAGACTTACTTGAGTGCCGTCCTTGTTTAGTAACAATGATTTGACATTGTCCTTGTGGCCTTTTAACTTCATTAATTTGGCACACGTACGTGGATCCCAAACTCTCAAGACCTGATGCAAAACACAAAGATGACACAAAACACATCTTATGTAATGACATGCATAAGACACACCTATTATGTTTTTGAGCCGATCAGAAGAATTTGATATGCTTTCTCCCAGTCAAATATTTAGCAAATTCATAGGAAAGCCCATATATTGGGAGCAGGAAGCTGAGAGTGTGGTAGTAAAAGCAGATCATTCGTCTGGCAGAAGTTCCAGAACTAATTATCTCGCTTACAGCACCTTTAATAAATATGCAAAACCCTGTTTATTTCAAAGTGAAGCCACTGGAGCATTAGTAAGATAAGGAAATGCTAACCTTCTCTGTAGATCCTGAGATGATAACCGTTCCTGTCTGATTCATGGCCAGACTGTAGATGGAGTCCTTATTTCCACTCAATGAGGAAGCTGTGACAGAAATTATAAATGTAATAAACAGTGCTGGGTAGTAGTGTATTACATGTAATCTGGATTATGTAATCAGATTACAAAAATCAAGTACTTGTTATTGGATTACATAACTATTTATAATGTGCGTAATCAGATTATATGTCATTTTTATGGATTACATGATTACATTTACATGAATAAAAGCTGTGATGGAAATTATGGATGTAATAAGCAAAGCTGAGGAGTAGTGGATTACGTGTAATATGGATTACATATTCGGATTACAAAAATCAAGTACTTGTTATTGGATTACATAACTATTTATAATGTGCGTAATCATATTATATGTAAATTTATATTACAAAATACACGCCATACTGTTTGAATTTGCACCCTGCATTGAAAACAAAGCATTTCAAAACAAGCCAATGTCCACCGGTCCATAATTCATCATTTCAGAGGTGTCGGCCACACGCAACTGTGACCTTTTGCACCATGCAAATACACTTCAGCCCATGTTTCAGGATGGTTAAAAAAAGCTCCTGTCATAGGTTAAAGCCACACCTTCTCATGAATAATTATGAGGAGGTACAAATTGTAGATCTCTACATCAAACCTATAGACATTCTATTTAAAAAGATGGATAATAAAAAGTTCAATACCTATTCCTAATTTATAATAATACAATTAAAAATACAAACATGTTCTCATTGTGTTTTATCTCGAATAACATTAATGTTTATGCACCTTTATGCACCTTATTTTTACTCAGCAACTAAACAAATTGCCAGTTTCCCTTTGATTTTATGTTTACAAATTTTTAATGAAAGAAAAGTTAATTGACCAATCGCTAAGCCCGCCTTAAAAACGTTACTTAACCAATCCTGTCTTAGCAAATTTTGCCTGGCCGGCATTATCTGACACGCGTTTGCTATTTTCCAATGAGAGCCTATGGGAGTAATGTGTGTTTAGAGTAGTTTTAAGATAGATTTTATAAATCATTTTTTCGAAAAAAATTTAAAAACATTTGTTGTCAGGTCACTTGTTAGGGGTCACAAAAAAAAACTTTAAATAAATGTAAAAAAGAGCATATTATGGATTAAACTGTCATTCCTCATTCCCAAAAGAGCATGAATAACATCAACCAGGACACCTACATTTCCTCCAAGGAAAGTTTAAGCTGAACGTAAATGTATTGATTCATATAACAGAAAAAGCTAAAGTTCACAGCATCAAAATGAGTGTCATGAGACGTTATAAGCAGTTCTGTTCACTTACATTAATGTTATCAGGTTTGTAATAGCTATTAAATGCCGATTTGTTCTTTTTAAGTGACTGTGATAATCGTTTGCCTTTGTTCCGATTCACAGTTGACAGTTTTCAATAAAATTACTGTGTAATTTAACAGTTTCTTTTACAAAAAAAACATCAGATAAATATGCTTTACAATGTCACTCATCATTCCAGCCAACTTGAGAATATTAACCTTTCCGTTTATAAGAATATTTTGTCAAAAAACGCTCCGTTCATGGCAATCTCCCATTCATTCCTATGGTGCGTTCTGCAGATCTTGTCAGAGCGTGCAAGCGACCGTAACCAAGGGGAGCAGAGCTTAGCGAAGGGTCAATTGGTCCTTAATACATTTAAAATGAACGATTAGATCTTCAAAATATGAAATGGGTAATCCAAAAGTTAGATCGCCAAAAAAGTGTAATCTTAAATATTACATAACGTATTAGTTAAATTTGTGTCATTTGTAATAAGTACCCAATTAAATTATATATGATAAATTCCTTCTTAATAATGATAAAGTCAGCATGAAATCAAAATTGCCCATATTCTAGGTAGCTACAGTAGATAAATCCATATTAACCACCTACAGACCAATTTCAAATCTTCCTTTCATAGGCGAAATCATTGAAAAGTTTGTTTTCAATCAGCTGAACAAATTTGTAATCTTGAACGTTTATTTGGACGGTCTGGTTTCCGACCCCATCATAGCACAGAGGCGACGCTCAAAGATCATTAATGATAATTGATTAAATACTGAATTCAGGCAAAATATCAGTGCTGGTGTTTTTAGATCTCAGTGCTGCTTTTGACCACAACATTCTTCTAGACAGATTGGAAAACTGGGTAGGGCTCTCTGGGACGGTCCTCAGCTGGTTCAGGTCATACTTAGAAGGGAGGGGCAACTATGTGAACATAAGCAACTGTGAATCTGAGTGGACATCCATGATGTGTGGTGTCCCACAAGCCTATATATGCTCCCACTAAGCCAAATTATGAAAAATAATAAAATTGCATACCATAGCTATGCAGACGATACCCAGATCTATCTAGCCCTATCGCTAAATGACTACAGCCCCATCGACTCTCTGCGTCAGTGCTTTGATGAAATTAACAGTTGGATGTGCCAAAACTTCCTTCAGTTAAACAATGACAAGACAGAGGTCATTGTATTTGGCAACAAAGGCAAAATTCCAAAGGTGAATACATACCTTGACTCCAAGGGCCTAAAGACAAAAAATCAAATAAGAAATCTTGGTGTCATTTTTGGAGTCAGACCTTAGTTTCAGTAGTCACATACAAGCAATATCTAAATCAGCCAACTATCATCTAAAAAAACTATAGCCAGAATTAAATGTTTTGTATCCATTCAAGACTTAGAGAAACTTCATGGCTTCATCACCAGTAGGGTAGACTTCTGCGTTGGACTCCTCACCGGCCTTCCCAAAAAGATCATACAGCTCATTCAGAATGCCACTGCCAGGATTCTCACCCGAACCAAAATATCTGAGCGTATCACTCCAGTCCTCAGGTCTTTACACTGGCTTCCAGTTACATTTCGAATAGATTTTAAAGTACTATTACTCATTTATAAATCGCTCAATAGCCTAGGACCTAAAAACATTTCAGATATGCATGTTGAATATAAACATAACAGATAGGGGTGCAAATCAGATGTTTCATCACGATATGATCTTATATCGATTCTCTTGGCCTGCGATCCGATATTTGCAGATACTTCAAAGTCTGCCACGAAACGATTTTGATTTGATTCAATTCAGGGCCGTGCGATCGATATTCAGATATTATGTGCCTGTTTTACACAATCAATTCATTTTTCTTTGCCCTCAAATGCAACTCATTTTATTGAGCTCTCTGAAAATTGCAAATTTAGTATCCACTTTGGACATCCACAACAAAATAAGGTACAGATGTTGAAGAAATTACACAGATAATAAAATAAAAAATAACGTCACACACAAGTGATCAACAATCGTTTGATTACAGCTTATTTTTCAGTTGAATCCAACTCAAAGTACTTACATACCCTTGACTTGTTTCTAACTATCCGTGCTATCCACGGTTTTCTTGGCTACAACTTCCACAGTTGTGAAACATTCTGTTACAGCTAACTGGGATACATGTTAGTAAGGGTGTAGATGTGTAAAGTCTTATAACTGATGCTAGTGCTGGGCAGCAGGTGATTTCTCTTTCCCTCATTAGTGCTGTTCAAAATGTCGGCATTGTCAAGATGTTTCACATGGTTCTCCATGGTACTTTTAAATAGCAAATACTCATGTACAATTCAAATGGGACGCATGCACAACGATATCGATGGAAGCCCGAATTAATCGTGCATGTGAGCCACTCTGCGTTTGTCACAAGAGCTGAAAAAGTGCATTTTAAAGAGCGCCTGGTTCATTTGCTCGCACCGATCCTGTCACAGGAGCTCGGTTTCGCGGGAAGCCCGGTTGATGGGCTTCACAGACCCTGCGCACATTGTTGTCCCACATGAAAAGCGTAAAATTAAATGAATGTAATAAGTTTGCTAAATTGCCTGACGGAAATGCGTACAGAAGTGGCTGACATGAGAGGATTAAAATAAAGGTGCATCTTAAAAAAAGTCTATATCGATATTTACGTGTTGTATCGATAACAATGGATCATTGGTTATTGGATTGCTGCATCGACCAAGATCGATGAAACGCTAAACGTCTACTAACAGACCTCTCAGATCATTAGGATCAAGTCAGTTAGACATACAGAGGGTTCACTCAAAACAAGGTGAGACAGCATTTAGCTATTATGCCATCCACTGCTAGAACCACCTTCAGAAGAGGTTAGATGTGCCCCAAATCCTGCTCCCAATTAGCAGACTATGCAGTAGTCTCCCTAGGGGGGCACCAGAAAGTTCACCAGCTGCCCTTACTCACACGTTATATGTTATTCAAAGACCCGAAAGCAGATGCGGAACACAGATGATCGTTTTGCGTTCATATCACGCATTTATTCACTGAGCATTGTGCTGCACTGATTGATTGCAATGAATCATTTTGCTTTTGTCTTTCTTTCATTTTAATAATTCTATTTTATTCTATTTTTAATTTTATATGAACTTTTAACTTTTTCTCAAGGTGTTTAAAATGTTGGGTTTTTTAACAACAGTCATGGATGGTGTTAAAAATGGATTAATGCTGTTTATTCTTATTCATTTTAATCTTTTTTTTTTTACTTTTTATTCTTATTTCATGTTCTAAATTGATTTTTTTTTATGTATCTTGTAGTTTCTTTAAAATGTATATGTAAAGCACTTTGAATTGCCGTTGTGTATGAAATGTGCCATTATAAAATAAACGGCTATTCATTTTATTAATGCAAGTTACTTGCATTAGACCTCGTAATCTTTAATCAAAATGTCATAACTTGCTCTTCCGGTGATATGACTGCTGATGTTTACGTGTTTTTAACCCTGCCCTGTCAGATTTATGTAAACAAACCTGGCGTCAAAGCAGCTAATGCAGATATGAAAACGTGTATTTCCAGCCGTTTCCCCTCTCAAAATCCTGTTCCCTACCACAAGCTCCCTTGGTTACGGACCCGCTGGCTTGAATATACATTTCGAAGGAGGAGGAATATGGCAAATTCACTGTGAATTCTACAATTCAAGTTGGATGTGCTGGAGTTTATTCATATTTTTTAATGCCGGTATCTTGGGATGCACAACACGAGTAAGTGTTATTTATTATTTATATTTAGTGTATTGTGATTCAAACCATTGAGATCTTTTACTCGCTTGTGTCGCATTCATCTGCATTGGGCTCCAGCTTCATCACAATATAGATGGTGATGTGCTGTGCATGTTCGTGGACTGGTTATTGATTAATGTTGTCAGTTAGATCATCTTTTGGTTTTCAAATCAGTGGGGCACAGTGGAAAGGGTATGTGTCTGTCTGTGTATCGTCTGCAAGCTCACAATCAAATCTGCCTCCATTCCAGTATTCAACGCCCACTTTTCAAAATCCAATCAACAACCGATTGATAAAATCAAGCCCGCCTCCTTAAATTTGTTTTATTTTTCAATAAGCCGATTCACTCAGAAATGTGTCACAATATGGAAGAAAAATCAGTCGCAACTTCCGTTTCATGCCAGACTTATTAAAGCAAGACGGTGAAAAGTGGAACAAGTACACTTACTGGTGACTGTGTTATTCGAGGCGGTCAGAGCTGTCAGTGTGTTCACATCCCACAGGAAGATCTGCCTGTCCAATCCGGCTGAAGCCACCAACTCCTTGTCCTTTGCATATGCTAAAGCTTTGACATAGTCCTGAAGCATGAAGAACAACCACCATTAATATCCTCAGCATAATTTCATATAAAGTCTCAAAATGATATTGCAGAAACATTATGAACTTCGAAAATATCAAGTTCCAATCTGATTCGCTTCTCGATAACAAGGTAAACGGCTGATACAATGAGTACTTCGAAGGATAAAACTAGATGCTGAATAAAGTTTTGGAGGTTTGTGGCATCAGATCTCTGAAAGATATTTAAGGGTTTTATTTGAGGCAGCTGGTATATATCCACCATCAGAACTTATATTTCACTTTGCTTCCTGAGATAGTTCATGATGCAGTTGGAACTTTGCGAATGATAGGAAGACATTCATTCTTATTTCCTTTTCAATTATGGTTAAAAATGTAACAAACCCCTAAACATCGACCCTTAAAGTAAAAACTTTAAACTAGGGGCGGCTGTGGCTCAGGTGGTAGAGCGGATTGGCCACTAATCGGAGGGTTGGCGGTTCAGTTCCTGTCCAACGTGACTCCACATGCCGAAGTGCCCTTGGGCAAGACACTGAACCCCAAGTTGCTCCCAATGGCAGGCTAGCGCCTTGCATGTCAGCTCTGCCGTCACTGGTGTGTGAGTTTGTGTGTGAATGGGTGAATGAGTCACAGTGTAAAGCGCTTTGAAAACCATTAAGGTTAAAAAAGAGCTACACAAGTACAGACCATTTACCATTTAAACTAAGTATCACTCAGTACAAACCAACCTTATGTGTCCGTAACGTAGACATGCAGAATCCCTTGTGTGCATTCCAAACTTTCACTGTGGTGTCCGAGGAGGCTGATATCACTGTAAGATAGACCAATACACTCAAACGGGGCAAAATGCTGGACTGAGATAAACACTCATCGGTGTCTAAATATATTTGATCAAACGGTTAAAGTGACATTCTGTGTATCTGTGACTTCAGAGCAATGCATAAACGTACATGTTTTTCCATTGCAGCAGAGGATGATGTCATTCACCCAGTCTGTGTGATGCTCCATTGAAGCAATATAAGGGTCCTGCTGTAATAGTAAACAGCTTTTAGGTCAATCATGTGAACCGAAATGATAACAGAATTTTCATGTTTGAGGTGAACTGTCCCTTTAACAACACTGCCGATGCACAGTAAACATGGTCACACAGCAACTAAACTAAGGACTAGATGAATTTACAAGTCATGGAATAAAAATGCAGAATTGTACTTTGTGTTGATTGACACTCCATATCCTGATGATGGAATCTCGGCCGGCAGTGAACAGTCTATTTAGAGTGGGATCCAATTGAAGAGCATTAATACCATTACGACTGTACTTCTCCACCTCATCTCTAATTACATAGGAAACCTGTAAACAAATAACAATAAATAACAGTTCATAAGACATTTACAGACTGAATGGTCAACTAAACATTATTAAAGTAAAAAAGTATGCTGTTGAGCAACGTAAGGCGTTTATGCCTCATTACATATGTGATTAATATAATTTTCATAACTATTAACATTTGGATTTGAGCCTACAGGAAAGACCGTTGTCCTCTATACATATACATATTATTGAGAAACCAACTGTATTTAATGATCAAATCGCCTTAATTACGAATACTGGCCCCGAAGCTATTTAACTGCTCCCAGAGTGATTTTAGTGGATGATTTTAGTCATGTTTCCATTATATTTGAATACGGCAATCATGCAGTACTTTGGTAAACAACAAAGCACCATGGTATGACCATTTGAAACCTGCACTGCACCTTTGTAAGGTTGGAAACGTTATGCTCTGAAAATATTATGGACGGCACAGCACAGGTCTGGTACATATCCTATACATAACCTAGCAGTGAAGTATTAACTGTGAAAATTCACCTGAATTTTCCTCCTTCCTGCTGCGTTCTGCCTGTGATGGGACGACATCTTGCTTGTTGACGATCATAGACTGTGTCACTTCCGGGAGATCACGAGGTCGGATTGGTCCAAAAGCGGGCGTGGTCTCGCAGAACAGTATTTGAAACATTTTCTCAATTAACAAAAGAAAAATTTATATTTTGTATATTTATGAAAGAGGGAACACACGACGTAGCAATTAACATAATTATTATTCTTGGAAAATATTTTTTTTACATAAGAGTAGATTCATTATAACAGTACCGAACTTTTATACATTTCACAAGGCGCTATATCATTATTTCTTATCACTGAAGTCAATGAAGAAGAAGGTTGCCTTGGAACTTTGTAACTTAATAGAAGAACTTAAACTTGTTGAGAACCCCTAGACTCTGTCTATTGTTTATTTATTTATTTTATGTACTTCAGTTTCTCATCCTTTAAATGTTTCTCATGTTACTGTTTTTTCTTTGTTTTATTTTTTGTGCTTGTTTGTTGTCTGGATAAAACATTTCTATTATTGTACCAGGCCATTTATGTTTGTAATGTACCTTTCTATCTCTGGTCAATAAAGTTAAATATAATATATATATATATATATATATATGTACAGAGGTTTGTATATATGATTTTATTTTATTTTATTTTATTTTATTTATTTTATTTAAAAGTAAATTGTTTCTTTTTTGTATTCGCTGTGCATTAAAACAATTGGCATTTTTATCGAAAAAGGGCTTATTGAATTTGGGAAAGTAAAACTTATTCCTAAAAAAGTATATTGGTTTAATATATATTATTGCTTTATACAAGAACAATCCAGACAGAAATGTTCATTCAAATGGAAAAAAAAATAATTTAAACAATAAAAAAGTGTCAGAGGAAAAATAAAATAAATTAAAATAAAATGATGCATAGAAAAAGTATGGAGGGCCAAATTACTTAAAATTAAATAATTAAATAATTATTGAAATATTGACATTATCATTATTAAATTGATCATTAAATCACTACATAAATAAAACAAATGTGTCGCCTCACAGCAAGAAGGTCGTGGGTTCAAACCCCGGTTGCCCCGGCCTTTCTGTGTGGAGTTTGCATGTTCTCCCCGTGCCTGCGTGAGTTCTCTCCGGGTGCTCCGGCTTCCTCCCACCATCCAAAGACATGCAGGCTAGGTTAATTGGTGTCTCCAAAAATTGCCCTAGGTGTGGATGTGTGTGTGTGTGTGTGTGTGTGTGTGTGGATGTGTGTGTGTGTGTGTGTGTGTCTATATGTGTGGCCCTGTGATGAACTGGTGACCTGTCCAGGGTGTACCCCGCCTTTTGCCCAATGTTAGCTGGGATAGGCTCCAGCCCCCTGCGACCCTGTACACAGGATAAGCGGTCGACGACGATGGATGGACATCTATTTAGCCAGGCATACACCTAATTAATTCTTCACCACACAATTAGGCTGCTTTAGTTAGGTCTTCCATAACCAGAAACATTTATCATGATCTATAACTCTACAAAAAAATGTAATGGCATCTAGGCTAATATTATTCTATGTTTCCATGTCTCAACCTCAGGATTGACCGGTGCCAGCCAAACATCATGTCAGTCTATTAAATGGACATCAGAGGATGAATTCAGATGAACTTCATATGCCACGGCCTGAAAAATGGACTTATGATAGACCTCACCGAAATTGCTGGCCGGTTGAACTGTGAAGCACCTCACTGATCTCGGCCAGCAACACCTTGGGCTAATGATGGACTACACATTAATGGAATACATAGACTCAATAAATTGCCAACAAAAGTCTTCATCAGCCAAATAACAAAGGATGAGAAATCTATGTGAACTCCTGCAGTTGCCCTTCTGTCACTCACTCGACTTTGTGTCGATGTAGTGACACTTGGGGTTGCTCTAGGGAGCCCCAAACACCTCTGATCTTTGAGAAAAGGCTAATGAGAATCGGTGAGTGGAATTTGCATGCCACATGCCCAGATATCTGGAATCTCAAAGTCTGGCCCCTCGAAGGGACGGGAAGATTTAAGTAGACAACCACTGTCAGTGGTAGACATGGTCACTCGGGGGAAGCACAACCTGATTATCAGTTTCCTGAAAGGCACCTGGAGGCTGAATCCTCCTAGGCTACACCTCTTTCCCTCAGAATCTCTCCATGGTCCTTCTGGGACTTCAGAGAGCCCCGTTGAGCCCCTACAGCCAGTCGAGCTGGAAGCCCTCTCTTTGAAGATGGCCCTCCTGACTGCGCTCACGAAATCCATCAAGAGGGTTGGGGACCTGCAGGCATCCTCTGGCAGCGACACTTGCCTGGAGTTCAGTCCGGGCTGTTCTCATGTGGCCTTGAGACCCCGACTGGGCTATGTGCCCAAGGTTTCCACGACCCCTTTAGGGGTCAGGTGGTGAGCCTGCAAGCGAAGATTCCCCGGGAGGAGGGAGATGCAGCTTTATCGTTGCTGTGTCCGGTGCATGCTTTGAGCATCTATTTGGATCGCACGCAGAGTTCTAGATGCTCTGAGCATCTCTTTGTCTGCTTTAGCGGGCAGCGGAAAGGGAACGCTGTCTCCAAACAGAGGCTTCCCCACTGGATCGTGAACGCATTGTGCTGGCATACCAGGCCCAGGCTGTGCCCGCCCCTTTGGGAATATGATCACACTCTACGAGGAGTCTGGCATCCTCATGGGCACTGGCCAATGGCACCTCTCTAGTAGACATCTGCAGGACAGCGGGCTGGGCAACACCCAATACATTCAAGACTTTATAGTCTCCGGGTTGAGCCAGTCTCGTCCCGTGCATTTTCAGGTATGAACAGGTAAGATTACTGGACAGCTGGCCAGGTATACCGCTTGCATACAGCGCCTTTCCCCTCCATGAGGTGGAGATGTGTGCTTTCTTTCCCATGCGAGTTCACAAACCTGTGAACCCTGGATGTCTTCCTCCCTAGCCCTGTGGCTCGCGAATTCGGTGGAGGAATTCGCAGCCAGACCCAATACATGTGCTGATATGCCCTGTACTGGGCTAGGTGCTCCACAGGTGGTGGTTACTCCGGAAGCCCCCTGTGATGTATTTTCCATAGTACGGTCTCCCTTGGGCAGAGCTCTCTCTGCCCCCGGTCGCTGTGTTTGTAGAGCTCCTCCCCTTCGAGACAGGACCTACTACCACGCCTCTTCCATGTGCGGCTGGTGAGCCCACACCAAGAGACGGAGTACACCTTTAAGATCACAATATACTTCATACGAAACAGAAGGAGCGGGTGTCAAGTAATTTAGAACAAAATCTGTCAAAAAAGAAGAACAAGAAGACTCTTCACTCCCCTGCAGTGTATCATGTAGGTCCCCTTTGTGCTGCCAAAACACCGCCAACCCGCATCTCAGAATAGCATTAGCATTAGCTCTTGTTCTCATCACAATTGCACTGAACAGTTATCCCGAGTTACCGTAAACATTTTCAGTTCAAACCAGTCTGGCCATTCTCTGTTGATCTCTCTCATCAACAAGGTGTTTCCATCCACAGAACTGCCGCTCACTGAATGTTTTTTGTTTTTGGCACCATTCGGAGTTCATTCTAGTGACTGTTGTGCATGAAAACCCGAGGAGATGAGCAGTTACAGAAATACTTAAACCAGCCCGTCTGGCACCAACAATCATGCCACGCTCCAAATCACTGAGATCACAATTTTTTCCCCCATACTGATGGTTGATAAGAACATTAACTGAAGCTTCTGACCTGCATATGAATGATTTTATGCACGGCACTGCTGCCACACGATTGGCTGATTAGATAATCGCATGGATGATTGTTGGTGCCAGACAGGCTGGTTTGAGCATTTCTGTAACTGCTGATCTCCTGGGATATTCACAGATAATTTAAGCAAATTTCACTGATAAAAATAATAAGTCAATTTACTTAAAGTGATAGTTCACCCAAAAATGAAAATTATCTCATCAAAAGCGTTGAGGAAGCTACTATGAAACTGTAGTTTGACAAGCTACAATCTACTCATAATTTTAAGCTACAGTCAAGCAACTCTTTTTAAAAAGTAGTTAGCTACACTACAAGTTACTATAAAAAAGTAGCTAGCTACATTGCAGCTACATAATGAGGCAATTTTTTTTTTTAGAATATTTTACTATCAAACCAATAATCCATCCATCCATCTTCAACCGCTTATCCGAAGTCGGGTCGCGGGGGCAGCAGCTCCAGCAGGGGGCCCCAAACTTCCCTATCCCGAGCCACATTAACCAGCTCTGACTGGGGGACCCCGAGGCGTTCCCAGGCCAGTGTGGAGATATAATCTCTCCACCTAGTCCTGGGTCTTCCCCGAGGCCTCCTCCCAGCTGGACGTGGCTGAAACACCTCCCTAGGGAGGCGCCCAGGGGGCATCCTTACCAGATGCCCAAACCACCTCAACTGACTCCTTTCCACGCAAAGGAGCAGCGGCTCTACTCCGAGCTCCTCGCGGATGACTGAGCTCCTCACCCTATCTCTAAGGGAGAAGCCCGCCACCCTTCTGAGGAAGCCCATTTCGGCCGCTTGTACTCGCGACCTAGTTCTTTCGGTCATGACCCAACCTTCATGACCATAGGTGAGGGTAGGAACAAAAATTGACCGGTAGATCGAGAGCTTTGCCTTCCGGCTCAGCTCTCTTTTCATGACAACGGTGCGATAGAGCGAATGCAATACCGCCCCCGCTGCCCCGATTCTCCGGCCAACCTCCCGCTCCATTGTCCCCTCACTCGTGAACAAGACCCCGAGGTACTTGAACTCCTTCACTTGGGGCAATACCTCCTTCCCCACCCGGAGTACGCACTCCATCGTTTTCCTGCTGAGAACCATGGCCTCAGATTTAGAGGTGCTAATAATACCAATTATATACCAAAAACCAATAATATTAATAACAAAATTGACACTAAAGACATTTATCAATTCATGTATTAATTAAATACATTTAATATGTTTAATTAAATATATTAAATGTATTTAATACATTTAATGAATAGTTACATTATTACAGTTAATAATGCCCATAAAATAAAAATACAATTGTATAAAATAAAAACAGGTCAGAAAAAAAGATCAGATGCCATTAAAATATATATATACTATACTTCACACTTTTTTGTAGCAAACTTAAAGATAAAATTTTTATGACAATCTCTCCTTGGGCTGCCATTTTTTTGTTCTCGTCACATAATATTTATTGT
Organism: Moxostoma hubbsi; assembly: GCA_032164185.1. Lineage (NCBI taxonomy): Eukaryota > Metazoa > Chordata > Actinopteri > Cypriniformes > Catostomidae > Moxostoma > Moxostoma hubbsi. Next base: position 44,990,886 of record JAVLUX010000009.1, on the reverse strand, counting down.
GGACAATATGTGAATAAAGACTCAGGGCTTGTTTCTCCCCTCACCTGAGTTCATGCTCATTGTATTTTCTGACATTTTTGCCATTGACATGCAATTGCCAGCTTCACAGGTCACATACAGAGGCTGCTCAACAAATATTTGTTTGCTTTGTTCAGATCCCAAAAAAGTGGACGGATGGTCATCCTAGATTCTTCTATAATAATACATGCCATAAATTATTTCTTTTACCAATCATTTTATTTATTTTAAATGAAAATAATAGTTAATTAAATGATAAGAAATGGAGAAATCAAATAGTGTATATTTATAAATATTATAATAATAATTCACTCTCCGCTCCCAATAACGCACAGTTGATGATAAGCGAAATAAACATATTTAGAACAGAAACAAAATCCCTCAAAAGGCAAAAATAACTTTTAAAATTATTTTATTTAAACAGTAAAGGTAAAAATTTCTGAGTTTGAAAATTCAATTTTACTTACTAAATCTATCAACAGTTTTACTTCACTCGAATGAATATGACATGTAAAAAAGGAAAGTGTATGTTACTGATTTGTTTTCGTTACTAGGACAATTTTATATTAATCAAAGTAATTAATGAAGTGATTTAAAACCCAACTTTGTTAATTTCCAAACAGCTCTTGAAATGTACTTTGAATTGACAAAATTCTTTGTCAATTTGGTCTTTGTTAATTGAATATGTTTGTGGCGCCATTTAGTTTTGTTTTTATGTATTTCATTTTTATGTATTCTGTTATGTTTTAATTTGTATGTATACTGTTTGTGTCAAATGTATGAAAAAGTGTTGAATTATTTTGTATTTTTGAAATTCATAAATAATAAATATACTAATAAAAAAGCTGTCGCTACTGAGTGCGAAACGAGAGAAGCGCGAGTCCCATGCGTGTCTCCACAGAAGCGCCATCTGCTGGTCTGGCGGTGTAATACCACTATGTTAAACTTAGAACACTTCTAATAATCAAAAAATAAAAGGGATATCTGTTTTTATCTAAAACTTGAATAAACTGAATTTTCTTGACCAATTACATTTGAATTGTTATAATGATTGAACAGATACCAAATCTAGTAGTTTGAGAATATATGTAGATTATAATATCATCGCCAGATTATCCTAATAAAGTCTAATCAGTGGCGCAATAAGTGGGTATGCGCTATATGCGGCGCATAGGGGGCGCCAAAGCAATGGTTACAAAAAAAAAAAAATTATAAGTTATATAAATTTATATAAAAGTTATATAAGTTAAATATTAAAAAGTTATATACATTTTAGAGGAATAACAGGCTAGAGTAGGCGCCGGCGCCCTCGTAAAATTCCGAATTTATTTTGACATAGAAGGGTAATATCGCGAGCGCGCGTGGGCGCCGTGAGCGCTGAGTGGCGTGAGCAGCACAGTAGTGAGTTGTCGTTGAATCTCGAAAAAGATGGATAAAGCAAAAAAGCTTTCGGGGGCTAAAAATAGAAAAAGAAAGAGGGAAAATGAGATTAAATATGCAAATCCGAGGTTGCTGAGCTGAAAACTGAAAAACATAAGGTAGAGTGTACAATAAATGAAAAAGAATCTGGAAAACGAATGCAATATCTGATTTACCATGGAATCATGCATAGATTTGCTACCAAACTTGGAGGCTTGCCAGTATTAATGTTAAGTGTATTAATCCAAAGTGTTTGCTAACTTAATGCAAAATAATATTGCTGATATCTACATTTAGATGTTGGATAACCCTATGGTACCAATCCCATGCATGACATACCTCAATTTTCATCCATCGTCAACCGCTTATCCTGTGTACAGGGTTGCGGGGGGCTGGAGCCTATCCCAGCTAACATTGGGCAAAAGGCGGGGTACACCCTGGACAGGTCGCCAGTTCATCACAGGGCCACACATAGACAGACACACACTCACACTCACATCCACACCTAGGGCAATTTTTGGAGACACCAATTAACCTAGCCTGCATGTCTTTGGATGGTGGGAGGAAGCCGGAGCACCCGGAGAGAACATGCAAACTCCACACAGAAAGGCCGGGGCAACCGGGGTTTGAACCCATGAACTTCTTGCTGTGAGGTGACCGTGCTAACCACTGCACCACCGTGCCACCCATACCTCAATTTTATTAAAGTAAAATAACAACTGGTAAATATAAGGTAGAATGCACAATAAATGACTAGGAGCTGGAAAACATTACTTATGCCATAAGGCTGGTTTATCATGGAAACAAATAGATTTTGTTTTACCATTAGCAGTTCATGTTAGCTGTGCTGTCAGACATACAGGCTATAGTTACATCTGCTGGGTGACATGGAAGCCGTAATTAATTAGGGTCACATCTCTCGCTCTTTAAAGATCTGTGCTATATATATATACAGTATATATATGTATGTATGTAGCACAGACCTTTAAAGAGAGAGAGAGATGTGACCCTGTAATTACATATCTATGTGTGTGTGTGTGTGCCATATTGTACTTTTTAAAATCCAAAATGTTAATGTAATTTCAACAGCAGCACAACCTTACTGCATAATAGTTGTCTTATATGATGCCATCACTAGGCTGATTAAAATATTGAATTTAGGCTGCTATATTTAACAGTGAGTTAATTTCATTCAGCTGTGAGGATGGTGGATCAGGATCAGGAAAGACAGGGGAAGGTAACCGGTAGGTCTAACATTAGGTGGAAGTGTAGAGGGAGCCACTTGATACCAACGGATTAATTTCTTAATATTATTAATATGGAAAAAGTAATATGGAAAATATAGTACATAATGTTTGTTTGACAATGTCTTAGTGGAGAAGAACACAGGCAAGGGGTAAAAGAGACAGACATGAGGTTGGCGATGGCATCAAGTAAAGATGAGACCAGTGATGACATCAGGTAGGAGTTATATTAGTCTGCGGAGAGATCATTCAGCAAGCTAAAGCTGATAAAGACATACCTTCGTTCCAACATGAGTAATGATCGCTTAACCCAATTAGCAGTCATTTCAATTGAAAACAGTGTGGTATGAACCATTTCATTCGATGCAATACTAGATAAATTGGCAAGTGAAAAGGCACGCCATGTTACAATTTAGTAGGAACTAAAGAGCGCTTTGGAATGTTTGGTAGCAACATTGTTACTAGGATTGGGCATCGAGAACCGGTGACTGACTAGTTCTAACTGTTTATTCTGTTTGTAACTTTTTATTATTTGTTAACATTGTTAATAATATATATCTATGTGTACATATATACCATATAATTATGGTAGGCCTACAGTGGCTGTCTGATATACTTTAAAATAAACCTTTATTATTTGAAGCCCATACATGATGATGTCCGGCACACTTATTTATTTATTGGGGGGGGGTGCCAAAATTGGTAGTTGCCCCCTGAGTCTAATGACTAGGCCCAGATGGAATCTGCTGATTTTTTTACATGGTAAAATGTGTAAAATGGAGAAGAGAATACACTTATTGGTAGCTGAAAGCGTCATCAAATATTTAAATATACAAACGAATAAACGGTGGGGAATAGAGGAGTAAAATAAAGGGGATCAGCTGGAATTTAACCAGGGACGTCGTTAGGCCTATTTTAGGGGGGCTGAAGCTACCCCAAAATGTTCCTAAGCCCCCCTAAATGATAATAAGAACAACAATAACAATTCGATTTATCAATAACTATCAATATAATTAGACGCAACAAATGATATATATATATATATATATATATCCAGCTACAAAAAATAGCCGAAAAGTCGGAAGTTGGACAGAAGTACAAAGAGTCGTTGTGCTAGCAAGATGATGCACCGCAGCGTCTCGTTGCATTGGTGTGAACTGTGGCAGCTTTCAGAGCGTTGCAGACCGGAGCACTGCAAGTAACTGGAGGATTCATCTCGTCTCGTCGTTACTCTAGTTTGGTCTGAAGTTGAACTCGCTATGCACCCTCCCGCCCACACACCGATACACACGCAGCTCCCGCCCACACACACCGATACACACGCTAATGGTGAAAGGAAGATTGGTAAGTGTCGTGATACAGAGTGAAAAGTTGTTTTTAATTACCTGCTTACCTTTAGCTATGTTTTCTTGAGGTAAAGGAAAGGGGATATTTTGGTTTGCTATGGAAAACTGTAGTCTAGCTAGAGTGAACAAGCAAAATACAAGAAATGGTTAACTTAGCAAGCTAATCACAACTCTTTATTCTTTGCCAATAATATAACCTCTCTCTGTAATAGGCATATAAAACAATATCAATCCCCATAGAATGTTGTTGTCACTGAAAACTAAATGTCATAGGGTCCCTGTTAATGCTATTACCATTGTATCCTTCAATTCATTGAGCAGATAACATGGATATTCAAAGATATTTTAGCAGAGAGAAAGAGAAGCAGCCGCAGGAGATTGGCAGGCCAGTTGATTCTGAGGGAGCCGGTGTGATTGAGGTCAGTAATGGTCTATAGGTCTAAGGATTGTTTTGTTTTCTTCTAACAATAAGCATTTGTTGGCAGGTATAGGCACTATGCATAACCTAAACTAAATTATTTCATTATATTTTTTATATACAGTATGCTAGCTATACCAATTTAACTTTCTGCATTCATTGGCTGTGATAAATTAAATAAATACGTAGATGTTACCTAAATAGGCTAAAGATGAGCAAATGCCCACAGATACACATGTGAAACTAAAATGAAAACAACCCTTTTTGATGCTTCCACCAATGAAGTAGACAATAAACAAAAAGTAACGGTTGACTGTGGTTTTGAAAATGATTTCATTCTTAATTTTCCTTTATTTGAATACTGCCTTTTTGTTGTTGATTTATATCATATATTGTATACATCATTTGGCAGAATAAATCATCTTTAATTGAGAAACGCTCAAACCTGTGTTGTCAAATTTCACCATGACCTTAAAATTCTGGTTCTTGGGTTAAACTGTATGCAAGCCAAACTACACAGTGAAATTACACTCTGATTGAACCAATCCACAGCGCAGTTACAGTAATTAGAGTAATTAAATAGCATTCTGTGGACAACTTATCTTATATAGAGAGGAATTAGATATAGTATGCTATTACTTTATCATACATTTACATGAGCAGACATTTAAGTCATTGCTTATAGAATAACTCATCAGGAGCAATGTCTGGCCTAAGTAAATTCCCCCATGCAGCTTTGATGTGTCTAAAAGCAACATTACAGTAACTTTTCTTTAACAGAGTAGAAATGGAAGAAGAGGATATGTCTGTCACGTTTTACTTGTTAACATCTTGGTTTCTTGACTGGTTGTTGACATAAGTGTAGCTCTAGATGTGAGTGCAAAGATTTAGCAAACGCAAGTTACAAATACCCTGGGGGCTAAGCCCCCCCCTGTCTTCCAATCCTAGTGACGTCCCTGAATTTAACTAGTCACACCAAAATGCAACAAAGCTGAAACAGATTGATCACTGTTTTGTTGTTTTTATTTGATTTTACTTTATTAGGCCTTTATTGATTTTTACATTTATGCATTTAGAAGCTTTCATCCATAGCGATTTCATCCATAATTATCAGTACACATGTTCCCTGAGAATCAAACCTTGTGACATTAGCACTCCCAACACTACCAGTTGAGCTACAGGAACATGATATATCATAATGTTTTAACAGAAATAAAAGAAACAACATTTTAACAGTAAAATAGAACATGAATAGAGCAGATATCCTCAATTTCTTTTTATAGGCTGTATATTTTAAGAGTTAATCATGAAACATTTCCTATTGTGGCTCTGATAGTTACTGCACATTGTTTACTCCGTAGTTCTGATCAATGCACCCAAGTAAAACCCCATCAGAGTTACTTCACAATAATGCATCAACATTCAGTTTAGTCAAAATATAATCTTTAAGTTGGGACATGACAGAATTAAAAAAAACAAAAACAAATCCTTCTCTATTAGATGTATTTATCCAAACACTCCATAGCTTCCTTTTTTTGGCACTGTTTCCATTCATCTGGAATTTCACCATCTCCCTGGAATGTTTTATTGTAGTATTGTTCCAGTTCTTTTTGGAATCTGCACACAAACCACTTCCAGTACGGCAGCTCAGAGAGGTCAGGGGTGATGCTCCAGTTAGCATATATTTTACCTCCTTTTCTGTATTCTTTAAAGGGGACTTTATCATCTAAGGATGGATAATTTGGATAAAAAAAACAATCACTTGCTACCACTGTTGTGCAGATATAAACAGACAAGTTTGTCGTTCCTATGTAAAAACACCCATTCAGTCCAAGATTACGATGGAAAGGAACACTGTGATCTCCAGGATGGTCTTCCATCGTATTGGTGCAGATGGCTTTACAGAAAGGACACTGAACCCAACAGCACTGACAGAAGTGGTCAATCAAAATCTCGTCTGGCCTCTTCCTGCACTTTTCCATGTTTATGTCGGTAATGCTTTTAAAACTGTCGTTTAGCTTCGTCATTCTCTCCTTTAAACTGTCACTTAAAACCTTCTCAAGAAAATCCAAGTCTTTAATGTCTTTGAGATCAACACATGAATTTCCAGTGAATGTCAGCTCATCTTTTAGGGTATTTGTGAAGCTTCTCATCCACATGTCGCCATCTCCTTGCTTATTCTTCACCTCCACCGTCGCAACTTTCACTGCATTACTCACAATCCCCTCTTTTTGTTTTAAATTTCCTGTGAAAATATTTAGAATCGTTTTGCTTTCTTTGGCGAAGTACATGTCCACTTCATTTTTTATGAATTGTTTGAAGTGTTGTCTGGGATTGTGAATGTATTCCATGTACTGCGCAAAGTCCTCCTCCATTGCAAGGGATTTCAGAATGTGTTTCTCCAGATTCGGTCTGTTCTCTTTTAACGCTTTTATGTCAGACCTCATGTTGCCGGCCAAATCAAGAGCAGTTGTGTTGTAAGCTGCTTGCAGGATGGATGGTTCTAGTATGCTGCAGATCCAGTCACTCAGTATGGTTGTTGTTGTTGCACCTCTGTGGTAGTTCTTGAAAACATCGCAATATTGAGTTTTCTGCTTCTCGAGATAAATTCTTGGATCATTTGCTTCCCTGAATTTTTGGTGGAGTTCGGTAAATGTCAGTCTTGCAATGTCACACACATAGAGATAGAGATCTATGCTAAACTCCTTTTTCAATATGTAATTCTGGTTCACTAATTGATGCTGCTGTACTGACTTTTTGACACAGTCTGTTATTTCCTGGATGTAACTCTCATTGAAGCCCCTTTTTTCCACTGGTGAGTTCTTTATTATTTTCTCAGTTTCTTGAACAGTTTTCTGAATTAGATTCCTTACTGAATAATGATATTCAGCTTTTGGGTCCTTGTTCTCTGTTTGCTTTTGTAAGCCTGTAACATATTTATAGCCTGACCATATTTTTTGAGCTGAATAATTTAGAAACTGCTTAAATCTCCCGCTCTTGTTTTTCTTTGAGTTCTCATCAGCTTCCTCTGATGATGCAGTGTCATCAGAACACTCTAGATGCTTCTTTAGTACAATGTAGTCACAATAATCACCCCGACGGTATATAGTTTTAAAATCTGTTTGACTTAATCGTTCACTTACAAGATTCATTTCATGGTTTTCAGATAAGATCTGTGTGACATCCTCCCAAAAGTTAAAGTCTTTCAGCTTAGGTGTATCCTCTGTCATTTCAGTGACCCACTTACTCCACATTGTGTCAAATTCCTGCTGCAGCACATGTTCATCTATGTCTTTACCTTTCAGGCTCAAAGCAAGTTCCTTGCTCCGACTGAAAAGCTTATTTTCATACTCTGTCCTTTTTGTATCAAGCTTCTCCCTGGCTAGTTTTTGTTCAATAGCTTCATCCAACTTTCTTTTTGTTCCCTTCACAAGGTCATCATGAAGATCTTTAATTCTGGTTTCAAATCTTCCTCGCCATTGACAAAGGATGTCTTTGTCTCTGTCCTCCTCAAAGTAAGATTTTATGGACTTTTCTACTTCGTCTTTTGTCTTCCTCATGTCATTCAGTAGGTCACGTTCCTGAACCTTAACGCTTCCGTTGGCAATTCTGTTGTAGAATGTTTCTTCAATTCTCTGCATGGCACTCCTGAGGCTCCAAGTCCAGTCGCTGTATTTAGTTTCCAGTTTTCTGTATGCTGCAATCTCTAGTGTGTTTTTGAAGCTGAATACAAAGTTTTCATTCAGCAGTGCATTCCACAGATCAGTGACACGAGTTTTGAACTGTGACAGAGTAACGCAGTTAGCCTTAGAAGCATTTGAGAGAATGGTGTCCTTCAATTCCTGTATATTTCTGCTGTAGTCTGGGTTTGGAGGTGCCATGGGTGGGCTGCCCTCCCAAAGCTGTGCAAAATACTTCACATCATTCTGGATGTCAAATGCAATGACATCGCTGAAAAATTCTGTATCACAGTCTTCCTCTTTAGCAGCAAGTTTTGTCATTTCATCCAGATTCTCTTGAAGTCGTCTCCTTCCCTCCATGTTTTTCTCTCCAGCTGTGATGTCTGAAACGTTCTGATGCACAAACATGCAGCTTGGATTCAGTCTGACCTTCTTCATCCTCAGGACAGCCTGAACAACAATCTGAAGAATGTCCTGCATCTCAGATGTGTTTTCTCCAAAGATGTTGATCAATGTCATACTCCCAAGACCAACAACAAATGTGGCCATTTCATTGTCATGATTTCTTGTTGACCTTCCAGCCAGTTCTAGGGCACGGAGTCCCTCAGTATCAACAACTAGAATATAGTCAAACTTCAGCTGTGCTTTCATCTCCTCTGACACTCTGACCAGCTGCATGAAAGCTCCTCTAGTGCACCTGCCAGCGCTGACTGCAAACTGCAGTCCAAACATGGCGTTCAGCATGGTGGATTTCCCAGAGCTCTGGATCCCTAAAACTGACAGCACAAAGACTCTCTGGTTTCCTAGGATCTTGATGAGTTCATCAAGAACCGCAGTAACCCAGATCAGAGGAACATGAGCAGCATCTCCATCCATCAGCTCCAGCGGAAAACCAGAAATCATCATCCTTGCGGCAAGCATTGGAAGAGAAGAGCAGTTTAACTTCAGGTCTTTCTTGTTCTTCTTCATACATGCACATGATTCATATATCTGACCGATCTCCCTCAGCATGTGTTCCAAGCCGAAGGTTGCAGCTTGTAGTTTCTCAGATAATCGCTCAAGTTCTATTTGTTCAGCTGTCAGTTGCTGTGATTTATCATGTTTCTTTTTAAGATTTAGGACTGCTGACCACTTTTCATCATACTCATGGTGAAGGGCTGAGAGACTTTCAGTGGTGAAGTCATCCAGTAGGATCCCCAGCCATTTAAGAAAATATGCAGTTTCATTTCCTCCTTGTGAATTCAGGTTTTGGATAAAGAGTTGGACAAACTGACTCAGAACAGATGTTTGCTGCTGTTCACGGATTTTATGCATTTCCGATTTCTTAGAACATTTCATCTTTTCTATGTTGTTTCCTTTATGCACTTCTCCCAGTGTAGGTCGATGTAGTTCTTTATTCTTCTGGCACCACTGGTGCCACAGTTTCCCCTGACATGGCAGAAATGATTCTTTGATTTCTGTCAGATTTTTATCCTTCAGTAAACCCATCATCATCTGTGCTGCCTCTTTTCCTTTCTTGCAGTCTTCATTATCATCCTCATCTACTCTGATGATATCGGAGTACTTAGCCACATCTTCAAGCTTGAAAAAGGATGGTGATTTGGAAGATAATTCTGGATTCGAGAGTCCATTTTTTATAGCTCTTCTGAGTTCTTCAAATACATCAGACTGATTTCTGTCTTTCAAGCCAATTTTGTATTTCCCTTTTCGTATTTCTTTGATAGCTGAATCATTCTCGGTAAGAAGGCAGATGAGTGGCTTCGAGCCCTTGTAGAAATTTTGGATCTTTGTCATGTTGCTGTCATTCCTGTTAAGCTGTGGTAAAATGACTACATTTACAGAGGCCAATTCAGTCAGGATATCCAGCTGCTTCTCGTTGTCTCCTGCATCACCATGTAGATTACAAAATGCAACACAGTCAGTATATTTATCTGACTTCTCTCCAGAGGGGCAGTACCAGGCAATCTCCACCACTCCATCCATCAGCACTCTGATTCTGCTGCTGCCTGGGCAGTCCCTGTGGAAAAACGTGTTGTGTTTCTCATTGATCAGGTTGTTCATCAGCTGAGACTTGGATGAGGACACTGAGCCAAACCTGAAGAAAGCCACCATTGGGGTTTCTGCCTTATAGACTGGCTGTAATTGGCTAAAGAGATTACCTGTATCATCAGTTTTCTTCCAGCTCTTATTGATTTGTCGGAAGGTCCAGAGAGGAAACTCAATCTGTTGTGTGAATGGACTGGGTACAAGAAGAGGCAGAGCATATTGACACTGCGCAAGTTTAGTAACCATTAGTTGCTTTAGGAAACTATCAGCACCATGGAACAAGGCCATTTGAACATCCATTAAGTGGACAGCATCTAATTTATTATTTTCATCAGGAGGTTTAGACATTTCTTTGAAAATATCATCAAAAGCATCAGCCACATCTTCAGATGAGTCAGTTTCTTGTGTGCGATCCTGTTCCTTGTTCACTTGCATATGCATGCATCTTGCTCTGTAATCCATCATCAGTAATTTTTGCAGATAAATCTTAGCCAACTTCTCCTCTGTGCAAGACTCATGGGACTGTGAATGTATAATTAGCTGAAGAAAGTCTGCAGTTGTCAGTTTTTGGTTCTCGCATTCAAGATTAAGTCTGTGAATTAGTTGCTCTGCACTTCGCTGAAAAATGTCAGAATACATTTAATTATACAACCAGTTAATACTTATAAATATACTTAATTATATATTATATATATATGTACTGTACAAATACAATCCCAATTCTGAAAAGTTGGAACAGTATGAAAAATGGTGATTAAAACAAAAAATTTAGATATTTTAATTTGATTCACCCAGTGCTATATTGAAATCACCAAAACACATTATATGATGTTTTACCTTATCAATGAAAATGTTGTTGTTTTTGTATTTTTTTGTACAGGACCTTCATTGCCGTATATTGCGCTTCATAATGCACCAGACATTCTCAACTAGAGATGGTCAGAAATGCATGCAGGTCAGTCTAGCACTCACACACTCCGTTTATGCAGCCATTCACTTGTAATCCAGGCAGTATGTGGTTTGTTGTCATGCTGGAAAATGCAGCGAAGTCCCTGGAAATGACGCCGTCTGTATGGCAGCCTCTGTTGCTACAAACTTTTATGTATCATTCTGCATTAATGGTGCCCTCACAGATGTGCAAGTTGCCCATGCCATGGTCACTGACACACCATCATACCATAACAGACACTGGCTTTTGGACCTGATGCTGAATACAGCTTGAATGGTCCTTTACCTCTATGGCCCAGAGAACATGATGGGTTTTTCTTGAAAAAAATATATTAAATGTGGACTTGTCAGACCACAAACATGAACCCACAGTTCTGCTTCCCATCTCAGATGAGACAGACGTCGATAGCACTTCTGAACAGTGTTGATGTATGGCTTCTGCTTTGCATTGTAAAACATTAACTTGCTTCTATGGATGCAGCGTTGAATGGTGCTGACTGGCAAAGGTTGACCAAAGTATTCCCGATCCCATGTCATGATATCCATTATTACGGTTTTTAAGACTGTGATGTCTGAGGGTTCGGAGATAATGGACACACAGAAGTGGTTCTCCAGCAGGACAACAAACCACATATTGCCTGGAATAAATTTGCATTGCTGCTGTGGCGGGGGGGGGGGGGGTTTGTGATCGAGTGTTTGTCCAGAGAGAGAGAAAGCAGTAATGGTGCACACACCTGAGCGTTATAATGTCTAACACCTGTTTCTGATTGCAGTAAGCACTGGGGAGAGACAATAAGAAGAGACCACGCCAGAGACGAGGGGGAGAGAGCTACCAGTCAGAAAGAGACTGTACCAACGCCTTGATCTAACGACTGTGATGCTGAAAAGCTATTTTGAATTTGTAAAATTAAAGTTATACCTTTGAGTTGAAGTTCCAAGTTCCCTGTGTCTTCATTTCCCTCCCTTCCTTGAATGTTTATGTGACGACAGACAGCGAGAGAGGATCTAAGTGCAGCTTTTATTCAACTAAAAAGGGAAAACAAGGAACAAGGAAAACCAGGCTCGGGAGGAAAACCACATAAAACATGAAATAACAGACAAATGGGCAGGAGGGAAACAAGGGCTTAAATACACAAGGGAAAACTAGAAACACCTGGGGAAACAATCAGGGCAAGGGAGATAATCAGAGGAAAACCAATCAAAAAACAGAACTACAAAAGGACTACAAAAACCAAACAGGAACCAGGAACTAAACAGGAAACTTCTACATAAAAGCACAAAAACAAAAGACAACATGACAGAGCCCCCCCTTTAAGGAGCGGATTCCAGATGCTCCAAAAATAACAAAAACAAAAAACATTGTCCATAGAGCACAATGGAAAACAGGTAGTCCAGGGGGGCACCAGGGGCAAATAGGCAGTTCAAGGGGGCACAAGGGGAGCAAAGGAACAAGGCAGGGTCAGGGAGTCTGGGAAGTGGCTGTAGGACAGGGACTGGGTCAGGAGAGGGCCACAGGGACGAAAGAGGGTAAGGGGGTCTGGGAGGTGGCCACAGGACAGGGACCGAGTCAGGAGGAAGCCACGGGACAGGGACCGGGTCAGGAGGAGGCCACGGGACAGGGACCGGGTCAGGAGGAGGCCACGGGACAGGAGGCCGGGGAGGAGGCCACGGGACAGGGGCTGGGGAGGAGGCCACGGGTCAGGAGGCCACAGGACAGGGAACGGGTCAGGGGGCCCGGGGAAAGGCCACAGGACAGGGATCGGGTCAGGAGGCCCGGGAAAGGCCACAGGGCAGGGATCGAGTCAGGGGGCCTGGGAGGAGGCCAAAGAACAGGGAACGGGTCAGGGGGGCGGGGGGGAGGCCTCAGGCCGGGGTCAGGGGCAGTCTCAGGCTGCGGGGCCATGGAAGGCGGAGTCATGGAAGGCAGAGCAGGCAGGGCCGTGGAAGGCGGAGCAGGCAGGGCCATGGAAGGCGGAGCAGGCAGGGCCGTGGAAGGCGGAGCAGGCAGGGCCGTGGAGGACACCGAGGGAGGAGCCGTGAAGGGCTCAGGAGGTGTGCAAGGCATTGGAGGCACGGAAGGCACTGGAGGCGCGGAAGGTGCTGGTGGCAAAGAAGGCACTGGAGGCGGAGCCCTGGGAGGTGGAGCCGTGGAAGGCTCAGGAGACAGTGCTATGGGAGGTTTAGGAGACGTGGAAGGCTAGGGAAGCGGAGCCCTGGAAGGCGGAGCCATGGAAGGCTCAGGAGGCAGAGCACTGGGAGGCTCGGTAGGCGGAGCCCTGGGAGGTCGGAGACCTGGAAGGCGGAGCACTGGGAAGCTCGGGAGGCGGAGCACTGGGAGGGGGAGCACTGGGAAGCTCGGGAGGCAGAGCACTGGGAGGCTCGGGAGGCGGAGCACTGGGAAGCTCGGGAGGCGGAGCACTGGGAAGCTCGGGAGGCGGAGCACTGGGAAGCTCGGGAGGCGGAGCACTGGAAGGCGGAGCACTGGGAAGCTCGGGAGGTGGAGCTCTGGGAGGCTCGGAAGGCAGAGCACTGGGTGGTTCGGGAGGCGGAGCTCTGGGAGGCTCGGGAGGTGGAGCTCTGGAAAGCTCGAGGGGCGGAGCTCTTGGAAGCGGAGCACTGGGAGGCTCGAGAGGCGGATCCCTGGGAGACTTTCTTCCCCTCCTCCTCCGGACGATCGAAGCTACAGGCGCTGGCACTGGCTCAGGGGCGGTCGAGGCTACAGGCGCTGGCTCTGGCTCAGGGGCGGTCGAGGCTACAGGCGCTGGCTCTGGCTCAGGGGCGGTCGAGGCTACAGGCGCTGGCTCTGGCTCAGGGGCGGTCGAGGCTACAGGCGCTGGCTCTGGCTCAGGGGCGGTCGAGGCTACAGGCGCTGGCTCTCGGGCGGTCGAGGCTACAGGCGCTGGCTCTTGGGTGGTCGAGGCTACAGGCACTGGCTCTGGGGAGGCCATTCTTCTCCTCCTCCTCCGGGCGGATGAGGCTGACAACACTGGCTCTGGGACGGACGAGGCGGGCAACGCTGGCTCTGAAACGGATGAGGCTGACAACACTGGCTCTGGGATGGACGAGGCGGGCAGCTCGTTGGCCGTGGCAGGCGTGGGCATTGGCTCGTTGGCCGTGGCAGGCGTGGGCGTTGGCTCGTTGGCCGTGGCAGGCGTGGGCGTTGGCCGTGGCAGGCAGAGACTGGAGAGCAGAAGCCTTTCCCCTTCTCCTCCTCCTCCGGACAGACGAGGCTGGCAACACGTTGGATGTGGCAGGCGTGGGCATTGGTTCGCTGGCCGTGACAGGCGTGGAGGGGCGAGTGATGGAAGGCTGGGGGGTGACCACTGTGGGAGGAGAGGTAGGGTCCCCCTCTGCAACGTCCACAGTGAATGGAGAGCCACAGATCATCAGGGTCTCTTCCACGAAATCGCGGAGCGTCCAGCGCGGGGTCGCTGGTGGCAGCCGTTCCCTTAGCGAACTGCTAAGATCTCCCCTGAAGAAAGCCACCAAGGAAAATTTGGGGAAGTCGAAAGTGTATGCCAGCTCCAGAAAGTCACGGACGTGGGCCTCTATTGGGCGGTCCTCTTGTCTGAGGCAGAGTAGCTGGTAGTTTGCCTGCTGAGCTGCTAGATCCATTATTTGTTTAGTTATTCTGTGACGACAGGCAGCGAGAGAGGATCTAAGTGCAGCTTTTATTTAACTAAAAAGGGAAAACAAGGAACAAGGAAAACCAGGCTCGGGAGGAAAACCACATAAAACATGAAATAACAGACAAATGGGCAGGAGGGAAACAAGGGCTTAAATACACAAGGGAAAACTAGAAACACCTGGGGAAACAATCAGGGCAAGGGAGGCAATCAGGGGAAAACCAATCAAAAAACAGAACTACGAAAGGACTACAAAAACCAAACAGGAACCAGGAACTAAACAGGAAACTTCAACATAAAAGCACAAAAACAAAAGACAACATGACAGTTTACAGCTGCATAAATCAAGAGTGTGGGTGCTAGACTGGTCTGCCTGCAGTCCTGACGTGTTTCCAATTGTGAATATGTTGCACATTATTAAGAATTATAAAAAAATATGGCAATAAAGGCACAGTACAACTGTGCAGCTGAAGACCTGCATAATGGATGAATGGGGGAAAATTCTGCTTGCTAAACTTAACAAACTTGTGTCTTCAGTGCCCAAACACTTCAAACGTGTTATTAGAAGAAATGGTCATTTTACACAGTGGTAAAAACTCAACTCGGGCATGTTGCAATCATCTGATTTGAAATGAGTGTATATTTAAACAGTTAAATTCCCAAGGTAAAACATCAATAAAAATGGTGTTTTGGTGCTTTTAATATAGCACAGAGAATTACAAATCACTCCTTTTAGTCTTTATTTAACATTTTCCATACTGTCCCAATTTTTTCAGAATTGGGGTTGCATATTAATTCCACCCAATTTGCACTTGTTCATCCTTCTCTTTTGTAAATACATATTTTATACATATGTACATGTATATTATATTATTCCTCTCTGTTCTTACCATTCGTCTGTTTGCTTTATCTGAGCTCCCAAAACGTTGTGTTTTAGCGCTTATGTCTGTTTCTGGGCCTTGATTTTAAGGAGAAAAAAAGGTGACATTTAACGACTAGATTTGAAACTTAGAAATTAGAATTTGTTTCCAAATTTGGATTTTATTGTGGATTATATTTACTTAAATGAAATATGTTTAATTTACTTTGTGTCTGTAGCTTACTTTATGTCTAAATGTCACAATAAATGATATGAATAAACAGAATCTGTTATCTTACCACTTTTAAATTCACCCTTTTGTGGTTTTCTTAAATTTGTGAACATCTCACTGGTGTAGCACAGCTTATTATTCTCAATATGCAGACGTTCAATCCTGTCCATCAATTCTCTCATCTCTGATTGGTTGCTCATCGTCTTTATGCAGGTGTGATATCTTTGTCCACATTTTTCAACCAGTTGCTCCAGAACAGAATTTTTCTTCAATTCATCTATTATAGTGTCACACTCTTCATCTCTGTCATAGGTGAAAAGAGTCATCACAAATGGAAGAACTCTGTCACCAAATATACTCTGTAGCCATTCAATACCCATCTTATCGACATCTGTTAGCTGGCCCAGTTGCACAACAAAAATTAAGGCATGGATTTCATTTTCATTCAGAAGTTGACTAATAACATGATCAAAAGGGCGAAGATCAGTCTCATGTGAGTCAATCATGTTGATTACTGTGACGTGATGTTCTGATATCTTCCTCTGTGATTGAATAATCATGGAGAATTCTGCATTCTCAGGATGGAGTTGTTTTTCTCCAAGTAGAATGTTGTTACATCCAAACTGGACTGCCGCAGAATCCCCAAATAATGCAACAGTTAAATTGGGAACCCTGTGATCTAGGACAAACACCAAAGAACTGTTCTCAAACTCAGAGAATAAGGACAGCACCACAAACACTTTATGAATAAGTCTGATCATCTAATGACACTTCTCGCTTATATGGATGTGTTTCATACCTGTGCTGCTGTAAGATAAATCATCAAAGACTGAGGCCAAAGTTATGTCTGCTTGACCATCAAGTTTGAGGTTGCTCCCTGCTTCTACTGGTTTCACATTACCCTGGAGAAAGAGAAGCTCATTATCTGATTCCTAAAGTTGTATGTGTGCACAATCAAACTTTTGTACATAATGCATGGTCAAACTTATGTGAACACCAAACCCATATTCTTTTTAACATTTAATTTCTTAACCATTAGCATTAATAGGCCACTGGTCCATTATCAGTGCCACAGTGAATTGCATATGGGGGCATTTGTAATTTCGGGGGGGGGACTTTGTAAGGTTGCCACTTTTTAAGGTGTAAAGTAAGGGACACTCAAATGGGGGAATATCACTGATCCTTACCACATTCTCTACAGTTCTAGCAATAAATGCGTTATGAGTTATTAATAATACAAATTGTTTATTCTTTCTTATATGCTAAAATTATAACTTTCCTGACTCATGTCAAAATTACTCAGTGATTGTATTCACACATTGTTCGATTTGTTTGATTTTGTACATCTTACCCCAATGTGTGGACTTTTCAAACAGTGCCTTACCACACTCTCCACAGTATTAGCGCGTTTTAGCACACTGTGAGGACTTTTCAGATGGTCACTTAACCACCATGGAAGTATTTCACGTAACGCCATCTGACCATATCGCACTCATAAATAGGGGACAAATCGCATAATTTCATCTTTAAATCCCAAATTTTATGGGACGGGTGGCAACATTAGTGACTAAAATTAGTGGTTGTGTTCTATCGTCACCGACTAAAGGACAAAAAGACCTGCATGACCCTAAAACATGACACAAAATATTCTAAATAATATTTTTTAAAAATAATAATTAAGCAAAATATGGTTTGAGAAACAGAAATACTGAGAAATACACTAGTGGCAACCCATGAGGGAATGGACAAGGGGGTGTCCGCTTACTGTTTGAAGTGTAGCCAGAGTATATTTACCTTTTGTTCTTTGTGTTCTTGAATTGAGGTTGCCAGAGTACTTATTTTGTTGTTGTGGTCTGTGCTTTCTTTTACACATTGTGATTGTTCCTTTCTTGTTTTAGTGGTTGAGTCTGTCATAACTGGGTCACAATTGGCTTTGTTTGGGTTTTCTGTATATTGTCCTTGGTTTGATTTGCTAAACTTCAAGGTGTCACTGCATGGGTGAATTTGTGACTGGTAGTCATGATTCCCAGGGTCTTCTTGATGCTTGCCTTTAAAGTTATCTCTGTCTGCAGCAAAGGTACAGTCAGTCATAGGAGGGTTAATCATGACATCACGTGATTCTTGATGCG
Source organism: Moxostoma hubbsi (assembly GCA_032164185.1). Lineage (NCBI taxonomy): Eukaryota > Metazoa > Chordata > Actinopteri > Cypriniformes > Catostomidae > Moxostoma > Moxostoma hubbsi. The sequence goes on along the minus strand of JAVLUX010000009.1, from coordinate 44,972,921 downwards.
TCACAGGTGGAGCACACATGACATCATCTGGATCTTTATCGGTCACTGGAGGAGCACACGTGACATCATCTGGATCTCTGTCTGTCACTGGAGAAGTGTCCATGACATCATCTGAATCCTTAACTATAATTGGAGAAGTGTCCATGACATCTTCTGGATCTGGTTCCATCATGATTTAACTGGAAAGAAAAATGTGATATCTGGAAAAAACCAGGTTTGGTGGATCAGATGAATACATTGAACCACAGACAGTCTCACGCTTTGTATTAAGTATTGAGACTCTTTAAGAATATCATAATGGATGACAAAAAAAGTTATATACCAACAAAAACTGATTTTTACAAAGACAACCTATGAAAATTAGCTGCGTACAAGCAGATTGCTGATTTTACTGACTATTTAGGACATTCTAGACTCACAAAAAAATTAAAATGTAGACCATAGACATATTGAGGAGTAGAAAGGGCTACAGGCACTTAGCAGGCTTTACTTGCAAATTGAGCCAGGAAAAAAGGATTTACTGAACTTACTCAATTTACACAGACATGCATGTCTAGAGCTCTACATACATTTATGGAGTACAATTATGGAGTACAAGGTTTGGCTTGTATTTCTGGCTGCAAATATAAACAGAAAAACAATATTAGATGCAGGGCCCAAAATTCACATTTTGCAACACCTGCCAATGAAGAGTGTATTGAGACAATATCTATATCTGTATGTTGCATTATTACTTTTTTTTTTTTTTTTTGCAGTATACATTTTATTTTTGATCTAATGACCATGTGTGTGAGTTTGTGGTTTGTGCGTCAGTGAAATGACACACCACAAAGGTTCTGCCCTATTTTTAGCCCTCACAGAGCAGATTAAATGTCAGAACCTAATGTGAAAATGGGTAGATGTGTTTAATTAATCACATGGGTTAACACATTTATTTTGACAGCTCTAATAAATACAGTATATATCTACTATAAAAAACTTGATGTCACTAGTCTTTGCACTTCTGGTTGCTAGTACAGTATGCACTTCTACTGCTGATCGTTCTAACGTTATTGGTGGGCTTCACAATTGGCCATTTCTTTTGAAGGTGTCATAACACATGATAACAGATGAGATATATTGCCAGTAAAACAAGACATCATTGTAATTTGACAAGGAATCATTTAACTTGCCACTAAAAACGAACATTCTGCACAGGAAATAGTTTTAATATAAACTACATTAGTGCTCAAAACATTCAATAACTAATTGACACTGTTTTCCATGCATCGTTGTTTTAAAACATCCTTGTATGTTGTTACAGACAAATCATTTAGAACATAATCATTAACTTCTGTTGGTAGTTGCTCCCGAAAATCACTGCTTATTTGCAAAAATTTAACCTTTTCTTCAACGTTTTCAAGTAGCTGTAATAAGCTAAATATTTGCAGCCCTTTGCATCTAGTTATTATAATTAAAATTATATATTATTAATACAAATCCAGAAAAAATGGATAACTTCAGTGACCTACTCACTGACAAAACATTGACAAATTCCATTAATTTTCAAACAATGTCCCCTTAATAATACAAATATCAAAAAACAACAAAATCACCTGAAATCCATCCAAGCTTGAACATCAGAAGGCTTCACAATGCTGATACAAAGAGCAATCCAACAAAACCTGATAGGAAAAAGACATCAAACAGTTTTGTAGTCTCACAGTGTCATAAAGTCTCATTATATCAACTCTAGTTAAGACATGCGTACTTTGTTCTTTGAACTGGCTTGAGATCAATACAAACAGAAAGTGTGTTTTGAGCTCCAGTAAGTCACGTGACTTTTAGGAATATTAGTACTAATATATCAGTGTTTCCCCTAGGTTTACAGCTTTACAGGGGGGGGGGGGGGGGGGCGTTTGGTTGGTTGGGGAAAATTGACAGACACAAACACTTAAAGGAGTCATGGTGTTCATTTGTTTCTTTTAATGGCAGCAGTGAATATATTAACTGAACAATTATTTGAACTGTACATTAAACTAAACATTGGAACATTTATTTTTATGTAGTTTATTTCTGGAAGTACATTTCCAGAGCCTCTTGATATGGGAAGTCACAAACGTCTGGCTCATTTATTGAGATCCGCATGCATGCTGCAAGATGGTCTCCTTGCAGCCTATTGCGGATGTTTGCCCTGTGAAAAATATTTTTGTCTGGTTTTCATCTGGTTTACGCGACATATTTCCGGCCGCGCGCTCTCTGTCCGCTAGTTGCGGTATGTGTGTATGTGACGCAAGTGTTTGTTTGTGTGTGAGTGTGCGCGCGTGCGCACTCATTGGGATAATTGTAAACGCGCAAACACAGACAGAAAAAACATGCCATTGTGGAAATAAGATAAATAACATATTACTTAAGGGCTATTTAGTTTGTTTAATAAAATAACAAATTGTAATCTGGCGCTATAAAGAAAATCAAATCAAATTTACTTGACCTTCAAGGGGGGCGGGGCGAGCCGTTAGGAGGGCGGGGCGCCCACTTATATAATGGTAGGGGAAACACTGTATATATATATATATATATATATATATATACAGTGGTGTGAAAAAGTGTTTGCCCCCTTCCTCATTTCCTGTTCCTTTGCATGTTTGTCACACTTAAGTGTTTCGGAACATCAAACCAATTTAAACAATAGTCAAGGACAACACAAGTAAACACAAAATGCAATTTGTAAATGAAGGTGTTTATTATTAAAGGTGAAAAAAAATCCAAACCATCATGGCCCTGTGTGAAAAAGTGATTGCCCCCCTTGTTAAAACATACTATAACTGTGGTTGTCCACACCTGAGTTCAATTTCTCTAGCCACACCCAGGCCTGATTATTGCCACACCTGTTCACAATCAAGGCATCACTTAAATAGGAGCTGCTTGACACAGTAAGGTCCACCAGAAGATCCTTAAAAGCTACACATCATGCCGAGACACAAAGAAATTCAGGAACAATTGAGAAAGAAAGTAATTGAGATCTATCAGTCTGGAAAGGGTTATAAAGCCATTTCCAAAGCTTTGGGAATCCAGCGAACCACAGTGAGAGCCATTATCCACAAATGGCGAAGACATGGAACAGTGGTGAACCTTCCCAGGAGTGGCCGGCCGCCCAAAATTACCCCAAGAGCGCAGCGACGACTCATCCAAGAGGACACAAAAGACCCCACAACAACGTCCAAAGAACTGCAGGCCTCACTTGCCTCAGTTAAGGTCAGCGTTCATGCCTCCACCATCAGGAAAACACTGGGCAAAAATGGCCTGCATGGCAGAGTTCCAAGGAGAAAACCACTGCTGAGCAAAAAGAACATCAAAGCTCGTCTCAATTTCTCCACAACACATCTTGATGATCCCCAAGACTTTTGGGACAACATTCTGTGGACCGATGAGACAAAAGTGGAACTCTTTGGAAGGTGTGTGTCCAAGTATATCTGGCGTAGAAGGAACACTGCATTTCATAAAAAGAACATTATACCAACAGTAAAATATGGTGGTGGTAGTGTGATGGTCTGGGGCTGTTTTGCTGCTTCAGGACCTGGAAGACTTGCCGTGATAAAAGGAACTATGAATTCTGCTGTCTACCAAGAGATCCTGAAGGAGAATGTCCGACCATCTGTTCGTGTACTCAAGCTGAAACGAACTTGGGTTCTGCAGCAGGACAATGATCCTAAACACACCAGCAAGTCCACCACCGAATGGCTGAAGAAAAACAAAATGAAGACTTTGGAGTGGCCTAGCCAAAGTCCTGACCTGAATCCTATTGAGATGTTGTGGTATGACCTTAAAAAGGCCGTTCATGCACGAAAACCCTCTAATGTAACTGAATTAGGACAATTCTGCAAAGATGAGTGGGCCAAAATTCCTCCAGGACGCTGTAAAAGCCTCATTGCACGTTATCGCAAACGCTTGGTTGCAGTTGTTGCTGCTAAGGGTGGCCCAACCAGTTATTAGGTTTAGGGGGCAATCACTTTTTCACACAGGGCCATGATGGTTTGGATTTTTTTTCACCTTTAATAATAAACACCTTCATTTACAAATTGCATTTTGTGTTCACTTGTGTTGTCCTTGACTATTGTTTAAATTGGTTTGATGTTCCGAAACACTTAAGTGTGACAAACATGCAAAGGAACAGGAAATGAGGAAGGGGGCAAACACTTTTTCACACCACTGTATATATGTGTGTGTGTGTATGTGGAAACTCATGAATCAATGAATTAAGAAGCCAAAATGATTTTTACTTTTAATGAGTATTCTGTTCAATAAACATGGACAATCTTAGTTCTCTTGAATGCTGTACCATTATTTTTGACCTTAACCAATACTATTGTAACTGGCAGTGGTAAAATGTACTTACATTGGCCAGAAATTTAATTTAGTAATGACTTTTTCTTGACTAACTCTACACTAATTTCCACAAGAGCATCATTACGTCATCGCCAATAATTCAATGTCTAATATTTAAAAAAACCAAAGCATTAAAAACATGTTTTTAAAAGATGGCAAGGAGTAAAAGGACCCCAGGAGGGGTTCTAATAGTTATAGGGCAAAATTTGCCAACCCAGCTACTGTATTTAAATTAGATGATTCCCTGTAGAATTCATATTAAGTTGTGTGGTGTCACTGCGCCGAAATATCAAATGCATTTTGAGTGCAAGTGCTCTGCACTACCCCAGAGCTCTGTGGCCTGTTGCATACACTTGGCAATTAACTAAATACTTTGTCTAATAATTAGTTTGACTAGCTAAAGACCCCATAGAAAGCCTGTTTTATAAAAACAAGCTCACGGTCGTCTTTAGTAAGACAGTCTAATTGGCATTGCATTATGGACACTGAACAGCTTAATCAGAACAGCCGACAGTAGGCACTCAACAGTTTTTCTTTGCTGGAAAACATTTGCCAATTAAAGAATGCAATGCCTCAAAATCGATTGCAATGAACAAATTTAGTGATTTTAACCCAAATAATATATATCTGTTAGCATCATATAAGTCAAATTTACAAAGTCTAACTCAAGTCCTTTTAGCCCCACAAGCTCAGCGGACAGTTATTTTCCATGGCGACATGAAAGGTACTAAATTTAGCCTATGCTCCGCTCTTCCAGATCCAATAATTTATTGACGATCACGTCCTACTTTAGTGAGGCACCCTTGGCGGTCAAAAAGGGTTTAAACTCTTTTAACTCCAACAGAGTGGTTAGTGTAGCTCATCATTCAGGTGGCATAATTAAGGGTAGAGTCCAGGCATCAATGAAAAATAAGTTTTACGAGGTTGAGGTGAGTTAGTTGTAAGCTAGCTAACTAGTTGACATAAGGTGATATTCCTTGTTCTGGATGAGGTATTTCAAAATATTTTTTACAGGACTTCTATAACTGTGCATGTAACTAAACTAAAAGTAAATATGTGACAGACAGGTTTTATAGGGTTTAGTGAACTTAGGCTAGTCAATTTAGTAGTATGATCTGACAGCGCTGGCAGCAATGTGCACCTGACCGGAGCTAACAGCTGTCACCTGCTTGTGTGGACTCCTCTTGACCTTGTCCTTCTGCCAGTGCTCAAAGACCCTACATGGGCTGTGAACATTAACACTCTGGAAATATTTGATTTAAAGATCGTTTCCTACCATACATTCTCTCACAGTTGTAAGTACTGTAAAACTTGAAAATAAATGAAAATTTGACATTTCACACAAGCCAGGTAATTTATTTATTATGCAATTTATTATTATATCACATCTATATTATATCACAAATATTACATATTTATTATTATAGTTTTTAGGCCCTTCATGCTACACACACACAGAACTTATAAAGGTAACACTTTATTTTACAGTGTCTGTTACATATGTTGCATGTACTTACCATAGTAAAAACAGTAAATTATGCATAATTACATGCAACTAACCCTCAACCTAATCCTACCCTAACCCTATAGTAAGTACATGTAGTTAATTAATATTACTCAGTACTTAAATATATAAATACACTGTAACATTGACACCTTAAAATAAAGTGTAACCAAATAAAACTATAAATACAGTTATTTATATACAGACATTAATTACACCCAGAAATTCATGTATATACAATACAGTTAACTCATCCAATTTCACGGAGAATGGGTGTTTGTACATTTGTAAGACACACACACACACACACACTTTAAGTATCTTGTTTATATTTTGTTTGAACTGGTATGGAATGTGGTCCAAAATGTGAAACAATTTCAGTCGCTGAATTGAACGCTCCATATGTATCCTAGCTTTTGAAATGAATCTGTTATTATTCACTTCCTCCTGCATAAATTGTCCATTGACGAGGAAAGGTGGGATGTTCAGGGAAACTCCTTCTGGCAAAATGTCCTGAATTGTGAAGCCCTTGTCTGCCATAACCATATCGCCAGGATGTAAATGTTGGAGAAGTCCACAGTCAGCTGTTATTGCCTTGTCTGATCAACTAGGGGCATCATTTGGACAGTCCAATCAGAATGATATTGTAGCTCAAATTTAGAAAGAATCGCTTCCAAAAAACAGGACAGTGGCAGCATCAGGCAATCCAGTAAAATACTGAACTCTGTCAGGACTATTAGAAATTTGACTGAAGGAAAAAAATTTGCTTCTGTTTCTCCAATTGTTTTTTCAATTTTTCATTCTCCACCTCAAGTGCCACAAGACTTTTTGAAGTACATGGGGTCTCTGCAGTTACCATGCCAGCATCCGTTCCCTCATCCACACCACTGCTAGGGACCATTTGTTGCTTTCATTTAGGGAGATGGCTGAGGTGCTCGGGGAATTGGAAATTCTTCCCCTCATTCCAAGCAAATCGTGATGGCCCAGCAGCTTTTCCATTGGGGAAATGCCAACTGCACACCCTAGAGTCGCAGTTTGGGGTGAAGTTTTCACATCTGTAAAAAATATATTTTTTTAAATATTACTTTTTATTATTTTTAGAATCAAATTACATTCATTCACCAAAGGGATTTTTTATTATTCAAAGGTTGTAGCATGTTCCTATTGACCAGACTGACTTATTTCAGGTGAAATTCTGACAATACCTCACTTACTGTACGTACAACGATCAAATATGTTAATGAAACAATTACTGTAATTCACCTAAAGTACTTTTTCATGTGCCAAAGGTTGTAGTACTTTCCTAGTGAGCTGACTGACTTACTACAGGTGAAATTATGATAATACCTAATAATACTGTATTACATAATAATATAATACTGTAATTCACTAAAAGGGGTTTGTTGTAATACATTAATAGATATGAGTCTGATCTTATATCTCATACAAATGAGAAACGTTAGCAGATTATCATAATATAACTGGTCTAATGTTTTTTCTTGCTATGTTCACACATCTTCATGCTTCCCAAAGCTAACGTTAGCCTTAGCTAGCTAACTTAGTTTCATCTTAACTAGGCGGCACAGAACAAGGCCTGACAACCGAAACATGATGCAAGATTTGGGTTTACAGCAACAAACAACACATAAAACCCATAGACTACATAAACCCTTTTCTTAAAGGGCTGGTTTCGCTTCAGCGCCAGTGGGTGTTAGGGATTAAGGGATAGCACCCACTGGCGCCAAAGCTTCTTCATTCGTTTAAGATTTGTAACTTACCTTATCAACTGCAGCCATTTTCTCTTATCTTTCTCGTCACAGGGAAAGCGATAAAATGACAGTTGAATGTCACTTGTTTTTTTAAACTCCAATCTATTTAAACAACACGGGACACAACACAGCGGCATGTTAAAACTCGGCCGAAAGCGTTAAGTAGGTAGAGAGGACCCGGCGTTTGGACCCGGAAACAGTATTATCGGAGAGTGGTTACGTCACGACTTAACAACCTGATAGATATATAAATACATGTATATATATTTGAAACTTCCCCTGGCTCTGGTCTTGTCTATTATTGTGTTTTCTGTATTAATGACTCTATTTGTGTTTGTATTGTTAAGATTTAATAAAGATTAAAAAATAAAAAAAAATAAATACATGTATATGGCGTAGGGCGAGGCCAAGATGGCGTCGTGAGAAGACGGTTTTGCTGTAGCTCTTGAAACTTTTGCTCAAATCCCGGTTTTAATTTTAAACTGTTTCATGTTCAGAAAGAAATTGGAATAGCCACACTTTTTAAGACTTTATTTTTCTTTGTGCTTTGTTTAAGCCTTGCAGACGCTTTTTTTGACTAGTGAACTTAGTTATCGACGTACTTGCACGCGCTTTTGCTACAACTGCTGCGCTGACTTGAGATTATGGAGGAAAAAGAAGAAATTCATCTTGCTATGCACAGTTATGCAAGGAGAAATCTAAGCACTGATATGGAGGCAGTTGCTGAACAGTCTGGTGGTTTCGTGCCTTTACTCGATTCTCCTGAACCCAATCCCGCCAAGAAAAGCAAACCGAGTCCAGTGGTGAGTGATACTATGCTAATGAGATTCAATGGAAGCCATGCACGAAGAGACTTTGCGCCGAATTCAAGGAGTTGAAAAGACGGTCATTGAGAACTCGAACTCTATTAAACAGATAATCAGCTCTCTCGAATTCCACGGAGAGCAGGTTAAGTGTTTGAATGAAAAATCTGACGAAATGCAAAGGAAAATCGGAAAACTGGAGAAAGAAAACGTCGAACTTCGCGATCGATGTAATGATTTGGATGCTTACAAGAGAAGGTGGAATCTGCGTGTCGCTGGTATTCCGGAGAAATCAGGAGAGAACGTGAAGCAGATGATCATCGACCTCTTTAGCCAGGTTTCCCCAAGCATCGCTGCTGATCTGCATTGTGGAATTGACCTCGCTCATCGATTGGGGCCTCGTTCTGCTGCGGAAAAATCCTCCCCGTCGCATAATTGTCCTGTTCTCATCGCATTCCCAGCGGGATACAGTTTTTTTTGTGTGTGGTTCTTTGCACTTTGAGGAAAGTGAGTTGAACGGGTGTAACCACTCTTTGGTTCATTCACGTATTTAGTTCTTTATTTCACATATTTGCTTCGTTATATTGTTCATTGTTTGTCATTGTCATTAATATCTTTTAATGCCAGAGGACTCAGGGATAGTGTAAAACGGAAAGCTCTTTTTTTTGTTTGCTAAAAAACATAAGACAGATTTTTGTTTCCTTCAGGAGTGTCATTCTACTAAAGATGATTACAAATGGTGGAAGTCTCAGTGGGGTAATGATATTTGGAGTTCACATGGCACGGAACACTGCTGGTGTAAGCATTTTGAGAAATACATTTGATGGGGATATATTAGGATCAGATTCAGATAGTTTGGGCCACTTTCATTTATTAGTGATTTCACTTAACCAACAAACAATAATTCTGGGAAATATATATGGGTACAATACTTCTCCAGATAATAAAATTTTCTTTGACAAGTTAGATGAGAAACTCACACATTGGTCGAATAAATTCCCTAATGCTTTTTTCGTACTAGGAGACTTTAATGTATCAATTAATAATTATTTGGATAGATATCCACCAAAGGGGACTGCGTGTCGTAGCCCTGCACTGTTAGGACTAATAAATAAGTTTGAATTGGTGGACATTTGGAGAGAAAGATACCCTGACAATTTGGTGTTTACCTGGGCCAACAAGAATGGGTCAAGGCAATCTCGAATTGATTATTGGCTTATATCAAAATGTATGTCCAATTTTGATTTAAATGTTGGCGTTCAATATACCCCTTTGACTGACCATAAAACTATCTTTATCAATACCCTTTTAACGGCAGATTATGCACCAGGCCATAGCAAAGCCTCTTTGTGGAAACTTAACAGTTCACTCTTAGAATTACCAGATGTAAAGTATAAAATTAAAGAATTAATTGCTAACTATTGGAAAACAGCCACAATTCTAAATTCTTTTTGTACCAATTGGAAGCTTCTCAAATTTGAGATTGGAGTTTATTTAAGGAAAGTTGGAGCAATCTTATCCAAAAAGAGAAGATTTCTTGAGGACAGTTTGATCATGAAATTATCTCAAACCCGTAACTTTAGTTGTCTGTCTTTGGAGGAGAAATCTGAACTTGCAGCTTTGCAAACTAAATTAGATGATTTATGCTTATCAAAGGCTAGGGGTGCTTATATAAGATCCAGGAAAAGATGGCTTGAAGAAGGAGAACTCAATCCTGCATATTTCTTTAAGCTTGAAAAACGAAATTTTACCCTTTCAAAAATTGAGAGATTATGTGTTGATGGCAAAATTGTAAAAGATCCAAAGGATATAGCCAATTTCAGTGCCAATTTTTATAAAAATCTTTATAGTTCAAAATGTACTGAGCAGATATCGACTTTGTTTCTGGATTCAGTTAATAATGTTAAAGCTATCTCTGAAAATGATAGAATGTGTTGTGATGGAGCTGTTACTCATGAGGAAGTAACAAGCGCAATTAAGAGTTTGAAAAACAATAAATCCCCTGGAAGTGATGGACTTACAGCTGAGCTGTACAAATTATTTGCTGATGAACTTTCTCCTTTTTTAACAAATGTCTTTAAAGAGAGTATTGATAAAGAAGCTTTACCCCCTACTTTAATGCAGGGTATCATCACACTAATTCCTAAACCAAAGAAAGATCTTACATTTTTGGACAATTGGCGACCCATCACACTCCTTAACAACGATTATAAAATATTTGCCATAATATTTGCAAAAAGACTTAAAGAATGTTTGGATAGTGTTATAGCTGAGACTCAGTCTGGATTTATGAGAGACCGACACATAATGAATAATGTTAGATTAGTTTTAGATTTATTTGATTATAGCAATTTGGTGGAACATAATAGTTTTATTCTTTTTCTGGATTTCTATAAAGCTTTTGATTCAGTAGAACATCATTTTATTTTTAAATCGGTGCAAAAGTTTGGTTTTGGTGATTATTTTTGTAAGGCGGTAAGAACTCTATTACAATTGTAATAGTACAATCAAATTAAAATATGGTACTTCTCCTAGGTTTTACTTGTCACGTGGTATTAGACAAGGATGTCCAATATCCCCTTATTTGTTTTTACTAGTTTCCCAGATATTTGCTTCTTATGTTTCTAATAGTGGCCTTCGTGGTATATCTATTGCTGACAAACAGATACTCATCAGTCAGTTGGCTGATGATACCACACTTTTTTTGCATGACGCTAACCATGTTCCGTTAGCACTAGAGTATATCCAGCAATTCTCCAAAGCTTCAGGCTTAGTTTTGAACCTCTCGAAATGTGATTTGATGTCCATTTAAAGAGTGTAGTTTGTCACAAATTTGCAATATTCAAATTAGAGATCAGGTATCATATTTAGGTATTATAACCAAAAATGAACTAGAAAGGTGCTCTGTAAATTTTAATCCACTAATTGAGAGTACACAGAAAAAACTTTATATATGGCTCCAGCGAGATCTGTCATTAAAGGGAAGAAATTTACTAGCCAAAGCTGAGGGCTTGTCAAGGTTGACATACGCTGCTCTTGCTTTGAGTGTCGACACCGCCATTCTTAAAAAAATTGATACAATGCTCCTCAACTTTGTTTGGAAGAACAAAACTCATTTTGTCAGAAAGTCTGTACTTATGAACACCATTGAGAAGGGGGGTTTAAACTTTCTTGATTTCACCACTTTAAACAACACCTTTAAAATAAATTGGATAAAGAACTTCATTAATAAGCCCGCATCTATCTGGAATCTGATCCCTAATGTTATTTTTTCTAAACTAGGGGGTTTAAAATTCTTATTAACCTGTAATTATAACGTATTGAAAATCCCTATCAAATTATCCCTTTTTCATAGGCAAACGTTATTAGCTTGGTCCCTCATTTATAAACACAATTTTACACCTCACTCTTATAAAATCTGGAATAATAAGGACCTACTGTATAAACATAAATCTATTTTCTTTGATAATTGGTTTAAAAATGGAATTATTTTTGTATCTCAACTTTTTAATCAAAATGGTTCACTTTGTAATTATTCTTGGAGTTCTTGGTAAAGCAAGGAATTCCTGTTACTCCAAAAGAGTTTGCAATTGTGGCTGATGCAGTACCACAAGGAGTTCTCATGCTTTTTAGAGGATTTTCTTTTTCATCTCTTTGTTGCTCAAATTCAATGGATCCGTGTAAGACACGTGTAGGTAAACAGTGCCTTTCTTCGTCTAAATCAAAAAATAATAAGAAAATTCGAGTCTTGTTTCAGGAGGAGTCTGTTTCATTGCCATATGCAATTTCTTACTGGAATGGTTTTGCAAGTGACATTCCCTGGAAAAAAGTTTGGACATTACCCCACAAATACCTGATAACTAACAAAATTAGAGAAATTACCTTTAAGTTAATTCATAGGTTTTATCCAGATAAGTGTTCTCTCAAAAGACTTAAGAGTGATATTGATACCCTCTGTTCTTTCTGTTTAGAGAAACCTGAAACTTCTTTACATTTATTTTGGAACTGCTCTCTCACAGTGACATTTTGGTGTGACCTTTATGATTTTATCAAATGTTATGTGAATCCTAACTTTGAATTTACATATAGAAATGTAATTTTTGGTTTTCATGAATGTGAAAAGTGATATTTATTTTATAAACCTTATTTTTTTGTTAGCTAAATTTCACATTCACAAATGTAAGTTTTCTAAATGCAGTCCTCTTTTTTTAAGATTTAAACATGAAATGAAAATGTATTTTGAATCTATTGAGTTCTCAAAAAACTTAAAAGCTACAAGAACAGTTGCTGTGCTTAAGGATTTGGCACTTAATCTGGATTAAAAAGACTGAAGGAACTTAATCTGGGAAAAAAAAGGGGGGGGAAAAAAAGCAAAAAAGACGTAGTGTTATTCATAGTTACCTTTTTTTGATTAAGGAATATTTTTTTTTGTACACTTCTGGTATATTTTGTATATATCTGTACAATGTTGTTTATTATGTTCTGTTAATTAATAAAAAAAATAAAAATAAAAAAAAACTGAGCGCGAAACGAGAGAAGCGCGAGTCCCATGCGTGTCTCCACAGAAGCGCCATCTGCTGGTGTGGCGGTGTAATACCACTATGTTAAACTTTATAACATTTCTAATAATCAAAAAATAAAAGGGATATTTGTTTTAATCTAAAACTTTAAATAAACTGAATTGTCTTGACCAATTACATTTGAATTGTTATAATGATTGAACAGATAACAAATCTAGTAGTTTGAGAATATAGATTATAATATCATCGCCAGATTATCCTAATAAAGTCTAATGACTAGGCCCAGACAGAATCTGCTGACTTTTTTTCTTAAACATGGTAAAATGTGTAAAATGGAGAAGAGAATACACTTATTGGTAGCTGAAAGCATCATCAAATATTTAAATATACAAACGAATAAACGGTGGGGAATAGAGGAGGAAAAATAAAGGGATCAGCTGGAATTTAACTAGTCACACCAAAATGCAACAAAGCTGAAACAGATTGATCACTGTTTTGTTGTTTTTATTTGATTTTACTTTATTAGGCCTTTATTGATTATTACATTTATGCATTTAGAAGCTTTCATCCATAGCGACTTAAAAAAACACAATAATTATCAGTACACGTGTTCCCTGAGAATCAAACCTTGTGACATTGGCACTCCCAACACTACCAGTTGAGCTACAGGAACATGATATATCATAATGTTTTAACAGAAATAAAAGAAACAACATTTTAACAGTAAAATAGAACATGAATAGAGCAGATATCCTCAATTTCTTTTTATAGGCTGAACATTTTAAGAGTTAATCATGAAACATTTCCCATTGTGGCTCTGATAGTTACTGCGCATTGTTTACTCCGTAGTTCTGATCAATGCACCCAAGTAAAACCCCATCAGAGTTACTTCACAATAACGCATCAACATTAGGCTACTGTAAGGAACCATTCAGTTTAGCCAAAATATAATCTTTAAGTAGGGACCTGACAGAGTTAAAAATAAAAAATAAAAATAATAAAAATCCTTCTCTATTAGATGTATTTATCCAAACACTCCAAAGCTTCCTTTTTGTGGCACTGTTTCCATTCATCTGGAATTTCACCATGTCCCTGGAATGTTTTCTTGTAGTATTGTTCCAGATCTTTTTGGAATCTGCACACAAACCACTTCCAGTACGGCAGCTCAGAGAGGTCAGGGGTGATGCTCCAGTTAGCATATTTTTTACCTCCTTTTCTGTATTCTTTAAAGGGGACTTTATCATCTGAAGAATTTGGATAAAAAGATCGATCACTTGCTACCGCTGTTGTACAAATATCAACAGACAAGTTTGTTGTTCCTCTGTAAAACCACCCATTCAGCCCAAGATTACGATGGAAAGGAACACTGTGATCTCCAGGATGGTCTTTCATCGTATTGGTGCAGATGGCTTTACAGAAAGGACACTGAACCCAACAGCACTGACAGAAGTGGTCAATCAAAATCTCGTCTGGCCTCTTCCTGCACTTTTCCATGTTTATGTCGGTAATGCTTTTAAAACTGATGTTTAGCTTCGTCATCCTCTCCTTTAAACTGTCACTTAAAACCTTCTCAAGAAAATCCAAGTCTTTAATGTCTTTGAGATCAACACATGAATTTCCAGTGAATTTCAGCTCATCTTTTAGGGGTTTTGTGAAGCTTCTCATCCACATGTCGCCATCTCCTTGCTTATTCTTCACCTCCACCGTCGCAACTTTCACTGCATTACTCACAATCCGCTCTTTTTGTTTTAAATTTCCTATGAAGATTTTTAGAATCGTTTTGCTTTGTTTGGCGAAGTACATGTCCACTTCATTTTTTATGAATTGTTTGAAGTGTTGTCTGGGATTGTGAATGTATTCCATGTACTGCGCAAAGTCCTCCTCCATTGCAAGGGATTTCAGAATGTGTTTCTCCAGATTCGGTCTGTTCTCTTTTAACGCTTTTATGTCAGACCTCATCTTGTCGGCCAAATCAAGAGCAGTTGTGTTGTAAGCTGCTTGCAGGATGGATGGTTCTAGTATGCTGCAGATCCAGTCACTCAGTATGGTTGTTGTTGTTGCACCTCTGTGGTAGTTCTTGAAAACATCACAATATTGAGTTTTCTGCTTCTCGAGATAAATTCTTAGATCATTTGCTTCCATGAATTTTTGGTGGAGTTCGGTAAACGTCAGTCTTGCAATGTCACACACATAGAGACAGAGATCTACGCTAAACTCCTTTTTCAATATGTAATTCTGGTTCACTAATTGATGCTGCTGTACTGACTTTTTAACACAGTCTGTTATTTCCTGGATGTAACTCTCATTGAAGCCCAGTTTTTCCACTGGTGAGTTCTTTATTATTTTCTCAGTTTCTTGAACAGTTTTCTGAATTAGATTCCTTACTGAATAATGATATTCAGCTTTTGGGTCCTTGTTCTCTGTTTGCTTTTGTAACCCTGTAACATATTTAAAGCCTGAAAATATTTTTTGAGCTGGATACATTAGTAACTGCTTAAATTTCCCTCTCTTGTTTTTCTTTGAGTTCTCATCAGCTTCCTCTGAAGATGCAGTGTCATCAGAACGCTCTAGATGCTTCTTTAGTACAATGTAGTCACAATAATCACCCCGACAGTGTATCGTTTTAAAATCTGTTTGAATTAATCGTTCACTTACAAGATTCATTTCATGGTTTTCAGATAAGATCTGTGTGACATCTTCCCAAAAGTTAAAGTCTTTCAGCTTAGGGGTATCCTCTGTCATTTCAGTGACCCACTTACTCCACATTGTGTCAAATTCCTGCTGCAGCACATGTTCATCTATGTCTTTACCTTTCAGGCTCAAAGCAAGTTCCTTGCTCCGACTGAAAAGCTTATTTTCATACTCTGTCCTTTTTGTATCAAGCTTCTCCCTGGCTAGTTTTTGTTCAATAGCTTCATCCAACTTTCTTTTTGTTCCCTTCACAAGGTCATCATGAAGATCTTTAATTCTGGTTTCAAATCTTCCTCGCCATTGACAAAGGATGTCTTTGTCTCTGTCCTCCTCAAAGTAAGATTTTATGGACTTTTCTACTTCGTCTTTTGTCTTCTTCATGTCATTCAGTAGGTCACGTTCCTGAACCTTAACGCTTCCATTGGCAATTCTGTTGTAGAATTTTTCTTCAATTCTCTGCATGGCACTCCTGAGGCTCCAAGTCCAGTCGCTGTATTTAGTTTCCAGTTTTCTGTATGCTGCAATCTCTAGTGTGTTTTTGAAGCTGAATACAAAGTTTTCATTCAGCAGTGCATTCCACAGATCAGTGACACGAGTTTTGAACTGTGACAGAGTAACGCAGTTAGCCTTAGAAGCATTTGAGAGAATGGTGTCCTTCAATTCCTGTATATTTCTGCTGTATTCTGGGTTTGGAGGTGCCATGGGTGGGCTGCCCTCCCAAAGCTGTACAAAATACTTCACATCATTCTGGATGTCAAATGCAATGACATCGCTGAAAAATTCTGTATCACAGTCTTCCTCTTTAGCAGCAAGTTTTGTCATTTCATCCAGATTCTCTTGAAGTCGTCTCCTTCCCTCCATGTTTTTCTCTCCAGCTGTGATGTCTGAAACGTTCTGATGCACAAACATGCAGCTTGGATTCAGTCTGACCTTCTTCATCCTCAGGACAGCCTGAACAACAATCTGAAGAATGTCCTGCATCTCAGATGTGTTTTCTCCAAAGATGTTGATCAATGTCATATTCCCAAGACCAACAACAAATGTGGCCATTTCATTGTCATGATTTCTTGTTGACCTTCCAGCCAGTTCTAGGGCACGGAGTCCCTCAGTATCAACAACTAGAATATAGTCAAACTTCAGCTGTGCTTTCATCTCCTCTGACACTCTGACCAGCTGCATGAAAGCTCCTCTAGTGCACCTGCCAGCGCTGACTGCAAACTGCAGTCCAAACATGGCGTTCAGCATGGTGGATTTCCCAGAGCTCTGGATCCCTAAAACTGACAGCACAAAGACTCTCTGGTTTCCTAGGATCTTGATGAGTTCATCAAGAACCGCAGTAACCCAGATCAGAGGAACATGAGCGGCATCTCCATCCATCAGCTCCAGCGGAAATCCAGAAATCATCATCCTTGCGGCAAGCATTGGAAGAGAAGAGAAGTTTAACTTCAGGTCTTTCTTGTTCTTCTTCGTACATGAACATGATTCATATATCTGACCGATCTCCCTCAGCATGTGTTCCAAGCCGAAGGTTGCAGCTTGTAGTTTCTCAGATAATCGCTCAAGTTCTGTTTGTTCAGCTGTCAGTTGCTGTGATTTATCATGTTTCTTTTTAAGATTTAGGACTGCTGACCACTTTTCATCATACTCACGGTGAAGGGCTGAGAGACTTTCAGTGGTGAAGTCATCCAGTAGGATCCCCAGCCATTTAAGAAAATATGCAGTTTCAGTTACTCCTTGTGAATTCATGTTTTGGATAAAGAGTTGGATAAACTGACTCAGAACAGATGTTTGCTGCTGTTCACGGATTTTATGCATTTCCGATTTCTTAGAACATTTCATCTTTTCTATGTTGTTTCCTTTATGCACTTCTCCCAGTGTAGGTCGATGTAGTTCTTTATTCTTCTGGCACCACTGGTGCCACAGTTTCCCCTGACATGGCAGAAATGATTCTTTGATTTCGGTCAGATTTTTATCCTTCAGTAAACCCATCATCTTCTGTGCTGCCTCTTTTCCTTTCTTGCAGTCTTCATTATCATCCTCATCTACTCTGATGATATCGGAGTACTTAGCCACATCTTCAAGCTTGAAAAAGGATGGTGATTTGGAAGATAATTCTGGATTTGAGAGTCCATTTTTTATAGCTCTTCTGAGTTCTTCAAATACATCAGACTGATTTCTGTCTTTCAAGCCAATTTTGTAGTTCCCTTTTCGTATTTCTTTGATAGCTGAATCATTCTCGGTAAGAAGGCAGATGAGTGGCTTCGAGCCCTTGTAGAAATTTTGGATCTTTGTCATGTTGCTGTCATTCCTGTTAAGCTGTGGTAAAATGACTACATTTACAGAGGCCAATTCAGTCAGGATATCCAGCTGCTTCTCGTTGTCTCCTGCATCACCATGTAGATTACAAAATGCAACACAGTCAGTATATTTATCTGACTTCTCTCCAGAGGGGCAGTACCAGGCAATCTCCACCACTCCATCCATCAGCACTCTGATTCTGCTGCTGCCTGGGCAGTCCCTGTGGAAAAACGTGTTGTGTTTCTCATTGATCAGGTTGTTCATCAGCTGAGACTTGGATGAGGACACTGAGCCAAACCTGAAGAAAGCCACCATTGGGGTTTCTGCCTTATACACTGGCTGTAATTGGCTAAAGAGATTACCTGTATCATCAGTTTTCTTCCAGCTCTTATTGATTTGTCGGAAGGTCCAGAGAGGAAACTCAATCTGTTGTGTGAATGGACTGGGTACAAGAAGAGGCAGAGCATATTGACACTGCGCAAGTTTAGTAACCATTAGTTGCTTTAGGAAACTATCAGCACAATGGAACAAGGCCATTTGAACATCCATTAAGTGGACAGCATCTAATTTATTATTTTCATCAGGAGGTTTAGACATTTCTTTGAAAATATCATCAAAAGCATCAGCCACATCTTCAGATGAGTCAGTTTCTTGTGTGCGATCCTGTTCTTTGTTCACTTGCATATGCATGCATCTTGCTCTGTAGTCCATCATCAGTAATTTTTGCAGATAAATCTTAGCCAACTTCTCCTCTGTGCAAGACTCATGGGACTGTGAATGTATAATTAGCTGAAGAAAGTCCGCAGTTGTCAGTTTTTGGTTCTCGCATTCAAGATTAAGTCTGTGAATTAGTTGCTCTGCACTTCGCTGAAAAAATGTCAGAATAATTTAATTATCCAACCAGTTAATACATATAAATATACTTAATTATATATTATATATATACACATTATATATATGTACTGTACAAATACAATCCCAATTCTGAAAAGTTGGGACAGTATGGAAAATGGTGATTAAAACAAAAAAAATAGATTTTTAAATTTGATTCACCCAGTGCTATATTGAAATCACCAAAACACATTATATGATGTTTTACCTTGTCAATGAAAATGTTGTTGTTGTTGTTGTTTTTGCACTCATTTCAAATCAAATGATTGCAACGCACTCCAAAAAAGTTGGGACAGTCGAGTGTTTACCACGGTGTAACATCACCGTCACATCCAATAACACATATTAAGCATGAAGCATAAGACCTTCATTGCCGTATTTTGCGCTTCATAATGCACCAGACATTCTCAACTGGAGATGGTCAGAAATGCATGCAGGTCAGTCTAGCACCCACACACTCTGTTTATGCAGCCATTCGCTTGTAATCCAGGCAGTTTGTTGTCATGCTTGAAAATGCAGTGAAGTCCCTGGAAATGACGCCGTCTGGATGGCAGCCTATGTTGCTACAAACTTTTACGTATCATTCTGCATTAATGGTGCCCTCACAGATGTGCAATTTGCCCATGCCATGGGCACTGACACACCATCATACCATAACAGACACTGGCTTTGGACCTGATGCTGAATACAGCTTGAATGGTCCTTTACCTCTATGGCCCAGAGAACATGATGGATTTTTCCTTAAAAAATATATTAAATGTGGACTTGTCAGACCACAAACATGAACCCACAGTTCTGCTTCCCATCTCAGATGAGACAGACGTCGATAGCACTTCTGAACAGTGTTGATGTATGGGTTCTGCTTTGCATTGTAAAACATTAGCTTGCTTCTATGGATGCAGCATTGAATGGTGGTGACTGGCAAAGGTTGACCAAATTATTCCCAATCCCATGTCTTGATATCCATTATTACGGTTTTTAAGAATGTGACGTCTGAGGGTTCGGAGATAATGCACACTCAGAAGTGGTTCTCCAGCAGGACAGCAAACCAAATATTGCCTGGATTAAATTTGCATGGCTGCTGTGGCTGCGGGGGTGTGGTCGAGCGTTTGTCCAGAGAGAGAGAAAGCGGTAATGGTGCACACATCTGAGCGTTATAATGTCTAACACCTGTTTCTGATTGCAGTAAGCACTGGTAGTTGGGGGCCTTAAGCACATTTTCGCGCAAATTCATCTAAAAGCGCCAAATTTGGCACAGATGTAGCTCAGGTCATACCGAAATGATTTAGCTAGGGCGCCAGAGCCAGCTACCCTCGGGGCCAAGATGGCGGCCAAATCCAATATGGCCGCTGCCCGAAAAGGGTTCCGGCTATAACTTTTGAACCACATGAGTTACAAATACAAACTTGCTATGTTTTTCAGCTTAATTGATCATGAGAAACACATAGGAATGTTTATATTTATGACCCAGTATATCTGGACCCCTTGATCCTCCAATTCCAATATGGCCGCAGTCCAAAAAAGCAGTTTGGGCTGTAGTATGGGGCCTTACACCCCATTGTTCGTGCAAATTCATCTACAAGCACCAAATTTGGCACAGATAGAGCTGAGGGCATAATGAAATGATTTAGCCAGGGCGCGCGAGCCAATGGTCCCAGAGACCAAGATGGCGGCCAAATCCAATATGGCCGCCGCCTGAAAGGGATTCGGCTATAGCTTTTGAGCAAACTTGATGTCCTATTTTACCTTTTTTGACTATGGGAAACCCATAGGAATACTTACATTTATGATTGGGTATATCAGGACCCCCAAATTCCATAAATTCAATATGGCCGCTGTCCGAAAAAGAGTTTTGGCTACAAATTTTGAGCCAAATGAAAACTTAATGTCTATTTCATTTTTTTACCATGACAAACACACGGGAATGCTTACATTTGTGATTGCCTATGTTTATACCCCACATTTCCATTTACAAGAAAGCAACTACCTGATCATTCATACTTTTCAAATATTCCCACCAATTTTCTAATTGATAATGTAGGGAAGGCATATATGAGGGAGAGTCAGAATTACAGCATAGATTTGGGCAATACTTTGCAAATATTGAGAATAGCAAGAACCAAAAGATGCCATTTCCACTTTATTGTGGCCTCAAATTGCACTTGCCAAAGTGGACACTGGAAAGGAGACATCGATGAAGCACATGCACAAGGGCTCTCGGTGCCATATAAACGAATCATGGAAGTGAAGCAGTCACTGGCACGCGCAGTATGTAAACGACACAATGAAGACGGCATTGTTCTTCCTACTAATCTTCGTCAGCATGTCTTTGCCACTTATGATGTTGACAACCTTGATGGCCAGAGCAAAGGAAACTTCTCACAGGACGAGTTCCATGGAACTGCACTGAGAGCTACAAGTCACCTCTCTCGTGATAATCTGGGACTTAAGCGTCCTAAAATAAAGGTAGACTCTGAAGATTCATCCACACCCAAACTTCCAGACTCATATACACTTGTGGACCCAGCAGAACTCAATAAAGTAGATATAATGGCACCTAGAAGTGGCACTGGTCCTATCCGACCATCGCATTATCTTGTGCATGGAGCCAAAGTGAAAGATGAGAAGTATTCCTATGGGTTTCCCATGGTCAAAAAAGTTAAAATAGACATCAAGTTTGTATTTGTATCTCATCTGGCTCAAAAGCTATAGCCGAATCCCTTTCAGAAGGCGGCCATATTGGATTTGGCCACCATCTTGGTCTCAGGGAGCTCGGGCACCCTGGCTAAATCATTTCATTATGCCCTCAGCTCTATCTGTGCCAAATTTGGTGCTTGTAGATGAATTTTTCGCGAAAAATGGGGTGTAAGGCCCCATACTACAGCCCAAACTGCTTTTTTGGACAGTGGCCATATTGGAATTGGAGGGTCAAGGGGTCCAGATATACTGGGTCATAAATATAAACATTCCTATGTGTTTTTCATGATCAATTAAGCCGAAAAACATATCAAGTTTGTATTTGTAACTCATGTGGTTCAAAAGTTATAGCCGGAACCCTTTTCGGGCAGCGGCCATATTGGATTTGGCCGCCATCTTGGCCCCGAGGGTCGCTGGCTCCGGCGCCCTAGCTAAATCATTTCGGTATGACCTGAGCTACATCTGTGCCAAATTTGGCGCTTTTAGATGAATTTACGTGAAATGACCTATTTATGTGCTTAAGGCCCCCAACTATGGGGAGAGACGATAAGAAGAGACCACGCCAGAGACGAGGGGGAGAGAGCTACCAGTCAGAAAGAGACTGTACCAAAACCTTGATCTAATGAGTGTGATGCTGAAAAGCTATTTTGAGTTTGTAAAATTAAAGTTATACCTTTGAGTTGAACTTCCAAGTTCCCTGTGTCTTCTTTTCCCTCCCTTCCTTGAATGTTTACAGCTGCATAAATCGAGAGTGTGGGTGCTAGACTGGTCTGCCTGCAGTCCTTACGTGTTTCCAATTGTGAATATGTTGCACATTATTAAGAATGATAAAAAATATGGCAATAAAGGCACAGAACAACTGTGTAGCTGAAGACCTGCATAATGGATGAATGGGGGAAAATTCTGCTTGCTAAACTTAACAAACTTGTGTCTTCAGTGCCCAAACACTTCAAACGTGTTTTTAGAAGAAATTGTCATTTTACACAGTGGTAAAAACTCGACTTTCTTAACTTTTTTGGGGCGTGTTGCAATCATCTGATTTGAAATGAGTGTATATTTAAACAGTTAAATTCCCAAGGTAAAACATCAATAAAAATGTTGTTTTGGTGCTTTTAATATAGCACAGAGAATTACAAATCACTCCTTTTAGTCTTTATTTAACATTTTCCATACAGTCCCAATTTTTTCAGAATTGGGGTTGCATATTATTCCACCCAATTTGCACTTGTTCATCCTTCTCTTTTGTAATTGCATATTTTATACATGTGTGCATATATATTATATTATTCCTCTCTGTTCTTACCATTCGTCTGTTTGCTTTATCAGAGCTCCCAAAACGTTGTGTTTTAGCGCTTATGTCTGTTTCTGGGCCTTGATTTTAAGGAGAAAAAAAGGTTAAGTGACATTTAACGACTAGATTTGAACCTTAGAAAATAGAATTTGTTTCCAAATTTGGATTTTATTGTGGATTATATTTACTTATATGAAATATGTCTAATTTACTTTGTGCCTGTAGCTTAATTTATGTCTAAATGTCACAATAAATTATATGAAGAAACAGAATCTGTTATCTTACCACTTTCAAATTCACCATTTTGTGGTTTTCTTAAATTTGTGAACATCTCACTGGTGTAGCACAGCTTATTATTCTCAATATGCAGACGTTCAATCCTGTCCATCAATTCTCTCATCTCTGATTGGTTGTTCATCGTCTTTTTGCAGGTGTGATATCTTTGTCCACATTTTTCAACCAGTTGCTCCAGAACAGAATTTTTCTTCAATTCATCTATTATAGTGTCACACTCTTCATCTCTATCATAGGTGAAAAGAGTCATCACAAATGGAAGAACTCTGTCACCAAATATACTCTGTAGCCATTCAATACCCATCTTATCGGCATCTGTTAGCTGGCCCAGTTGCACAACAAAGATGAAGGCATGGATTTCATTTTCATTCAGAAGTTGACTAATAACATGATCAAATGGGTAAAGATCAGTCTCATGTGAGTCAATCATGTTGATTACTGTGACGTGATGTTCTGATATCTTCCTCTGTGATTGAATAATCATGGAGAATTCTGCATTCTCAGGATGGAGTTGTTTTTCTCCAAGTAGAATGTTGTTACATCCAAACTGGACTGCCGCAGAATTCCCAAATAATGCAACAGTTAAATTGGGAACCCTGTGATCTAGGACAAACACCAAAGAACTGTTCTCAAACTCAGAGAATAAGGACAACAAACACTTTATGAATAAGTCTGATCATCTAATGACACTTCTCGCTTATATGGATGTGTTTCATACCTGTGCTGCTGTAAGATAAATCATCAAAGACTGAGGCCACAGTTATGTCTGCTTGACCATCAAGTTTGAGGTTGCTCCCTTCTTCTAATGGTTTCACATTACCCTGGAGAAAGAGAAGCTCATTATCTGATTCCTAAAGTTGTATGTGTGCACAATCAAACTTTTGTACATAATGCATGGTCAAACTTATGTGAACACCAAACCCATATTCTTTTTAACATTTAATTTCTTAACCATTAGCATTAATAGGCCACTGGTCCATTATAAGTGCCACAGTGAATTGCATATGGGGGCATTTGTAATTTCGGGGGGGGGGGTGGAACTTTGTAAGGTTGCCACTTTTGAAGATGTAAAGTAAGGGACACTCAAATGGGGGAATATCACTGATCCTTACCACATTCTCTACAGTTCTAGCAATAAATGCGTTATGAGTTATTAATAATACAAATTGTATATTCTTTCTTATATACTAAAATTATAACTTTCCTGACTCATGTCAAAATTACTCAGTGATTGTATTCACACATTGTTCGATTTGTTTGATTTTGTACATCTTAGCCCAATGTGTGGACTTTTCAAATGGTGCCTTATCACACCCTCCACAGTATTAGCACGTTTTAGCACACTGTGAGGACTTTTCAGATGGTCACTTAACCACCGTGGAAGTATTTCACGTGACGCCATCTGACCAGTTTAAATAGGGGACAAATCGCATAATTTCATCTTTACATCCCGCATTTTATGGGACGGGTGGCAACATTAATGACTAAAATTAGTGACTGTGTTCTATTGTCACCGACTAAAGGACAAAATGACCTGCGTGACCCTAAAACATGACACAAAATATTCTAAATAATATAAAATAATAATAAAGCAAAATATGGATTGAGAAACAAATACTGAGAAATACACTAGTGGCAACCCATGAGGGAATGGACAAGGGGGTGTCCACTTACTTTTTGAAGTGTAGCCAGAGTATATTTACCTTGTGTTCTTGAATTGAGGTTGCCAGAGTACTTATTTTGTTGTTGTGGTCTGTGCTTTCTTTTACACATTGTGATTGTTCCTTTCTTTGATCCAGCAATGTGAATGGAACTAAAGTTGGCTGCACATGGATTTCTGTTTTAGTGGTTGAGTCTGTCATAACTGGGTCACAATTGGCTTTGTTTGGGTTTTCTGTATATTGTCCTTGGTTTGATTTGCTAAACTTCAAGGTGTCAATGCATGGGTGAGTTTGTGACTGGTAGTCATGATTCCCAGGGTCTTCTTGATGCTTGCCTTTAAAGTTGTCGCTGTCTGTAGCAAAGGGATTGACAGTCATAGTAGGTTTAATCATGACATCGCGTAATTCTTGATGCGTCACTGGTGGAGCACACATGACATCATCTGTATCTTTATCTGTCACTGGAGGAGTACTCATGACATCATCTGGTTTTTGATCTGTCACTGGTGGAGCACACATGACATCATCTGGTTTTTGATCTGTCACTGGAGGGGCACACATGACATCATCTGGATCTTTATCTGTCACTGGTGGAGCACAAATGACATCATCTGGTTTTTGATCTGTCACTGGAGGAGCACTCATGACATCATCTGGATCTTTATCTGTCACTGGAGGGGCACTCATGACATCATCTGGTTTTTGATCTGTCACTGGAGGAGCACTCATGACATCATCTGGATCTTTATCTGTCACTGGAGGAGCACTCATGACATCATCTGGTTTTTGATCTGTCACTGGAGGAGCACTCATGACATCATCTGGTTTTTGATCTGTCACTGGAGGGGCACTCATGACATCATCTGGATCTTTATCTGTCACTGGAGAAGTGTCCATGATATCATCTGGATCTTGATATGTAACTGGAGGATTGTCCTTGACATCATCTGAATCCTTAACTATAATTGGAGGATTGTCCATGACATCATCTGAATCCTTAACTATAATTGGAGAAGTTTCCATGACATCATCTGGATCTGGTTCCATCATGATTTAACTGGAAAGAAAAATGAACATAAACCAGGTTTGGTGGATGAGATGAATGCCTTGAACCACAGACAGTATCATGCTTTGTATTAAGTATTGAGAATCTTTAAGAATATCATAATGGATGACAAAAAAAATTATATACCAACTAAAACAGATTTTTACTAAGACAACCAATGAAAATTAGCTGCGTGCAAGCATATTGCTGATGTTACTGACCAGGGGCGTTTCTAGGACTTGAGGAGGTTTGAGGCTTAGCCCAGCCTCATTTTAGTGGGTGTGGATTTAGGTGACCCCCCCCCCCCCCCACTGAAAGTACAGTGATTCCCACAGGATTTTGTGAGAATTTGAGGGGTGGAACCCCGATCCTCTAGGGGGGTTTGGGGGCATGGTCCCCCATAAGAAAACTGTACATTTTAAAGATAAATACTTCAGGGTAAAAGCAGGGTAAAAACTAGGGATGTCAGTTTCAGCTTTTTAAAAGTTACCTCAGACTGCTGTGCTATTGAAGCCATAGTGTAACGTTATGCCAATTAACCTAGTAACACAAACGTTAATTTACGTTAATGTGGAATAATGAAGGCCACTTTTAAACTTCTTTTGTTGGTGTTGCTGCAGCTGTTCCCTGTTTGAAGGATGTTCTATAGGAATGTGTCTCTTGTCTCTACTCTCACGTTTCACACGTAGCTCAAATGTATGTCACACCCATATAAGGTAATGAACTATTTCATTGGTGGGGGTCCAGTGGAATGTGGTTTTTCTGGACCATATAACAAAGTGCTGAACAATAAACATTGAAGAAGGATTTGATAGCATTGGGTGTCTGTGTCATTTTATCTTCCCTCAGCTGAGCCGTATCGAGACGGGGATTGCAGATCAAGAAAATAAATTAAATACACTGGATGACAAAATTATCTAACAATTTGGGGGATCGTCCGGGATTTCTCCAGACAGGTAAGACTGATTTAAGTATCAAGTTTTCCTGTCTGATGAGAGATTGAATAAAACATAGTTTAATTTGGCTCGATATTAACTTCGTTAATAACTCTGCTCGGGGGCCCCGTCTGAGGGAATATTTTGCCCTATTATAAATAGGAAGGAGGGTTTTGCTCTATTATAAATAGGGAAAACCCCACGACCGCAGCAGTAGTTTAAAGGATATCCTTATTCTGGTATGAATAAGAAGAGGACGGAAATTGTCCTAAGGAAAAGACGGAGAGAATTTGATCTGCAGTATTGTTCTGCATGAACCATGTCGATCGGGAAATTGTTTGTGTTATTATTATTAAAAGGGTGACATTATGGGACAGGAAATAAGTTGCCCGTTATCGAACGAAACTCCAAAACAGTGGATGTTTCGTAATAATCAGGGTTTCAATACTGAACCTTATATTAGTAATCTGGCCGGATGGTCAGAAGGAAAAACACAATTAGATCCATATCCTAAAGATGGATCATTTATTGATCGATTCATGAGCGAATCAAAATCTATGGTTAAAAAAGGGTGGGGGGATCCTCAATGGGATTATAAATACATGAAAGAATCATAAGAGGTATGGAAGAAAATGAAACCATTCTGGGACAAAGGTCCTGAATGGAAAGAAGCTAATCAAATGCACGCAGCTGTCGCTGTGTCGGAACAACCGCCTAAATATGATATTGTTGTTAACAAAGCTTTAACCCCTAACCTCCCAAAGACACCATGCGCACTGTTGTATCCCGATTTGACCCCAGTAAAGGGTAACTCATTTGCTGCAGCCACGGACGTATACGATTCTGATTCAAAGAAAGATACGAGTGAAGATACAACAGCTGCATTTCCTTTTGTCCAGATGGATATAAAATCATTCCACTAACAATGTCAGAGGTGCTGGCAATATGCAAGGAATTACCCGACCCAGTTAGATCTCCACTGCAATATGTGGATATTTTACAGAAACTTACGACGTACAGTCAACTAACCGGACGTGATTATAGATTCATATTATCCAAAACATTACCTCCGGACATAACTGAAACAGTATTAGTTGAAAAAGTGCCTTTACTGGATTTTAAATTCAATCAACCATGAGTGGAGGACGGAAGAACCAGGTCAGGAAGATACTTTAAAGGAACAACCGTAGACTGGGCATTGGGAGACAATGACGCCTTGCCAATATTTTTTATAGACCTCCTCAAATTCCTGCAGGGCATGGCCGCATCCAGACAAGATATTACACATGCGGCTAATACGAAACAAAAAAGGGACGAAGGTCCAGTGGCATTCTTTGCCCGGTTTAAAGCTTCGAGGACAGACGAATTGTCCCTTTCGACTGATGATGATCAAGCGATTCTATTTATAAACACGTTCTTGAATAACATGGACCCTGAAACTGCTCGATTAATTCGTATCACAACTGCTGGTTTGACCGCAATGACAATTCCCGAATTCGGACGACGTGGCTTTTGAGGGCTGTCAGCGTTCTTTCTCGAAAACAGCATCCGCAGTGGTGCAGTATACATCCCGGATGAATGAATCTCGCATATGCCATTACTGCAGAAGACAGGGACATATAAAGCGAGATTGTCGTAAAATGATGAAAGATCTGGGACAACCATATTGGTGTAACCAAAATGAGAGACAACATTTAGCGCCCTCTGATCCACTGCGATCTGAACCGCCACGAGAATTTGGCCCACATAACCGCTCCACACCGCGATACCCCACAGAATGGACACCCCGCTAGGGAAGCCCACAGAGCACTGAGTCCTCCGCATACGCATTAGCATCAACGCTGCGTTTCGATAACTCAGCACTGCCTTTTATATCGTTAAATATTGACCACAAACCGTATACATTTCTGGTCGATACTGGCGCATCTAAAAGTTCATTAACAGAACATTGCTATGAGGGCTCTATTACGGGACGCACTCTAAACTCTGTGGGAATTAATGGCGTTCCCGTTAAGTGTCAGATGACACCGAAATTACTCGTAACATCTCCTGATAACCCAAACTTGTTTAAAATGCATGATTTTGTGATTTTGCCTGACTCTCCATTCTGCCTACTGGGTCGCGATCTGATGCATAAAATTGGGGCAAAAATAACTTTTTGATTCTAACTCACTACAATTACTGTTTCCCTCAGTATATTGTCAGTCTGTGTATACAGGTCATTGCAGAGAAGTTTGCAGCTCAACGTTTGTCAGCACTTCTGCTGCAAAACAGGAAATGCTCAACGTAGACCCAGCGCTATGGGCCGCCCACAAAGATGAGGCGGGCCTTATTGACGTAAGACCATATGTTGCCAAATCTGCTCTAACCTACCAGTATACTGCAAACAGTATCCACTTTCCAAAGAAAAAGAACAAGGCATTGGCCCAATAATACAGCAATGCCTGTCACAAGGTATTTTAAAACCTACACACTCACCATACAACACGCCAATTAATCCGGTAAAGAAAGCTAATGGTACATGGCGTTTAACACAAGATTTGAGGAAAATTAATGATTTAATTTTCCATTGTCACCTGTGGTACCCGATATCCACACTATCATTAACTCAATTCCGGCAGATCACACTCATTTTACTCTTATTGATTTATGTTCTGCCTTCTTCAGTGTGCCAGTTGCAACAGTTACGCAGCCCCTGTTCGCATTCACCTATGGAGGCCAAAAGTACACTTGGACTCAAATGCCTCAAGGATTTCGAGACTCGCCTGCTGTGTTCTCTGCTGTAGTGCACGCTACTCTCAAAAGGTACCAAGCTGCCACCACAGACTTGTCTGCTGCAATATGCTGATGACATCCTGGTTTCTGGACCGGACATTGAGTCATGCACAGCTGCTTCAACTATTGTGTGCAATGTATTAGCGAAGGCTGGCTTCAAGGCATCAAAAGAGAAGCTACAATGGGTGAAACCGAATGTCAACTATCTGGGTCATGAGTTACAAGAAGGAACAGTACGTCTCTCCAAGGACAGAGTGAAAACAATTACTACCTTAAAATGCCCTAAAACAAAAACTCAAATGCAAAGCTTCTTGGGTTTAGTGAACTATTGTCGAGCATGGGTGCCAAACTGCTCGTTATATGATAAAATACTGAGAGAAGCAACACTATCAAATGCTGAAGAACCTATAGCGTGGACTGCTGAAATGGACATGACTTTCAAACATCTACGAAACAGCGTCAGCTCTCCACCTGCGCTAGGCTTACCGAATTATGACAAACCCTTTCATCTGTACGTGCACGAGGCGGCTGGCACAGCAGCAGCGATCCTTGCACAGTTCCATGGCGGAACGTATAGACCAGTGGCGTACTTGTCATAAACTTTAGACGCAGTCGCCAGAGGCCTCCCTGCATGTTTGCGAGCAGAGGCTGCTGCAGCATTGATGGTATAACATGCAGAACGCATTGTACTCTCACATCCATTAGTTGTCCACACCTCCCACCAGGTAGGAACTATCATGCACAACATTACAACACAACACATGACGCCCAACGTCGATCGGGGTATGAAGATATTTTATTGGCTACTGCTAATTTGACCATTAAACCAACTTCCACTGTACACGCCCCGACATTATCATTACACAAATTGCTGACTCAAGGTGAATTTTCAAACGACACACATGATTGCTTTGATCGCCTGAAAACATGTACTTCCTGCAGGCCGGATGTTTCAACATCCGCCCTGGAGGAGGGGGACCATTGGTATGTTGATGGGTCCTGTTCCAAGCCAAATGATTCTGTATACTGGTGTGGTTATGCTGTAACAGAACTTCCGAATCGAATTATTGAAGCTTATTCGCTCCCATATAAATCTGCACAAGCTGCTGAGTTGTTTGCGTTGATCAGAGCATGCCAATTGGCTAAAGGTAAATCAATCAATATATACACAGACTCGAAGTATGCTTATGGGGTGATACATGATTTTGCTTGAATGTGGGAGGAAAGAGATTTTAAGACAGCTGAAGGCAAACCTATATCACATCATAACCTGGTTTCAGAATTATTAAGAGCAGCACAGTTGCCTGCCAAATTGGCCATAATAAAAGTTGCGGGGCACATGACGGGAACTGGAAGAGGCGAGGGGAAATAAATTAGCTGATGAGGTAGCAAAGTGGGCTGCGAAGGAAGTTGTGGTAAGCCCAGATCTGAATCGAGCTGAAGAGAGAGTTTCCATGATGCAATCAACTCTGATAAGAGACACTGACATAAAACTGTTGCAGGCAAATCCATCTGAATCTGATATTCAACATTTGGCCTCAAATGAAGTGAAACCAGACCGGAATAATTTGTTACGGGATGAACAAGGGCGTCTGGTTCTGCCCAAAACCGCAATAGTAATACTATGTCGACATTATCACGGTATCTCTCACGTTTCAAAAGAAAAGGTTATACAGTCAATAAATCAAACATATTGCATCAGTGGGGTACGAAGTGCAGTAAAATTAATCCTAGACTCATGTCTAACATGCGCACAGAATAACAGACACAAATCTACAAAGCACAACTCATTACCGCACCCGGAATTCCCGTTCCAACACCTGCAAATAGATTTTACACATATGCCGCCATGCAAGAACAACAAATTACTCGTAATCGTGGATCGTTTTTCTAAGTGGATGGAAGCTTTTCCGTGTGTGAGGGAAAATGCTAAAACAGTGGTAAAAATTCTGGCAAAAGTAATAATACCAAGATTCGGCATACCAACCGTTATTGAGAGTGATAATGGCACTTCATTCACGTCCAAAGTTACGCAACTACTCACAAAGGAATTGAACATAAATTGGCATTTCAACATACCTTACCACCCACAGTCGGCAGGCGTGGTGGAACGGACAAATCGAACATTAAAGGAATGATTGAACAAAGCCTGCACCGAAACCGGAAGAACATGGTTTGATGTTCTACCGGCTGTGTTGACCGAACTCAGAATGTCACCATCCTCTGTTGTTAAATTCTCTCCATTTGAAATACTAATGGGTAGGCCTTTCCCGACCCCTTGGGTCAAAGGCCGCGCTGGCTTTCTCTCCACAGGTGACACAGAGGTGGTGATTGCCGAATATGTGGATTCCCTCATTAAGACATTAAATGGCATAAATGGTGATGTCTCTCTCTCTCTCCCTCTGCCTGCAGAAAGCCCTACTTATCCATTTGTTCCAAATCAGCAGGTTCTGGTGAAGTGTCTGAAACCAACGAAGTTAGGAGAACCGAAGTATTTGGGCCCAAGTATTGTACTGGCTGTGACTAGAACGGGGGTGCTAACTGACCTTCAACCACAGTGGATCCACGCAAGCCGCGTGAAGCTTGCTCCAGAGGAGGGCCTTACTGATTCAAGGTGAACGGTGAAAGCACTGGAGGAGCTGAACACGCAGCGCCAGTGCCCAACTGGGAATCTGCGAATTAGGAGGACCTGAGGAGGGACCCGGAACAGTCAATATGAAGACATTCCTACTGACACTCTGCATATGGCAGGTGGTCGTGCTTGGCTATGCCCGTTCAGTATCAACACAACAGCAAGGAGTCACACGTGTAATTCTAATTCCTAGAAATAATGTATGGTGGTTGTGGATGAACTACACCGCTGGTGGTAAACAATGTATAGTGTGTTCTAGATCACCAGCATCAATTTCTTATGTCATCCCTATACCAATGAATACATCAACATGTTTAACTCATCAGGAGGAGCTGATTAAGAGGAGGCCTCCATGTTTAAACTATACAATCAATCTTCCACTAACCGGAACTAACAAAACAACTCGAACTTGCACTGACCGTGATGCCATAACAGTGCTTCAGAATGAGTCAATGTGCCCTTTTAACTGTTTACTTTACAGGGCCAGTGAACATGTCAACGAAACTACGCTGGACAGTTCCCAATGTACAAATTGGCCAGTGCCAGGTGCCAGTCCACCCAAGCTAGTTTCTTGGGTTAAGTTTAAGAAGACTGAATGTTATAAATTCTCAGATAAGGGTAACAGAACTTCATTACATAAAAAATTGTTTCGGATCAAATACTGTTCTCAGGTGAGGTGGATCAAGGCTGTAGAAACTTATTCATATCAAAGCATCGGTTTACCCACACGAATATTCCACAACATGAGGAGGGGTTGCAGATATGTGGTGGGTATGTTCTGGTAATGATTTGAAACTTCTTGTCGCACCCCCCACCCCATTTGATGGTGTATGTTTTATGGTAATGTTACAGGAAGAGGTTTCTGTTATGAAGGTACGGGTAAACACCCGGACACGAAGGTACCTAGAAGGTGATGCCTCAAGTGACCCTGAAGTATATCTAGACAGTGTTGGACAGCCTAGAGGTATTCCAAACCAGTTTAAAGCCTGAAACGAAATTGCCAGTGGTTTTGAATCCATCTTTTTATGGATAACCCCAAATAAGAACACTGAATGGATCAATTACATATAATCAGCAACGTTTCTTTAATAAAACTAAACGGGCCTTCGATTTGGTGAAAGAACAATTACATGCCACAAGTGAAATGAGTAAACAAAATCGTATAGCTTTGGATTACCTCTTGGCTAAGGATGGAGGAGTATGTAAAATGTTTGGTGACAAATGCTGTACATACATCCCGGGTCACACTGATGATGATGGAGAATTCACGAAAGTATTGAAGGAAATTGATAGGTTGAATAAAGAATTAGCTGATAACGCCGGTCATCAGGGAATATGGGGGAATTTTTTCAATATGTTTGGGTGGTTCGCACCCTGGATGTCCTCCATTATATCGATTGCTGTATACATTGTACTTATGTTATTATTTGGCCCATGTTTGTTACAATTACTAATGCAGAAGTTGAATGTGATGATAAACAGACATAATATCGCTATGCTCCATTATGTACGTATACCTAATACTGAGGTTGGTTGAGAAGGCTGCGTGATCCTTTCAGGATCAAAGTGGGCAATGTGGAATAATGAAGGCCACTTTTAAACTTCTTTTGTTGGTGTTGCTGCAGCTGTTCCCTGTTTGAAGGATGTTCTATAGGAATGTGTCTCTTGTCTCTACTCTCACGTTTCACACGTAGCTCAAATGTATGTCACACCCATATAAGGTAATGAACTATTTCATTGGTGGGGGTCCAGTGGGATGTGGTTTTTCTGGACCATATAACAAAGTGCTGAACAATAAACGTTGAAGAAGGATTTGATAGCATTGGGTGTCTGTGTCATTTCTTTCTTCCCTCAACTGAGCCGTATCGAGACGGGGATTGCAGATCAAGAAAATAAATTAAATACACTGGATGACAAAATTATCTAACAGTTAATCATCATGATTGTAACTTCAACAATAATATTATCTGTTTGCTCTTATACACTTATTATGATAAATTGTGTGTGGAGTAGTGTATAAATGCAGTGGATACATTTAATGTTAGTTAACGATAATTACCTTCTCAACCAAATAATATTAGACGGATCCAGTAATACTCCAGATATCTGCGAGTGTGTGTGAGAGCGTGAGTTTACAACAGCGGGTGAGGAGCTGACTGCTGCGCGAGAGAGAGCACAAAACACAACCTTTAATTTTATGTTATTATGAGACTGAGAAGTGCAAAAATATTTTAGATGAGAAGTGTAAAACATTTTTTGGTTCATTATGAGACCGTGGCGGTGCAGATGAGACTGTGACGGGCTGCCAGAGTCTAGTCAATTAATGGGAAACACTAATGCTGTTCATTGGATATTTCAATGTGTACCTCAAAAATGGCTAATTTCCTGATTTATCATTAAACAGTAAAACTATTTATTTTGGTGTAACATTAGTTTACTCTAATATGAACATCTAAGTCAGTCAGTTGCTGATTACTAGCATAAGTGGACTTGAGGGTACACCCCATGCTGACCATTTATAATAGGGTTCAAAACAGTGTTAATATGGATGCAACTATGAAAAATACACTCTGTTAGCATAACATAAATAAATATAAATATCCAACATTCTTTTGAATGTCCATGTACTAAAATAACATATTTGATGCCATGTGTGTACCTTCATTTACTGTTCCTATTATTTTGAATGACAATGGAAAATGAAGAAATGTGATAACAATTTTACCTGGACACAAAAGTAGTCCGCTAATTTACCTGATTAACTTTCACCTTCTGCATCGCAGAGCTGATGTGTGCTTCTAAATCACTTGCACCTTGATTAGCAACTGACACATAAGTGTAGCTTTACATGTCATACATTCTGCTTCCCGCGGATCTCGACCTGGACGAAAGCATGGGCATTATTTTTGCATATCTTCTGTAAATATGCACTTTCGTTTGGGCATAGTTTCCTCTTAGCTGACATTTGCTGCTACTGTCAGTGTGAACTGTGAAGCAATTGTATGATGCCGAACAAAACACCTCCGTGAAGTTGGCACCCCATAAAACGAAATAATCTCCAAAACTATGCCATTGGTTTGTGCTGCGTTTGTGCTGATTTGTGCCGCAAAAACGAACGTTTGTGCTGGTTTGGTGTTTGAGATATTGAACATTATTTTTTTGGTTGTGTTACGTCACTCTCCACCCCATGTCGTTCAAATCGCTCCAAACCGGTTTCATTCGTTTGTGCTGGTTTGTGCCGTTAAAACGAACATTGTATCTATTTTCCTTTCGCAGATATAGCAAATTTAATTCTGGAGCTGTGACGTCACTCTCCACAACATACCGTCCAAATCGCCCCAAACCGGTTTCATTCGTTTGTGCTCGGTTTGTGCTGGTTTGTGCCGTAGAAAGAACCATCATAAATTATTCCATTCTTCAGACATCACAAAATCATTGGAGGAGTAGTGACGTCACGCAAGCAAGCCGAGCTCTCCATCCATCTCGTCTACAAACCTGTCTGGTGCGTTTGTGCTCGCACAGGGCCGCTGCTGTCTTTGTCTTTTCTTCTTTAGATAGCCTACTGAAATGTTTTAGTTTAGATTTGTGCTAGATATTGACATTTGGTCTTTATAAAATCACCAATGCACTATGATATGTAGGCCTAATGTACTGTCAATACTCTGGCTCAAGGCTGCGTGTGACTGATGCTTTAATTTTATCCAATAAAAAAAAAAAAAAAAAAAAAAAGTTGTGCACTGTCTTAAGTTTTCGAAAAACTTCAGCTTCAGTTTACAGACATTTAAAGTCTTTCTGCCCCCTTAAAGACATTTGTTTACCCTAAGCACTGCATAGTGGGAAAACTAAACAGGAAAAGGTATCTGGCTGTGAAAAAGGTAAGCATGTGCTCTGAGATAAAATACTAAAAAAAAAAGTACTAAAATCATGTGTGCAGGTCAATACAATTCACAGGATAATTTGAACAAATAAGAAATTGACAGAGCGTGAAGTTGGCCCCCCACCCAACGCAAAACGTCGGCAAAATAGTCTCAATAGTTTGTGCTGGTTTGTGCTGTAAAAAGTTTCGTTTGTGCTGCTTCGGTTTTTTTAGATATTAAAAGAATATTTATAGGTCAATCTGAGGTCAGTCAGCCCCCCACATGCTCCAAATTCACCCAAAATAGTCTCGTTTGTTTGTGCTTCGCTTGTGCTGGTTTGTGCCGGTAAAAGTTTCGTTTGTGCTGCTTCGGATTTTTAAATATTAGACATTGAATTATTGGCGATGACGTCACCAACCCCCCCCCCCCCCCCCCCCCCCCCCCCGCTCCAAATTCATCCAAAATAGTCTCAATCGTTTGTGCTGGTTGCAACTTCACGAAGGTGAACAAAACAGCGCTTCGCGGAGAGATTGACAGGCAGGAATTTGGCCAATAGTTGCTGCAAGCCTCTTATAATCGACCAATTGGTGTGCGGGAAGGCGGGACTTACAAAGAAACGCAAATATGCGCGCGCACGCACACACTCAATGGAGTATTAGACCAGACGCACATCATAATCCAACTAAAGCCGAATCCCTGACATTTTCGCAAATTTAGAAATCCAGGCTGGACGCTTTTTTAAGGTCCGAAAAAAGAGGACCTTGGTCACCCTATATTTGGACGTCCTTGACCAGCCCACAAGTTTAAAAACAATAAGCTAAACATGTAGATTACGACAGTAAATCCTCACTATTACTCTTCTTTTAAAAAAAAAAAGTCCAAAGTCCTGCGTTGCCTTTTTTCTTGACGTTTCATTTTTCCTCCAGAGTGACACAAGCTGCCTCTCTCTAGTAGCGGGAGGCGGAGGGGGAGGGTGTCACATCACGTGAGCTCCAAACAAAATGTAGTATAGCCTACGTTCTTCGATGACCTTGTTGTTGAGCTGCACCTAAACTTGAGTGTGTTAGTTTGTGGTTTGTGCGTCAGTGAAATGACGCACCACAAAGGTTCTGCCCTATTTCATCCAGTGTTTAGATCTCACAGAGCTGATTAATGGTCAGAACCTAATGGGTAAATGTGTTTAATTAATCACATGGGTTAACACATTCATTTTGACAGCTCTAATAAATACAGTATATATCTACTATTAAAAAATTGATGTCACTAGTATTTGCACTTCTGGTTGCTAGTACAGTATGCACTTCTACTGCTGATCGTTCTAACGGTATTGTTGGGCTTCACAATTGGCCATTTCTTTTGAAGGTGTCATAACACATGATAACAGATGAGATATATTACCAGTAAAACAAGATATCATTGTAATTTAACAAGGAATCAGTTAACTTGCCCCTAAAAACGAACATTCTGAACAGGAAATAGTTTTAATATAAACTACATTAGTGCTCAAACCATATCAATAACTAGGTGAAACTCATTCTTGCCATTTTTGACACTGTTTTCCATGCAACATTGTTTTAAAACATCCTTGTATGTTGTTACCGACAAATCATTTAGAACATTAGCATTAACTTCTGTTGGTAGTTGCTCCCGAAAATCACTGCTTATTTGCTAAAATTTTACCTTTTCTTCAATGTTTTCAAGTAGCTGTAATAAGCTAAATATTTGCAGCCCTTTTGCATCTAGTTATTATAATTAAAATAACCTTTATATAAAAATCCAGAAAAAATGGATAACTTCAGTGACCTACTCACTGACAAAACATTGACAAATTCCATTAATTTTCAAACAATGCCCCCTTAATAATACAAATATCAAAAAACAACAAAATCACCTGAAATCCATCCAAGCTTGAATATCAGAAGGCTTCACAATACTGATACAAAGAGCAATCCAACAAAACCTGATAGGAAAAAGGCATCAAACAGTTTTGTAGTCTCAGTGTCATAAAGTCCCATTATATCAACTCTAAAGTTCGTACTGATTTCAATCTAACAAAATATTTAGTTAATACTTAACTTACAATAGTTAAGACATGCTTACTTTGTTCTTTGAACTGGCTTGAGAACAATACAAACAGAAAGTGTGTTTTGAGTTCCAGTAAGTCACATGACTTTTAGAAAAATTCATGCAATGCTGGCTTTCAGGTATTTCATGCACCTTTCTGATATGAGAGTGGCTCCAGAGCTGTCGTTGCCCTCTGCTTCGCTGAGAGCCACAACAGTAATAATGCATAGTAGCTCTTTTGCATCACCCATGGAAAGTGACATGAGAAGCTGTGCCATTGACCTCACAAAGAAATCTTTAATTTTGCTGACTGTTTACTGAGTAAGACACCACAACACTCATTGATGTATGTATTTATATCAGGATGAGGAGTAAAAGCCTCGACCAGAGCTCCGCGCAAAGCCAGAGAAAAGTCAATCCATTGAATCCACATGAATTCAATCCATTTCTGAAATGGAACTTCAAGATCAAAATACCAGCAATCTTTTTGGTCTACTGCCATTAGTTTCTTGATCACATTCATGAGTAAACCCTAAAGCAGTCCAGATGTTGATCTTGTTTTCTAGCTGCTTACTAAGACTTAAATAATCCTGACTTGAAAAATGTCATGTTCAGTATAAACTTGTTTTCATTACTGTATTGGTCTGAATATAAGGATAATATAGTAATAATATATAAGGATAATGTATCTTATATTAGGACCAATATGGTAATGTTGACCCCTAGATGCACAATGTATTAAAAAAACTAGCATGGGTCACATTAGCATGTATTTTTATTAGCAATGAGTATTCTGTTCAATAAACATGGACAATCTTAGCTCTCTTGAATGCTGTACCATTATTTTTGACCTTAACCAATACTATTGTAACTGGCAGTGGTAAAATGTACTTACATTGGCCAGAAATTTAATTTAGTAATGACTTTTTCTTGACTAACTCTACACTAATTTCCACAAGAGCATCATTACGTCATCGCCAATAATTCAATGTCTAATATTTAAAAAACTGAAGCATTAAAAACATGTTTTTAAAAGATGGCAAGGAGTAAAAGGACCCCAGGAGGGGTTCTAATAGTTATAGGGCAAAATTTGCCAACGCAGCTATTTAAATTAGATGATTCCCTGTAGAATTCATATTAAGTTGTGTGGTGTCACTGCGCAGAAATATCAAATGCATTTTGAGTGCACGTGCTCTGCACTACCCCAGAGCTCTGTGGCCTGTTGCATACACTTGGCAATTAACTAAATACTTTGTCTAATAATTAGTTTGACTAGCTAAAGACCCCATAGAAAGCCTGTTTTATAAAAACAAGCTCACGGTCGTCTTTAGTAAGACAGTCTAATTGGCATTGCATTATGGACACTGAACAGCTTAATCAGAACAGCCGACAGTAGGCACTCAACAGTTTTTCTTTGCTGGAAAACATTTGCCAATTAAAGAATGCAATGCCTCAAAATCAATTGCAATGAACAAATTTTGTGATTTTAACCCAAATAGTATATATCTGTTACCATCATATAAGTCAAATTTACAAAGTCTAACTCAAGTCATTTTAGCCCCACAAGCTCAGCTGACAGTTATTTTCCATGGCGATCGATCTAACTTTTTATGCAACTGCCTGAAAAAGTTAAGACCAAAATTGTAGACAACTAACTTGTAAGACTAGCCTATAACTGTTTTATGCAACCACCCCTGGTTATCCTGTCTCTGGGCATGGTGGTAAATTTAATTTGGCAACCCAAAAATTCAAGTCTCCTGCTGATGGAAATATCCAAACTGAAGATTTTTGCTATATTGAATTACGTCAGAGAGTATTTAGTAGAGACGGGCTACTTCTATTAAACTAAATGGGAGAAATTGGAACGCCCAACCAAGGCTCTGAGCGCCCAACGGGCAACGGATGTAGAAAGGAAGTCCCGTCTTACATTTAAAAGAGCCAATCACCTTTTAGTTTCAGACCTTGCCTGTCAATCAACTCGCTAATTCGCTTTAGCTATACAAGCTGGGAGAATTGCGCTTTTAAGTAATATGAGGTAAAGAAGAAAATAATATTATCAAATTTAATTGCTGATCTGATATATGTGGTTTGATCGTATTCTTGTCCAACCGTTTGTGAGATTTCGGTGTTCCCCCATTCAAGTATATTCCCAGCTAACAATTTTAGGTTCTGGGAACGTTAGTTTTTGGTTCCCAGAACGTTGCAAGAACGTTCCCTATTGGTGATCCAGGAAAGTTTTCTTAACGTAAATAGAACGTTCCCTTAAGGTTAGGGGAACGTTCTGGGAACGTTCCCTTTAGGTTATAAAAATAGATCCTAAAAATAACCTACAGGGAACATTCCCAGAACGTTCTCCTTAGGTTATAAAATTAAACCTAAAAATAACCTACAGGGAACGTTCCTGTTTGGTTCCCAAAAAATAACCAAATGGGAACCATACGGGAACGTTAGGGGAACGTTCTGTGTTTGCTGGGTTGGAGCTGCACTAGCATGACTGGAAAGCGCCCTCCCTAGAGCGTTCCAAAGATGGCCGACAGAGGACTGACTTGTTACAACGACTTTGATAATTTGTTCTTTTTATTTGGAGTGAGATTTACTTGGGTAGAGTGAGAGCGTGAGACTGACAGACAGAGACTAAGATGCGTGAAAGTTGGCATTGTTAATTTTGTTGTTGTTGTTGTTGTTGTTGTTTTTTAAACGGCATAACGACGAATAAATTCAACGTCATTTCTAAAAATAAAAAAAGACCCCAGATGGTGAGACCCGTATACTGCCTGCTTATAAATCAAGTGAATCTCAAAATAAAGCACATAACGTAATTTAAATGCGTATTTTCTAAATTATTGCATACATAAATGTATTTATTATTTTTTTTAAAAAAACGTAAGGTGACTCTCTTTGAGGGACAATTACTACAAACATCAACATGCTCAAGTACCTATTTATGCGACGAGGCGCGGTCAGGACCCATGAACATGGGGTCGAAGAAGAATCGTCGTAGCCGATCGCGTACCCGCTCCCGAGAAAGAGCTCGCAGTAGAGGCAGGAATGTACGGTCGAGGTCGCTCGAGGAGA
Organism: Moxostoma hubbsi; assembly: GCA_032164185.1. Lineage (NCBI taxonomy): Eukaryota > Metazoa > Chordata > Actinopteri > Cypriniformes > Catostomidae > Moxostoma > Moxostoma hubbsi. The sequence goes on along the minus strand of JAVLUX010000009.1, from coordinate 44,931,754 downwards.
GACGCGGTCGGAATCGCTCTCCGGTGAAAGCTTCTCGCAGACAAGACAGCTCTGACAGTGGCGGATCCAGGAGCAGCGGGGATTCCGCAGGCCGCAGCCGACACAGAGGCAGAGAATCAAGCGGCTCTGAGCGCGATCACAGAGGCAGAAGAGCACGATCACACGGCAGATCTAAAGAGAAAGACAGGTACTTAAATCCAAAGACACTGAACTGCACTTCCTAGTGAATAAATAAATAAGATAATAATAAAAATAGGAGCTTGTAGAAATTTGTATCTATATATATAATTGAAACGGTAGAGGCTTATTAATAATTTCTACTAAACAAAATAAAGGAATATAATAAATATGCATGTAACGTTATGCTTGCCTTGGATGTTTTTAGGAAACGTGCAATTAATAATAAAGCATTTGTGTTTGGATGCTGGTTGATTGTCAGCATAAGAACATCAACAATAATACATTGAAAAGGAACAATATAATGCCTCATTTGCAAACAAAAAATTAAGTTTGGGTAAAGGAATTAAAGAATAAATGTAATGAAGGTGTGATGTTGCTATATGTATGTATAAGAGTGATTATTATGCTTTCTTTGACTGTAACCTATTTTGTTTAATGTATTGCTTTAGCTCTCAGAGTGATAACCACAATGACCAGAAAAAACACAAGAAGAAGAAGAAACACCGGGATGAGAAGAGTAGAAGCTCCTCACGCTCCAGCACAGGATCCAGTGTAGAACGGAACGAAGTGAGAGATGGGAGGAGCAGCGAAAGGGAGAAGAGGAGACAACAGAGCCGTAGCCCCAGCCGGGAGAGATGGAGGGAGGAGAGGAGGAGGAGGAGTAGAGAGAGAGGGAGAGGCGAAGAGAGGGAGCGAGACCAACGAAGGGACAGCAGTCGAGACAGGCGGTGCAGACGCTCAGAATCGGTCTCCTCGAGTGCCTCCAGCTCTTCGGCTGACTCTGATCAAGGAGGGGAGACATCACAGGGTCAATCCTCTGTCAAAGAAGACCAAAAGAAACAGAAGGAGATGATGAAAGCCTTGGAGACTCCGGAGGAAAAGAGAGCCAGACGTCTGGCCAAGAAAGAGACCAAAGAGAGGAAGAAGAGGGAGAAGATGGGCTGGAGTGAAGAATACATGGGGTACACCAATGCAGACAATCCATTTGGAGATAACAACCTGCTCGGCACGTTTAAGTGGCAGAAGGTGAGAGAATTTATTGGAAAGCAGGTGCCGTATACATTGTGCCATTGCATTAATGTTGGACTCTTCTAAGGGGCCGTTCACACAGGATGTTATTGCATTCCATCTTGTGGGAAATTTTAATGGTTTGTATATGTAAACGTTAGGAGTATGAATCTTTGGTTTCATTGTGGATTTGATAAATGATTTACTGTTTTCAATTCAAAAATTATTTTAGGCAGCAAGCAGAAGAAAAACTAGTTTTTGTTACTGTAAAGGGAACACATTAACCACATGAACATGAAGTTGGAATACAACAAAGAGTGCAATGCAAACAATGTGAAGAATACATGGATGACCAGAGATGGGATGGTTTCTTAAAAGGGAAAAAGTGCTCTCTGTCTTTTCTTTTTCGTTTTTAAATATATATTTTTTTAATCTTCTAAAGTTTTTTTGCACCAAAATGTTCATAATTTAGTAATATATGATACTTTTCCACCCTATCTCTGGCCCTTTGTCTGAAATACTTGGTTTTGACCTAAGCGCTTCCTTAAATCTAAATTGAACTAAAATGCACATCACCGGAAACACATAAAAACAGTCAAAGACAGGGGCCTGGGTAGCTCGTTGAGTAAAGACGCTGACTGCCACCCCTGGAGTCACGAGTTTGAAACCAGGGCATGCAGAGTGACTCCAGCCATGTCTCGAAAGCAACCAAATTTGCCTGGTTGCTTGGAAGGGGACAGTCACATAGGGTAGTCTCCTTGTGGTCGCTATAATGTATGGTTCTCTCTCTCTCTGTGGGGCATGTGGTTGTTTGTGGATGCCACACAGTAACATCACGGTAACATGCTCAACAAGCCACATGATAAGATGCGCGGATTGACGGTCTCAGATGCGGAGGGAACTGAGATTGGTCCTCTGCCACCTGGATTGAGGCGAGTCACTGCACCACCACGAGTACTTGGAGCACATTGGGAATTCCAAATTGGGGAAAAAAATGGTCAAAGTCGTCCATCTATTGCATGTTTACATACACCAACAATTAAAATGTAGCAGGTCATGACGTGTTTGTCCTCTAAACAACAAGAGGCAGAGCAGCTCAATGAAACCGAATGGGGCTCTCCTTTTCAGAGTTGTAACTTGACACAGCATCTTTTAAAAGCGGCTCGAGATACATGACAATGGTCAAAGATGTCTGTCTAGTGCATGTTTATATACAAAACTAAATAAAAATAGTCCAGATGGGTCTCCTTTGGTGTTCAGGAATAGTTAGGCCACACTAGGCTTGTCTGTCTTGCTCTCTCCGAGTTAGAACGAAGAATGAATGGGCGGGGCCAAGTTGGCATTGATGTTTTATCCCTGTAGAGGCGGTAATTAATTATTAAGCCCCGTAGTGACATAGGGAAGATGCGGACGTAGAGAACGAGGTGTTTTTTGCAGCTCGGTTTTAATACATGTTTTTATTGCATTGGGGATTCATTTTTGAGTTCTGAAATGTACAGTATATTTTTATAGTAGAATGACCTCTTATGTCATATCAAGGAAAATCTGAATCCTCATTGCATGGCCTCATTAAAAAAACATTAATATAATCAAACTAATTTTTGTTACTTTCATGTTTCAGCACTGCCACATAAACATGCACTAGATGTACATCTTTGACTGTTGCAGTCAATCACAATGTTTTTCCAGTGTCTTGCACCATGAGCGCTGTATTTCTAAGACGGCGATTTCGAGAATTTCGAGAGCCCTGCTTTCTAATCCATTTTACGTTGTACTCCGTTGCATCAAGAATGTGTCCTGTTTGAACAGTCCTTAAGTCTGATTATGTTGAGACACAATCTGCTTGTGTTAAAGAAATAAAATTCACACTATTTTTGTGTTTCTCAGGCTTTGGAGAAGAAAGGAATCGGGCACTTGTCAGAAAAAAACTTGAAGGAGAGAAATAAACGCATCCAGGAGGAGAATCGTAGAGAACTGCAAAAGGTACGAAACACTTGTAAATACTTAATATTTTATTTTACTCTTTATTTTATTTCTAAAACATTTTGGGGACTTTTGACATTAACCCAGGAATGCACATTTTGGCCAATACAATTTGATGTCTGATTATTGTAAATCTATCCTGTTACTTTTTGTTTTTTATTTAATATTTTTCACTCAAAGCTTTGAGAATGTTTCATGCTGCAAATGAAATCAGACATCTGAAAATGTTAATGAACATGCACTCACTGAGCACTTTATTAGGAACACTATGGTCCTTATAAAGTGCCAGACGTGGTCTTCTGCTGTTGTAGCCCATCCGCCTCGATGTTAGACATGTCATGCATTCTGAGATACTATTCTGCTCACTACAATTGAGTGGTTATTTGGATGCCATTTTACTGTTTAAATTGCTAAATAATCCCTGATATCATTTGCTTGCAAAATTGACCTATAGTGACTGATGCAAACTACTGGTACATATGATCACTGATATATTGTGTATCCTTATATTAACATTAGGCATAATACATGCTGAAATATATGTGTTGTTGTTCAGGTGAAGCAGTTGCGTCTGGAGCGAGAGCGTGAGAAATCCATGCGTGAGCAGGAGCTGGAGATGCTGCAGAGAGAGAAAGAGGCTGAGCATTTCAAAACATGGGCGGAGCAAGAGGACAACTTTCATCTGCACCAGGCCAAACTGAGGTGACATACAAACTGAGGAATATCTATAGCAGGATTTGGCACACTTGATGTAACTGAATAAATTGTAATGTTGTTTGTTTGATTGTAGGTCTAAAATCCGTATCCGTGATGGCCGAGCGAAGCCCATTGATCTGCTGGCTAAATACATCAGTGCTGAAGATGATGATCTGTCAGTGGAGATGCATGAACCGTACACATTCCTCAACGGACTAACCGTCACAGATATGGATGACCTGCTGGAGGACATCAAGGTGAGAGAGAATGACTGTGAGGGAGAGAGAGTGTGTGTGTTTCAGAAGGAGCAAATTATTGGGTGCATCAAGCAAAGAAAACATCTAAGGAGATTACTGAAATCACTGGAATTAGGATAAGAACTGACCAACGCATTATTGAAACCTGGAAGGATAGTGGTGAACCATCAGCTTTGCGGAAGAAATATGGTCGGAAATAAATATTTAATGATCGTGATTGGAGATCACTAAAACGCTTGAAGTCACATCGTAAAAAATCGACAGTAGAACTTGCAGCTATGCTTAATAGTGAAAGTAAGAGCATTTCCACATGCAAATTTACACGATTGGGACTAAACAGCTGTGTGGCCACAAGAAAGCCCCTTGTTAGTGAGGCTAATCGGAAAAAAAATTACTTAAATTTGCTATGGAGCATAAAGATTGGACTGTTGAGCGATGGGAAAGGTCATGTGGTCTGATGAGTCCAGATTTACCCGATTCCAAAGCGATGGCGTGTCAGGGAATGAAGGGAAGCGTATGAAACGATGCACCCATCATGCATAGTGCCCACTGCACAAGCCTCTGGAGGCAATGTTATGATCTGGGGTTGCTTCAGTTGGTCAGGTCTAGGGTCGTCAACATTATGCTGCAATAAAATGAAGTCAGCTGACTACCTGAATGTACTGAATGACCAGGTTATCCCATCAATTAATTTTTTCTTCCCTGACAGCACAGGCATACTCCAGGAAGACAATGCCCAGATTCATCATGCTTAAATTGTGAAAGAGTGGTTCAGAGAGCATGAGGAATACATTTTATTTTATTGGCCACCACAGAGTCCTGACCTTAACCCCATTGAAAGTCTTTGGGATGTGCTAGAGAAGACTTTACGGAGTGGTTCGACTCTCCCGTCATCAATACAAGATCTTGGCCAAAAATGAAGGCAAATAAATGTTGTGATAATGCATAAGTTTGTCGAAACAATGCCAAATGAATGCACACCGTAATCAATGCTAAAGGCAGTCCAATGAAATATGAAAGTATTCGATCAGTGTTATTACATACTAAGACCCAGTATTTGATGGAGCAAAATCAACTGGGATCTTAGCTTTCTGAATAATCATTTTGCCTTAGTTAAGTGTAATAGACTTTAAAGGCTAACGAAAGTACTATTTTGACAATTTAATGTTGATCGACCCATCCAACTATTAATAAACTACTATTAATCATGACCCCTGTTTAATGCTAATATTATTCTAGTCAAGTGTAATAGGAAACTATAGAACTAAACAAAACTACTATTTGGTTAATGGTATGTTGGTCTGCCTATAGTATTAGTATAGTACTATATATGGTCTGCATATAGTATTAGTGATTTACCTTTTTCTAGAGATACTGTAATATTACATTAAGTGAATACAGATTTATTGAACTAAGTTAAACTACTATTTAGACATAGAAAAGATGCGGTAGTAATCATTCTTCATAGTGTTGTTCATTTACCTCTGGCTAAAGATCAAACTGATAAGTTTGTGACCGCGGGACCCGTGCACGCGGCCAACACAAGGCCCTAAGCGACATAATTCCGAATGAACGAGTGCGATGTAAAAGTATCGAATTAACTAGAATACTCAAGTATGCATATCTAGATCTCAATTGATGATCAGTAATAATTGGACTCTCAACCTATATAATTATTACAGCCACACGTGCACAAAATAGACTAACGTGCAGAAACCTTCCACTTCAATGGATTCCGTCGTTGGGCCAGCAAGGTGGCATTTTTACACTTCACACCTCATAATAAGCAGTTCGCTTTTTGGCTTAAATGTGTTTATTAAAACCGAAATAGTTGCGACTTACTTGCATGTGCTTTGTGCTTCTAGCTTAATGCATGCTCTGCTGTCTGTAATCTATTACAAACACAGATCAGACGATGAGCGGCCGGCTTCACACATTCTCTTTAAAGTGGGCAGCACATTCAGACTTTATATTTAATTAAATCATCAAACTAGGAGTGGACATGTCACCATTGTAATGTGATTAATTGAACATTAACACCTTAATTTTATCCCAAATGTCAAATTCAGTGGCATTTTTATGGCTGAGCTCCATTCCGTCCGTGTTTTTCACATTGTGGTGTTCATGGGGCCCTATTAACTGCTGTATCACTGGCCGCAGGTCTATATGGAGCTGGAACAGGGGAAGAATGTGGATTTCTGGAGGGATATGACCACCATTACAGAGGACGAAATCAGCAAACTACGTAAACTGGAGGCTTCAGGGAAAGGACCAGGTGCTGTGATGATCTTCACTGTTACAACATATTCAATATAGTTTAGTCATAATAGTGAATATATTACAACCACATGCAGTTTTCCCTAAAATCTATTTTCATATTGTAATGCATGTACTATAGAATTTGTTTTTCTTTTCTGAAATGGCCCATAATTCTCATCCTTCACCTTTGGTGTGTGTTGGCAGGTGACCGTCGTGAGGGTATAAACACCTCAGTCAGTACCGATGTGCAGAGCGTGTTTAAAGGGAAGACGTACAGTCAGCTTCAAGCTCTTTATATGAACATAGAGAATAAAATCCAGGCCGGAGGCTCCAATCTGGACATCGGCTACTGGGAAAGTCTCCTACAGCAGGTGCGAGTCTACATGGCACGAGCCAGGTGCGTATCAGACAGTAATTGTGTTAAATGAACTTCCCGAATTGTTACACTTATGGATATGTCGGTGGACAGCATCTGTGGCATGCTCTCGATTACCACAGAAAATTAATTTGACTCATCTCTTAGTGTGTATGAATAAATGGGAAAATGCGTTTACAGTAAATACACTTTTAATGGAAGTAGGGCTGAAACGATTAGTCGATGTTATTGACAACTTCTATAATAAAAGATTTCTGTTGTCGAATATTCGTTTGATCTCATTTAACGTAACTTGATCACATTAAACTCTAATGATGACTCGCGAGAGCAGCACTGCAGTTCGTGCCTGACTGAGGAGTTGAAGAAAACACCTCCCAGTCCAGATGCACTCTAAACTTTCACAGCTTCAGGTGATGTAGATCACAGTGTATGAGGGAATTATAATGCAAAAATACAAATGAAGTAAATTCAGAAGCACTCTCGTTGTGGAATAAGTGGAGCTGGAGCAAAACTTGCGTGTCGAGATTCTTTAAAGGAAACATTGTGGCGTCACATCTTTAATGCAGTTATATTTAATGTGTTATAGCTTTATTACATTTCAAATAATACAGAAGCAGATCGTGTAAATCACCCCAAACTCCAAAACTGACATTTCTCTGTGTGGTCAGCGGTTCTTCTGTTAGTTGCACGAATGTCCCGATCTGAGGGTGAGAGATTGAAACTGCACCCTGCTAATGTAAACACTGTCGTGGCGGCGCTCATCCCTTGAGCGCGCACTTGCTGCAGCTAGATTATAACGTGATGTCTCGCGACTTATTGAATCATAATATATGTGTCACTGTGCATTTCTAATCGAGAAGAAAATTGGCAAAATTGTTTTGTTTTTGGCTTGTTTTCCAATATAAATATCTAAAATAATCTACATTTTCTTTAGCAGCTATACTGCAGAAGAAAATTTTATCTGAGAATGTTGAATATACTATTAAAAATCTAAAATTTAAAAAAGATGCATTCACCTGAGAAGCAGCATATAAGATATTTAGACTTGCTTTTAGAGAATAGATCTTGAATATCAGTATATTTTGTCTTTACTGCACTCGCAGAAGTATAACCAAGTGAAAAATACACTTACTGTAAAGCAAGTCTAAATATCTTGTATGTTGCTTCTCAAGTGAATTGAACTCGGTGAATGTCATTTAGAGATATTTTTAAAAGATGATTTTATCCTTTATTGTTAGTAAGCACGTTTATTACAACCTTTTAACTCAGCGCATAAGCTGAATAACCAGTTAAGTGCTGATGATTAATCGTTGCAACCATTTTCTGCTATTATCTGTGTGTTATTTTATGTTTAGGCTGAGAGAGCGTCATCAGGATGTATTGAGGCAGAAGCTGTATAAACTGAAGCAGGAACAGGGTGTGGAAAGTGAACCGCTCTTCCCCATCATCAAAGAAGAGCCAGAGAAAGAGCGGCCAGTGTAAGTGGATTCACCTCATCTTTTAGAATGTAATAGAATCGCAGTATATATATATATATATATATATATATATATATAAAATCTGTTGACATTACTGTAGAGTTCATCAGTGATAAATTGGTATATTGGCAGATTGATCGTCTTTTTTTATTAATTTGGCCATTTTGAGATTATCGGAATCAGTCGGTAACCATGTCTGCTTGGCTGATTAGCAGAAGTGTTACCTATTATGGGTGTGTGTTTTAAAATGTACAGACTTTTTCAGAAATGTACTAATTTGTCAGAAATTACAAGTGAATCTTAAGTAAATTAGATTCAAAATTTGAATCATTATGGGATGAGCTGATGGATGAGGCATAAAAAAAAATCTCTTAATGGACTCATTATTTGATTCATTTGCCAAAATTTGACATTTTGAAACTAAATTGGTTTAACAGAATTCAAATTAACTGACTTTTTAAGATTTTATAATGTTGACTTTTTACAAACTGATTACCAGTTTTTAAGACTTTATTTCCACTATTTAGGAATGTATTCATTTCCATAATCTTTTAGGAATTTATGAATTTTCATTACTTTGTAGGACTTATTTATAGACTTTTAATAATGTATTAATTTCTGTGATTTTTTTTTTTTAATAACTTTTTAAGAATATATTATTTTTCATGACTATAATTTCCATGACCTTTTAAGAATGTACAATTTTTTTCGTGACTTTTTCTAAGAATTTTAGGTTGTGTAAATTGATAAAGCCATGAACATTTCTTTACAGAATAAAGTTTTTTTTTTTCTAGTTTTGCCATAAAATAGTCTTTGAGTGCAATCTATATAAAATGATTATAAATCGGTAATCACAAACTACTAGAAATTTATTTGACTTGTCATGGAAATGTATTGTTAAAAACCTGTGGGAAACCTGTTACTGCATTCTGAACATACTCTATGTATGATTTGTCCCACCTGCATTCCAGGAGACCAGGAGGGGCGGAGTCTGAAGACGAGGAGGCAGGCAGCTCTCAACAAGGGGCCAATCGGACAACAAAAGACGGAGAGGGGGTGGAGAAAGGGGAAGGGGGCAGAACAAAGATGGATGGAGAAGAGGGCAAGCGGTCTGGAAGGAGCAGTCCGAAAGGAGAGGGGGATGGAGAGGAGGGACAGAAAGATGAAGCTTCAGAGGCTGTATTGACAGAAGAGGATCTGATCCAGCAAAGTCAAGCGGAGTACGACTCGGGCCGGTACAGTCCAACGCTCCTCCAGCCCTCTGAGTTACCGCTGGACACACACCTCATTGATGTAGAAGAAGACCTGCAGAGACTCCAGCTGGCCCGCAGGCAGCTGCAGGTGACAGGTGCGTATCTCGCCATTACATCATACATTTCATACCATAGTGAAATTACAGACCACATGCTTTGAAATAGTTCACATTGGGAATATTGTTAATGGTGTGTTCTAAGGCAAGTTTAACCATTTCTTTTGTCAATTCTTTTAAGTATTTTGAACAAAACACGTCTCATACCATTTCTAAATCCACTGCAACATTTATTCCCTTTTCTCATAAAGGTGATGCAAATGAAAGTGCGGAGGATGCGTTTGTGCGTCGCGCTAAAGAGGGTATGGGCAACGACGAGGCCCAGTTCAGTGTGGAAATGCCTTTGACAGGAAAAATGTACCTGTGGGCCGATAAATATCGTCCACGCAAACCTCGCTTCTTCAATCGCGTTCACACCGGCTTCGAATGGAACAAATACAACCAGACGCATTACGACTTTGACAACCCGCCACCCAAAATCGTCCAGGGATACAAGTTCAACATCTTCTACCCCGATCTCATTGACAAACGCTCCACACCGCAGTACTTCCTGGAGCCTTCCTCTGACAACAAGGACTTTGGGATTCTGTGTTTCCACGCCGGACCACCGTATGAGGACATTGCCTTTAAGATTGTGAACCGAGAATGGGAGTATTCCCATCGCCATGGATTCCGCTGCCAGTTCGCCAATGGAATTTTTCAGCTCTGGTTCCACTTTAAGAGATATCGCTACAGGCGTTAAGAAAGACAAATGTGCCATTTCTCTTGCTGTCTTTGTGTGTTAAAGGGATAGTTCAGTTTCCACATTTGGATGAACTATCCCTTTAAGTAATTACTGGTGCAATTCCGTCAATTTTTGATTGTTTGGTTCTGTTACGCTCATTAAATGGATTTTATAGCATCCATTGGGTGACGCACAGTGAATATCCATCTTTTTGCTGTGTAATGTAATTGTTCCAGAGATTCTATGCCTGAATATTTGTGTTTTCATGGCACACACACATCCCCGTTAGTGGAAGAACAGGTTTTCAATGGGATAGACTTGTCTTTAACCTTGAAAATACCGTTTAGTACATTTTCCATTTTGCAGGCACTTGGCTAGTGCATTTGATTCCTTTTTTTAAATAACTTGTTTGTTTCTTTTCATCTTTCTTGAAAAAATACAATTATTTTAAATGTTTTTAAGATGATACATTAAAGATGGTTTGTTTTCAATTTTGTAGCTGTGGTTCACATGGAATTCCTTTTGTGCTCTTTTGAAGATTTTTTTTACTTCAAATCAATTTAGACAGTTTTTTTCTTGGCAAAAGACATTTAACAACAATACACACAACAACAAAGTACATCAAAGACAGTATAAAAGTAAACAGTATGGAAACTAGTCCGGGTCAACACAATATTTAATTTGACGTGATTTATGTTGTAAGTGATAGATGTAAGTTCAATGGGTTTAACTGTTAAATATCTTGATTGTTCAGCCAATGCAATGTTAAAAAACTGGAAAACACGGGTTGTCGAAATTAGACAGGACATAATGAATGGTACAACATTGAAAACCGACTGTATGTCAATCCCTCAGAGCCTCTTTTTTGCATCAAATTAAATGTTGCGTGTACCCTAAATTCTGTTGTTAGAATTTGCTGTCTGTGAACAGCACATTCCTAAAACAAATCCTGTATGTAAAAGAAGCTGCATTAAACATTCACTTCAAGATGCATTCATTTGACACTTGGCATCAGGAAAATACAGGAAGTTCATGCGAATTGCCTTTAAAGGCAACGTACTTGGATTAGAGGCAGCAGTCATGGCAGGTTTTAACAAGACAGTTTGTGGTGCCTCAAAACTCACTTTGGTCCAACCTGACGAACATTACCAAGTATCTTGATAGGCTCCGATGAACCCCAACTTGTCTTTTCTGACTGTCTGAGACATATTGCACTGAAATGGCAAGTGCCAATAGAGATCAGTAGTTCCAATCTAACTGGCAGTTTTTTGTAACTTGTGGTTAAAAGTGCATAAGTTTTTTTTATTTTCAGCCTGCCAGGAAACTAGGGCTGTCAATCGATATCATTTATTAATAGAATTAATTACATGGTGTCCCGATTAATCACATATACAAATATTTGCTGAGAAAGTATATATACATTTTTTAAAAATTATATATATATAATTCATATCTAATATTTTTTTTAAAATACTTAAAGATAACTATGTAGATTTATTTCATCATTATATATTGAGTTATTGTTATATGAGGGGCTTTCTCAGCAAATATTTGTATATGTGATTAATCGGGACACCATGTAATTAATTCTATTAATAAATGATATCGATTGACAGCCCTAGTTTCCTGGCAGGCTGAAAATAAAAAAAACTTATGCACTTTTAACCACAAGTTACAAAAAACTGCCAGTTAGATTGGAACTACTGATCTCTATTGGCACTTGCCATTTCAGTGCAATTTCAATTTAATAAAAAACATATGTAATAAATTATAAATAAAATATAATTTTATATATATATAATTTTATATATATATAATTTTATATATATATATATATATAACATCCAGATAATTAAAATGCATGACATTCTTGTGGCAGAAGAGTTAATCATTGATAAGACGATACAAAAAGCGGCTTTAGAATACAATGTGTTGTTTACTACCATATTATTGATCATAAGTCAATCATTGGCACACAGTTCACAGCAATCCATTACACAAGTGAATTTGTCAATCAGTTGGAGATTTATTATGAGGGCTTGTTTAAGGACCCGTCAATGTACACCTGCGTCAGTCATGCTTGTGTAGCGTCTCGGGTTCGTTGCGTCATTAACATAAAATGTTTAGGTCACTGTGTCAAGGTAAATATAGTTTAATACTTAGAACATTAATCTTTAGATCCCTTAGTTAGAATTTGTGCTCCATCAAGTGTTTTGAATGTAACGCATGTTTGTGTTGTTCTGGTGGATAGTTGTCTGCTGGATGGTTGTTTTCTTCACTGTATAAACTGCGCTTGCTGCACGGCTGAAATTTCACTTACTGCCCTCTGGAGTGAACAGGTGGTACTACAAGCTTGCATTTCTCAGGAATCTTCCTTATTACAGTCCGGAGGCATTGCGATTAATTGCGTACATTTTTTTTTAACTCATTATTTTTTTATCAAATTAATTGCACTGAATTAACGCCCTACAGGAAACAAAAAGCCGTGTGTGATATCAAGAGCACTTTTGAAGAAGTTATAATAGCAAAAGTATGCCTGGTTAGAGGCATTACATTAAAAGTAGGGCTAGGCGATATGGCTTCAGAAATTCTCGATATTTTTCAGCAAATCGATAATTATGTTTATCCTCTGAAATAGCATACGTTTTTTTGGTTTTTATCAGAGGAACCATCGTTGTTGAATTTTATATCGTCAGCAAAATCATTGCGATTATATCATGGGTATTTGATGTATCGCCCAGCCCTAATCAAAAGATACTTTGTCTAAGGCACTTGGTAGCAAGGAAACTAAATATTCACAAACATACTTATTTACACACGTATATACATTTCCTCTAATGTCTTTAGTCATTTCTGTACAACTGTTTTTCATATACTGTATACACCAGGTATATTGTTTTTGTGTAATCTATTTCTGCTAATCCTGCCCCAAGTGGCACATAAAAACAAAGCAAAAACTGTAGTTTGCTTTACCTCTTAGTCAGACGGTCTCTGTCTAAAGGCTATTTTATACTTAATGGGCGAACAGGTTATTTTAGATAATTAAATTGTTCATTAAATGCATTGACATTATTGTTCTGCTAAGGTGTTCAATTAGGGATATTTCTCCTGTTCACGTACATCACCGAAATTCTTAGAAGAACTTCGTCGAAGAGTTTTGATGATTGGTTAAATCTAATCATGGGTGTACTTTGGACATGACATTCTTAATGATAGAAATGGATAACTTTGAAGCCCGTCTCTCCGAGTTCACTCTCAGCAAACTCATTTTAAAACAATGCCATGTGTAGTATAAACACAGGCTTCGTTCTCCCAGGCTGCTTTATTCGCATAGCGGAAACAAACAAAGTTTAGGCCTAAGATGGTGGTGGAAGTTGGTGGTTCTTAGCCCGAATAACTGGCCAAAATTTCATTGAAAATATTCAATGTAAAACGTAAATGACAAAAAAAGGCCTAGCTGCACAAAATCACTATCTTAGCACCTCTGTATCTTTTCCTTTGTTCATAGGACCCATTGTTGTGAAATATTGCATAAGTAGTCAAGGATTGGATTCATCAAGGACACAAAGTGAATCTGAAAACAAGTTTAGTGAGAGTTTTTAGTTGCAAAAGGGAAACCAGCAAAAGTGGACTCGGTCTGCTTATAAATAGCTAATTATTGGCATTAGCAAAGCCAAGATAAGGATTGTGCATAAAGACAATCTCAAATATCAGATTCATCGTCTATATATTTAAGTGATACCTGACCAGAGGAACCAACAATGATTGAAAGTCTGTCTGTTTCTCTAGAGGCAGAATACCGCTGGCTGCTGGAATTGTTATTGCTGTTCATGTTGTCCATTGATGATGCTGGTTTAGGGTTTTGAGCCTGGTTGGCGTTGAGGTTCTCTTCTTCGCACTTGTTCACTGCATCCTTAACCCTCCTATGACAGCATGGCAAAGTTAAATGACCCTTGTACAGGTTCCAAGTTCCTAGCAAAGCCAATGCTAGTGATAATAATACCACTATGAACACTAGGGTGCGCTGTGTATTATGAAGTGCATGTAGTGATTCTGTAGTCACGGATCCTGACCACAGTCTAAGATCATATGCTGCATGCTGGGTTTCGTATTTCCTCTTGGAGATGGTCTCTATTGAACTGCAGGTGTAGAGGCCAGTGGCGTCTCCAGAGGCATTTAAGATCATTAAGCTGTCTGGGAGAATCTGGAAGGTGTTTGAGGAGGTGATTGGTCGTCCGTTTACCTGCCAGTTCACCTGTGCCAGGTTGGAATACAGCTGGCACCACAGCTTAACGGAATTGCCGGGGAAAAATGAGATGTTCACTGGCTTACTGTTACCTGTAACACAAGGTTTGGGTCTAGCTGTAACTTTTCATTTGTTTACAAGGACATACACTGTCAATACTCTGGGATCTATTACAAACCTAATGGAGAACACTGACTGGCGTTTCCCTCTCTCAAACTCTGAATCACAGTGCTGTGGAAGGAAAAACATTACATATGTATGAGAAATATGCTAACAGCAGTATTAGTAATGGTGTAGAAAGAAAAAAACTCAAGGGCGATTTGTTGAATCTCATGAAAAAATGTCCAGGGCACATTTCACCCCCAAAATAAAAAAAAGGCATAAATTCATCAAAAGTCAATTTTAGGACCATTGGGAATTTTTCCATTGACACTACTTTTATGACAAATATGTTTTCCTCTAAAGTTCTAAATATCATTATGACATAATTCAAAAATATGATTCCCATTTAATTCCCATTATTCTCAATGGAGACTCAGTATTTGTATTTTATTTAAATCAGCATAAATTAAAGGTAGTACAACAAATTCTTCCACAATGTTGTCAGGATCCTGTTTAATGGTTGTGATGGGATCCTGACATCCATGTTCTGTGTTTGTGTTGAGCACATGGTTCATGGTTTATTTCCTGTCCATGTGCTCTGTCTGTCTTTGTGTTTCTGTGTGAGCGCACAGCTTGGGGTTGTATTTCCTTGATGTGCGCTCTTCTGTCCATGTTTCATGTTTGGAGCATGGTGTCTGGATCCTGACTTCTGCCTATTTCAGTTTCGGTTCTGGTGTCGGAACCGGACACTCAGATTCGGTTCTGTTGCTATGCACTCTTCTGTCTGTCTTTAGTGCTGTGGGACTAATCCAAGCACATGGTGTATGATTGTTTTCATTCGGCATGTGCTCTTTTGTTTTGTCAGTGTGAGCACATGGCTTCTGTCAGGATTGTTTGCCGTGTGCTCTCCTGTCTCATGCCTAGGCCCCGCCCCCTTGTTACCTTGTTATTATTTCATTAGCCTCACCTGCCTTCCCTCGGTACCCTCCTTAGTTCCTTCCCTATATATAAATAGCTCCTCTCGTGTTCAGTCCTGTGCTAGACTGTTTTGTGGATTTGTGTGTCTTCCCAGTTGGTTGGTGCTTGTCTATCACTTTCAGTTAGTTACATTGTTGTTTTGATTTGATTTTGAGTTTTTTGTTTATCATTCTGTTTGTGGGTGTCTTGCTTTGTATTTTTGCTATTTTTTTCCAGCCTCAACAAACTGTGACAAATCTATAAATTTTCTATTGAAATATTTATATATATATATATATATATATATTTTTTTTTTTTTTGTATTCTTCACAACATAAAAATATTAAAATTAAAATCGATTTAATTTTCAGGTCATTTTTTTTTTATTTTAATTTTAGGTTTCAAATGTGACATTTTTATTCTTTTATTTTATTAACAGATTCATATTTAAGTAATGTAGCCCCTGAAATTCAAAATGTGTGGGTAAAAAATGCCCCTGCAATTAATTTTTCTGTTTTTATTTGTAACATCTGATATAGTTCTTAAATCCCTATTATAGTCCTACTTATACATATTATTGCATAACATATGAGTTTATGTTGATTTAAGTTTAAGGGTAGGATGTAATGAAGTCTCAATCTTGAGGATTTGTTTTAATGAATTACATTTAAGTATTTGACATAAACAGATGAGACGCTGTTTGTTTTATATGGTTAGAAAAAAATTGCACAGATAAAGGTAAAAAAATGCCCTGAAAATCAAATCCAGGTGGCAAAAATTGTCCCTTAATGTAACATTTTTTACAACATTGTTTTGGGGTTACCTGGATATGTTCTTGACCGGGTCAATGTGTAAATAATATATAATTTTCTTTCTTTTACCTGGCACTCTGTGTGCTGTTTATGGTAGCGCAGTGGTTATAATTGAGGTCCCATCCACAGTACGGATCCCTGGCGAGAACGCAGTCCAGACAGCTGTGGTACCGCACACATTCATTGATAGACATCTGCACCACGCCCACCTCCGAACCCACATACAGCTGTTTTTGCGAAAACATTACACACACAGGAAGATTAGGCTATTGTTACTTTCAAATGAATGTCTATGGACATTATCTGTGCGATTACTACACACAATGTTGATTCATGCCTTAGTTGAACATATTATATTTGAACCAAAAATATTCCTCTGATAGAGCACAGTGACATACAGAAAATAAACACACAGTAAACTGACATTTATGCACTTCGCAGACACTTTGACTTACAGTGCATTCGAGATATACATGTTTTTAGTACCATGCTATAACAATTAAGTTATAAACTCTATGTATTGAAAAAGTCTGTTTGTTACCGTGGTGTTCAAAAGTCGTAAGATCTTAACAGGTTCTGAAGGTGCAAACAGTTGAATCTCTTCCATTATGACCATCTCTCCATTATAATTCACAGCTTTCAAAACTGAACCACTCTCTGTACACAACACAACACAATGGAGAAAAAAACACAAGCTTACACAGTTGAAGAGCTTAAAGACCCCATGAAATGGCTTAAAACAGGACGTTTGGGTGGGACATATTGAAGGGCTTGAGAAAATAAAAATAAAAAAAGTCAACCACCTTTAATTTACATCACAACCATGAACCGTGACTAGCTACTTGCTATTGCATGTTAACCAATGTTAACGATTAACAACCTTATTGGAAAGTGTTTAATAGTATAAATAGAAAATGCATTTCATTCAAACCTTAATAGACCTTCTTTTAAAGAAATAACAATAAGCCTTGATAAGGCAATGCAGACACTTTGCGTACTTAAAAATCCCATGAAGTCAAAATTTGGGTTTTTTCTGTTAGCTTTGAACACTTCTCTATTTAAATATACGCTAATGTACTCCAAAAGTTGATCAAATGAACTTTTAAGATATATACCCATATGTAAATGTGCAGTCTTGCTCTTCTGGGCAAAAATGGACTAATATAATATGCTCTCAATAATGCGTCTGACCAGACATTTACATTTGACATGACCAGATGTTAATTGTAACATTAAAAATGACATACGTTAACATTAAGTAATGCAATATGTACATTAGCTAACAAGGAACATTAGTATATTTGTCAATTAAAATTACACAAATGCATTAACCAGATAACATATATGCATTTACTAATGTTAACCAATAGAACCTTGTTGTAGTGATTAAATTTTTTTAATACAGGTCGAAAGGGTTAAATGCTGATAAAAACTTATTACAAAGTACATATTCACGAGGGATCTTTACTTGTGCCGATGAACATGACTTGATGGTTGCTCCCGTCCACGGCTGTTGCTGTGGCCACCACAATTCTAGTGAAAGCAGCACCTCTTTTCACCATCAGAGGGCGTTCTCCAATGGGATAGACTGCCTGGTCCATCAAAGGCTTTTCTTTAATAAACTGTAACGTTTTGTCTGGCAGATCAGTAGACTTGGTGATGCCCATGTCTCTGGCATGATTATCAATGCACTATTATGTAAGAAGAAAAAGGTGAGGGAAAGTTAGATTGATTAGAAGTATTATTGAATGAGTTAAATGGTAAATGAACAAAAGGCTCACTGCTCCGGGTCGTGGATCAGGTAGCTCGCCGGTGTACATCATCCACTTCACAAACGACATCTCCACGGTAACAGGAGCCTTAAATTTGCCCTTCAAGAACACTGTCCTGATGTCTTCAATTCTGTATGCACACACTGCAGAGTGTTGCGAGGAGTCCCTGTCAATCAAACACACCACATCTATTATGTTACAGTAAGTATTTTACTAAGCTTGATCGCCCTAAAGACCATGTTACCTTATATTTGAACATTGATGAATGCTGAATAGAGTGTGAAATGTTATATATAGTATCTTAGGGGCTTTTTAAACCAAATATAAAAAGAAGAAGAAGAAGAAAAAAAAGGTATGGTTAGGTTAGGGTTGGGTGCTCTAGTGTGAGACACTGAAAGCGTAGCCATCCAAAGACTTTTGTTTACATAGAAATCAATGGTAAAAGAGGGCAGACAGACACAAAAACATGTTCGTTGTGAATGCCCTTGATACACTATTTTGCTTGAGTTTCACTTTGCAAATTTAGACATAACCTCCTAAATAAATGTCTTTCTCCTTAAACATTAGCCATCCATAGAGTCAAACTCACGATTGTGGGGTAAAGACAGCATAAAAAACACAGGTGGTCCAGTGGCCATGGCACCATTTGAACACATCCTGAACCAGAAGAGGCAGGTTGGTGTTTGGAATGTGACAGTGGAGCCTCGCTTTCAGGAATGATGTCCACTTCTTTTGCAGTGTCCTTTGTCCACCCAAGTCTCCCTGTGAAGGACAAGATGATGTCATTTTTGGGACTATGTTGCATAGACAGGAAACACTATTATGATTCTGTCTGCCTTTGGATGTACACATCTTTAAGAAAGAATGCCAGTTGATGAATGGGTCTTACTGGTTTCCTCAGACTCTACATCTGACAACAGATCTATGACTCAAAGGGTGATTACCTTGCATACGCGTGCCACCCGAGAGACATCCACCTTGGCGTAAGAGTCATATTCCATTGCTGTCTCGCTGAAGAAGAGATAAATCTTGTCGTCGTCTCCCTCCGTGCTTCCTTCTCCCTCCGGTATGTGAGCCATGTGGATAAAATTTGGTTCTTAAATGGCAAATCAAACAAAACACAAAGAGATCATGAGATCCTTCAAATATCAGTGATATTTTCCTGTATATAATGTGCATTTCTCTTGTCAAACAATCTTTAAATGTGTGGTCAAATAAACTGTGTTCCATACACTTGCATTCATAAGCATGCAAAAGTGGGAGATTGTAAGTGTGAGCACGTGCAAAGAAGTTTAATCTTTTACTATGAAGCAAAGTTCAAGTTTGGTGAACTCTGACCCGCAAACCTGTTAGCAAATAGACGTTTGACAACTGTGGATCTACTGGTCAGATATTGACTTCTTGGCACAAAACAGGAGAATAAAGACTTGAAAACAGCATGATTTCAGTGTTGCGGGAAATTTAGTAGATCATATATTTAAAAATGTTATTTATCATTATTAACCAGTGCTGGGTAGTAACTGATTGCATGTAATCTTTAGTATGTAATCAGATTACAAAAATCAAGTACTTGTAATTACATAAAAAATAATAATACTTGTAATCAAATGACAGTTACTTTTTATGGATTACATGAATACAGGCAACTGCAATACATTTTTTATAATTTACTGATCCCTCTATTCTTGATGTGTTACAAGTCATCAGCCAGGTGGTGGTGGCGTAGTGGGCTAAAGCACATAACTGTTAATCAGAAGGTTGCTGGTTCGATCCCCACAGCCACCACCATTGTGTCCTTGAGCAAGACACTTAACTCCAAGTTGCTCTGGGGGGATTGTCCCTGTAATAAGTGCACTGTAAGTCGCTTTGGATAAAATCGCCTGCCAAATGCATAAATGTAAATGTAATGCTGTTGTACTCGGCTTCAAAAGTGTACATGAATGCGCTTTTGCGACAACTTTAGTGACATTAAAAATATAACTGTTCTTATCGGTTATCCCACGTGGATGGCATTTGTAAAGCCAAATTGGAATGAATTAAAGTGCCTTTACGTATAATCACAAATAGAGAGCAAAACTCACAAAA
The DNA here is from genome assembly GCA_032164185.1 of Moxostoma hubbsi. Taxonomy (NCBI): domain Eukaryota; kingdom Metazoa; phylum Chordata; class Actinopteri; order Cypriniformes; family Catostomidae; genus Moxostoma; species Moxostoma hubbsi. Next base: position 44,911,510 of record JAVLUX010000009.1, on the reverse strand, counting down.
ATCATAGTAATTCTCATGTTTCTAAGATATTTTCAAGTTTTCTTTAATGCATTTAAGCAACATTTTGTCACATGTTACCATCTTATCCTAATCAGCTGGATGTGACATCAAAGAAACAAGAATGAGGTCAGAAGTAATCCAATAAAAGCAATCAGATTAATTTACTTAAAAAATGTAATCCAAGTGATTTTAGTCATGCAATTTGTCATCAGTACCAGATTACATTTCAGAAGTAATCTAACCAGCACCATTTATAATGTATTATTTAATGAACACAGAAGTTCTGCAGTGTGACTCGATATATCCTCAGGGTTGGGAGGGTTACTTTTAAAATGTATTCCACTACAGATTACATGCTGTAAAATGCAATCTGTAGTCAGTAATGTAATCTAAATGCTTTGGATTACTTCTTCAGCACTGGTAGATTTTTTCACTTGTTTTGACTACATTCTCTGAAAAACCCAAATATCTTATGCAGTGTTGTTTCTAAAACAAGATCAATAAAATTGATCTTTTTTTAAGGATTTTTAGATATTTTTACAGGAAAACAATACAAAAATTATTATCGAGAATACGATTTTTGCCCTAATATTAAAGGTCTTACTATAGAGAGAGAGAGAAAAAAATTAAAAGAAATAGCATGGCTAGAAATAGCATTTTAGCTAAGTATAAAGCTAAAAGTTCACATGACAATTTAAACAACTATACATCTGATCTGCCCATTTTGTGGCTTCAACTCACTGCATAAAAGCACATAGACAAGGACAAGAGGTTCACAACAAACCTCAGAATGGGGAAGAAATTAGTGTTGGTGTCAGAGGGAGTGATTTGTGTTTTAGAAACTGCTGATATCACAGAGTTGACAAAGAATGGGATGAAAAGCAAAAAACATCCAGTGACATTTCTGTTAGCAAAAACGTCTTGATCATGAAAGCTGACAAGAATGCTACAATAAATATTTCTATCTCACCATTGAGCCAGGTGCTTATGAACTCTGTTCGTACGGTTTCCTCTGAGCTGCGCATCATTACTGGCTCTGAGCCCCGAAAGTTCATTGAAGTGGCAGAGTACAATGCTCCATCTGCAATAGGGAAAGAACAAAAGAGAGAAATACAAAGATGTCTAAGAATGACGTTAAACACTTTAGATGCCAAATTAACACTCAAAAATGACTGCTAATTAGCTCTATAGACGGCAACTTCGGCATGCTTTTGATAACCATGGAAAATAATTTGGACTTGTCCATCAGTTTATAAAAAATTACAGGAAACACATTTACAAAAATAATGCAAAAACAATGATCTATTGGGTTCTGCAGTGTCTGAAAGATGAGATGTGAAGCTTGTGTTTTTATCAAACCACTTGCATTAATTCTTAAGTAATAAAATGCATCAAACACTGCCTGGCCAAAAAAAATGGCCATTTGGACTTAAATAAGCAGACACTTATGAGCCTATGATTTGATCATTATTGCAGTGATTAATATGTTTCAGCTGGCAACAATTATTTTAACCCTAACTAATGCAGTGTGTAGCTTCTCATTTCTTAAAACATCTATGTTGGAAGACGTATCCCATGTTTGTGGAAAAGATGTTACTGTGTTTCAGAAGGGGCAAATTATTGGGCTGTATCAATCAAAGAAAACAACTAAGGAGATTACTGAAAACACTGGAATTGGGTTAAGAACTGTCCAATGCATTATTAAAACCCGGAAGGACAGTGGTGAACCGTCATCTTCGCAGAAGTAATGTGGTCGGGACAAAATATTGAATGATCGTGATCGGAGATCACAAAAATTCTTGGTGAAATCACATCATAAAAAAATCGACAGTAGAACTCGTAGCTATGTTTAATAGTGACTGTAAGAGCATTTCCACATGCACAATGCAATGAGAACTTACAGGATTGGGACTAAACAGCTGTGTGGCCACAAGAAAGCCCCTTGTTAGTGAGGCTAATTGGAAAAAAGACTTCAATGTGGTAGAGAGCATAAAGATTGGACTGTTGAGCGATGGAAAAAGGTCATGAGGTCTGATGAGTCCAGATTTACCCGATTCCAAAGCGATGGGTTCATCAGGGTAAGAAGGGAAGCGATGAAGCGATGCACCCATCATGCATAGGGCACACATAGCGATGCACCCATCATGCATAGGGCACACATAGCGATGCACCCATCATGCATAGGGCACACATAGCGATGCACCCATCATGCATAGTGCCCACTGCACAAGCTTCTGGAGGCAATGTTATGATATGGGGTTGCTTCAATTGGTCAGGTCTAGGGTCGTCAACATTATGCTGCAATAAAATGAAGTCAGCTGACTACCCGAATGTACTGAATGACCAGGTTATCTCATCAATTAATTTTTTCTTCCCTGACAGCACAGGCATACTCCAGGAAGACAATGCCCAGATTCATCATGCTTAAATTGTGACACGCTGGTGTCAGGAGCACAACATCTCCCTCAGCGTCAGTAAGACCAAGTAGCTTGTTGTGGACTTCAGGAGGAAAGACCATTAATGGAGCACCAGTTCAGAGAGTCAGCAGCTTCAAGTTCCTCGGTGTCCACATCACTGAGGAACTTACATGGTCCGTCCACACTGAGGCCGTTGTGAAGAAGGCTCACCAGCACCTCTTCTTCCTGAGACGGCTGAGGAAGTTTGGAATGAACCAACACATCCTTACACGGTTCTACACCAGCACTGTAGAGAGCATCCTGAGTGGCTGCATCACCGCCTGGTACGGCAACAGCACCGCCCACAACCGCAAAGAACTGCAAAGGGTGGTGCGAACTGCCAGACACATATCGGAGGTGAGCTTTCCTCCCTCCAGGACATCTATAACAGGCGGTGTGTGAAAAAAGCTCAGAGGATCATCAGAGACTGCAGCCATCTGAGTCATGGTCTGCTCTCACTGCTTCCATCAGGCAGGCGGTATCACAGCATCAGGACCCGCACCAGCCGACTCCATGACAGCTTCTTCCCCCAAGCAATAAGACTTTTGAACACTTGATCTCTCACGATCAATATACATCAGCACTGCACTTTATTAATCTTATATCTCACACTGGATTGTCATAATTATATTCTCCACAATACAAGTACAGCATATATATATATATATATTTTTTTTAATATATTTTTTATTTTTATTGCATGTGTATTCTATATTGTGTGTATTGTTTGCTGTACATTGTATATTATTATTGTGTTGTGTAATTATGTGTACATTTGTTGTGTAAATTGTGTTGTGTAAATATGTTGTTTATTGTAATTGGTTTATGTCTCGTCACGGTCATGACTGCTATGTTGCTCGGAACTGCACACAAGACTTTCACCCACGGTTTCACTTGTGTATATGGTTGAGTGACAATAAAGGGATTTGATTTGAAAGAGTGGTTCAGGGAGCATGATGAATATTTTCATACATGAATTGGTCACCACAGAGTCCTGACCTTAACCAAATTGAAAGTCTTTGGGATGTGCTGGAGAAGACTTTATGGAGTGTTTCGACTATCCCGTCATCAATACAAGATCTCGGCCAAAAATGAATGCAACTCTGGATGGAAATAAATGCTGTGATGTTGCATAAGGTTGTCAAAACCATGCCACAATGAATGCACACCGTAATCAAAGCTAAAGGTAGTCCATCAAAATATTAGAGTATGCAACTTTTTATATGGCCAGGCAATGTATGAGCCGTACAACTTCTAAATCTCTTTTTAAAGTGGAATAATTTTTTTAAGTGGAGGAACTTGTGGCTATGAGTTACTGATGTAATGTTTGTGAGTTGAGTTATCTACAACAGTGTTTTATAGATACATTTACATTTATGCATTTGGCAGACGCTTTTATCCAAAGCGACTTACAGAGCCCTTGTTATAGGGACAATCCCCCTGGAGCAACCTGAAGTTAAGTGCCTTGCTCAAGGACACAATAGTGGTGGCTGTGGGGATCGAACCAGTGACCTTCTGATTAACAGCCCTGTGCTCTAGCCACTACGCCGCCACCACCACCATATTCTTGTGTTGGATATCATGTGAAAGTTACAGACATTACATGGACATGAGTTGAAAGATTGCATAAAACTATCACTTCTCTTTCATGCTAACATGTATAAAAGTGTTATGCATATACTTTCGAAAGTGTGATTGTAGTATATTTTTAATGTTCATTCAAGGTACTACATGCTTATCTGCTAACTATTGGGAGTGTATTTCACTAAAAAACAGAGGCAGTACATACCAACCATCTCAGATGTGTATCGTTGAGAAGGATCGAATGGACATTTTCCCTTTCCATCCTCTTGTTTGTTCTCCAAAGTCAGAATACCATCAGCATAAGACTGAGAGAACATTTCATGCAACACTGTAAACACTGTCACTGTATATTGAGCACTCTACATTTATAATTACTAACATGATACTCACTAGATGACACTCACCATGTAGTCGCAGGTTGGGATGAATGCTTTGGTTCCGCAAACATACATTCTGCCATCTTCCCTTTTATGAATAATTCTAATATAGTTTTTGCAGTCATTCTTTAAAAAAAAAAAAATAATCTAATTATGTTCAGAAAGGAAGCAAATATGTGACATTATCCCTTACAAAGAAAAACACTTACTAAACATTTAACTGACCACAATTTCAAACCAAACTGTTGCCTACACTTCCTCTTCCTACATTTGGCTAAACGTTCTTCGAATCAATCAGCCAATTGGCTTGATTCTAGTTTATACACTTTTGATATCTTTTTGATATCTGCTGACGTTGTCATCCCTACACACATGATGCACGTTCTGGTATGTCGCTTTGATATAACTGTGTCTGTCGGGGAATTCATTCTTATTAAAAATGTTTTATATGAAGACATCTTGATACCTTAATATTTAGTACCTTAGTACTTATAATTGTTTTTAATTGTTTTGTATGTGAAAATGAAAGGATAAAAATAGACTTAAAGCTCACCTCAGCATCCTTTCCCTTATTAGAGCAATCCTTCTGCTGCAGGCTTGTGACTGGCCACTTCACCTGACAAGAATAAATAAAACATAACATCACCCCTAAATACCAAAAATGGTAAATGGTCTGTACTTATATAGCGCTTTTTAACCTTAATGGTATTCAAAGCGCTTTACACTGTGACACATTCACCCATTCACACACACACTCATACACCAATGATGGCAGAGCTGCCATGCAAGGCGCCTGCCATTGGGAGCAACTTGGGATTCAGTGTCTTGCCCAAGGACACTTCGGCACGTGGAGTCATGTGGGCCGGGATTCGAACGACCAATCCAATTAGTGGCCGACCAGCTCTACCAACTGAGCCTAATAAGGACCTTTAATAAATAAGACATAATTCTTTTTAAGTTCATTATTCTTTATTAATTATTATTTTATTTTTTATTTAATTATTTTCTAACTAAGCACATCCCAACAGTTGTGATCATCATAAAATGTTCCTTACATTTATTAAGTTATTTTCTTTTACTGTATTATAGTGTATTGTATTATTGTGTTATTTATAGTCTTTTTATTTCAATGAGCAAAGGCAGTTATGATGTACACAACAATAACGACAATGTGCTTAATTGTCACAATGCAAATCATCTTAATGGTCCTACAAGTAGTCCATTTTATTTAAGCAAAATACAACACTAGATTCTTTCTTTTATTTTTTGTGTGAAATATGACCCAGACATGTTTGTAAGAGATTTGGTGAGATTCTTCCATTAGCTCATCATTTATACTCTGAGAGCCAGCATTGTGAATGTAATAAGACACCATGAAGACTTAAGACAGCAGAGTTCACACTGGTAGCCAGCAAGAAAAATAACTCTTTCTTGAACCCTTAAACGCAAGGGCGATTTGCCAAATATTACTATACACCTCAGATCTTTAGCGACCCGACACGTATCTCTATCACAAATGAATCTACAAAATACCTGGATAGTAAAACAATTTCAAAGCATTTTTAAGAAAATTATAAAATAAAGTAAAAGGATATATATATCTTTTATATATTGATGTTTTACATTTACATTTATGCATTTGGCAGATGCTTTTATCCAAAGCGACTTACAGAGCCCTTATTACAGGGACAATCCCCCCGGAGCAACCTGGAGTTAAGTGCCTTGCTCAAGGGCACAATGGTGGTGGACGTGGGGTTTGAAACAGCGACCTTCTGATTTGCAGCCCTGTGCTCTAGCCACTACGCCACCACCACTCATGGTGTTTTGTTTCATTAGTTCCACACTGAAAGACTCATAAACACATATTGAGCTACACATAACACATATGCTACACATATCTATTTTCTGAGGCACTTATTGAGTCTAAATAGACACCCATATGTCACTAGCCATATCATTACTGTTCATATGTTACACTTGCTATAGTTTACTTCCATGTTGCCTCTTTATCAAATAGCAATGTCATGTATATATATTAGGGCTGTCGATATAACGCGTTAAAAAAATTAACGCAATTAATCACATGCCTCCGGACTGTAATAAGGAAGATTCCTGAGAAATGCAAGCTTGTAGTACCACATGTTTACTCCAGAGGGCAGTAAGTGAAATTTCAGCTGTAGGAGCAACGTGCAGTTTATAGTGAAGAAAACACTTCAGTAGGCAGTGTCACTACTCGATCCACAAACACGCGTTACATTCTTGTGTTCAAAACACTTGTAGGGGCACAAATGTGATCTAAGGGATCTCAAGATGTGTTTAAAGATTGAGTTTTAAACTATATTTAACTTGACGCAGTGACCTAAACATTTTATGTTTATGACGCAACACACCCCAGACATCTAACGCAGGTGTAAATTGACGGATCCTTAAACAATCCCTCATAATAAATCTCCAACTGATGGACAAATTCACTTGTGTAATGGATTGCTGTGAACTGTGTGTCAATGACTGACTTATGATCAATAATATGGTAGTAATCAATACATTGTATTCTAAAGCCGCTTTTTGTATCGTCTTATCAATGATGAAATCTTCTGCTACAGGAATAGAAAACATTTTAATTAATTACAAAAATATACATTGCAACACTTGAGTCACTAAAGACCCTATACACTTTTGGTTTAAACATTTAGAAAAAAACTGATATTGTTAGATGACTCATAAAAGAAAGTTTGAGGGATACTAAAAAAGTAATGCAAATATGAATGAGTTGTGGAATGAGGTCCCCAGCCAATAAAGACAGGAAGTATGCATTTAAAGGTTAACATATTAACATAAAAAAAACAACATGATCATGATCACAACTTCAGAACTAAAAATGCATAACCTTACCATGGCCTTCTTCACTCTAATGTCATGTAGGTCGAGGGCAAAAATAGCTTCCCTGGCTCCTAGAATAAGCATGTTCAGATCTTCTCTCAGAAGCATCGTGGTATAGTTCCAAAAACCCTCCTCACGAAACAAACGGCATCCATTACCTAGAAAAAACAAAAATAATGCACTTTTAGGAAAAAAATAGCACAGCGATTATTTTATTTTTAATATATACATCCATATATATATATATATATATATATATATATATATACACATACAGTATAAATGCAAAAAGGCTTGTTTGCGGTACTGCCACTTAATTTGACATTTTGTACCTAACACAATACAATTCATATATTTTTAAAAGTGTGCTATAAGTGTCCAAATACTTTTTGGGGCCTATGTATATTAAAGTGCCATGGTATTACTACCTAATTTGATAATTGAGCCATGTTATCACCACATTACTTTTCGAGGAAAGAGAAAAAGTTAAACTTACTTGTAATGGGCACTGTTTTCCGTGGAATGATGTTTGGTATAGATTCCAGTCCCCCGGTCAATGTTGCTGGACCCCAGAGGTACAACACGCACAGAATAGCCAGCAGAAACATAACAGTGCCTTAAATTCTCCAGCGCTCCAGTACAACATGTACAATCGGTCAGAATCTCAGAGATTTTGGTATAAAAGACTGTGTGAGAGTGCTAGATTCCTCTGCCGTCTGTCTGTCAGAGTTTTCTTATCCTTTCCTTCTCTCCTCTTTCAATCAGGACCGCTTCCATACTGTGATATATGACTTTAGCAGCAAAGAATCTCTTCAAAGAACGATCAGAGGACCCAGTGAGACCATCTGAAAGAGAGTGTGTGTGAGAGAGTGAGAGAGAGAAGTGTAAAGAGGCTAGGGTGCTGGCAGCAGTATTTATGTCACTGCTATAGTGATGCTAATGTGCAGGATGAAAGCTTTTGCTCTTAGACTTTGACAGAGACACACAGTTCTGGTTTCAAAACCTCAGGACGAAAAAAGCAAGAACAGCACACACCACATCCTGAGATGATATGAATCACAAACCAAAACTTATACATTTGTATTACGTGCGATGCTTGCTCATATTAGTTGCAAAACATTTTGAAAAGCTAAAAGTAGGTATGAAACGTTACATTTACCAGCCAAAAAAAAAAAAGTGTAATACAAACCTCAGATAATAAGTTAACAATAAGCACTCTTTGGAAATTTACTGACAAAACTAGGTGTTACCCAACAGACATTGTGAGGCAGGAAGAGCCAATGTACAAGCAAACATTTTGCAACCAGAACATAAAATGAACAAACTGTTAGTCACAATGATAAAAAAGGAGAGCACAAATACCAAAGACCAATAATGCTGGATGGATGTTATTTTAAAAATTGAGGTGAAAATGTAATTTAAACTATGTAGGATTATGTGGGTTGTTGTGCAGTGTATTTACTGCATTGCTATGTGGTTGCTATAGTGCTCTGGGTGGTTTCTAGGTGTTTGCTAGCAGGCCCACATCAAAAAAGGCCATGTTTCTAAGATATTGTAGGCTGTCCCAAGCTTGGGCAGAGCCCAGAGGTAGTTAAAATTCTGGGAGGGGGCAGTGGGATCCCCCTTGGTATTGATAGCAGGGTGGGGTGCATTCTGACCGGTTGCACTGCCCAAATGATGACCCTGATTGCGGTGACCCTCCTTCAATGTACTGTAAGTCTATGGGATTTTTGCATGAAGCATTTACCCATGTTTCCATTGATCACGGTAGGACCATTTCCAGTCATGTATAAAACACAAATCCTCGAGTAAAGCTTTGTGAATTATGAATTATGTATTGCAATGAATGTTGCTACAAAATAACACATTTTGCCTTGCAACATACTGTATTACACCACCATCAATATACAGAATTTAGAAATAGAAAACATCCAAAATATGGAAAAGCCCATATTGATTGCTTAATGGTCGCAACAGTGTAATGTTTACAACAATACACGCCTTTGACATATAAGAGGATATGAGCTGGAGATTAATTACTGCACATATTTCACAATGTCTCACACACATATTTACACAAGCTTACACACATATTCTTGCGGGAACTTCCCATTGACATCTGTAGTTCCAAATATAGGCTATATTTGTTTCCGACTAGCAGACCCCATAGCACTAAAATAGACAATTTGAAAATCTTCGATATTATGAATATTTTTTCCAAGTAAGATTGCCCCTACAAAGAGGTTTTGCGGTTCATTTTTAGAAATGGTGTCCATTTCTATAAACCTGCCCACTCTCACACACAATTACCCTCATTTGGTATGTCCCCTTTTTTTACTTTAATGACAGCAGGCACTTAAGATGGCATGCACTTCACAAGTTTGTGCAAAATCTGATATTCCAGCATGATTTGGAAATGTTCAATGGAATCAAAGACCATTTATGTTCATAATTTCATACTTTTCATTATGTCATATCTTCTGTTTTCCTGTTTAAACTCTTAAAACTTTACCATACATGTAGAGTGCCATTTCCTATGTATATGAATATGGTCATCAAACTGCGTAACGACATTTGTAATATGGTCCCAAAAACGTAACTTCACTTACAGTATGGATATCACTGTAAATCTCACACATGTGGAAACAAACTACCACAAAATGCCGTACAGTAGCTCTCTGTTCCTCTTGAAAACACAGTATGAAGAAATCAGTCCAAAGTTCTCATAACAACACGCAATGCTTGAAAAATATGGGTCAACTCACCATACAACCAATTCTCAGTTACATTCTCAGTTCTCCTGTGCTTGCATGAGTGGTTCTCCCTCTCACACACATACTGCTCCAGTCGTCCTAAGCCAAACAAATCAAAGTGGTCTGAGAGTCAAGGAAAGCACAAGTGTGTGTAGCGAGTCCTGTCTCTGTAGTGCACTGCAGTGAATGGAGCGCATAGTGTCTGCTGCTTTGTTTGAGTTAAACTGCTCAGATCCTGCAGTGTGAAGTGAAAGGCATTATTGTGCCAGTGAGAAAATAGAAGAAAAGCATGCTGTTAAAAGCTCCTCAATCTAAAACCAGTCACTACAAGTGTCAGCGAGAGAGAGAGAGAGAGAGAGAGAGAGAGAGAGAGAGAGAGAGAGAGAGAGAGAGAGAGAGAGAGAGAGAGAGAGAGAGAGAGATTACAAGGAAATGGTGTATAGTGTTGGTAGGGCGGGTTAGGGTTTGATTATCAAGAAAACCTGGTTTACTGATGAAGTGCACAAAAGGTTTAATTATGTTTTGATCTTATATCCTGACATAAAAAAGGTTCAAAACAGCCTTTTCCCTGTACACCGAAGGAGAAAACAAGACATAAGGGTTCACGCCTTAGCTCCATTGCACATCCTATTTCCACCAAAACAGCAGGACAATAAAAACAGACATTTACGACAACATTTGTGCATGTTCAAATTTCAAACAAGCACTCACTCGGTGTGCCAATCAGGAAGAACTTGTTTCATACTGGTCAGATTAGAATATTGAAAATAGATTGGTCACACCCACACTTACTCACTTGTTTACCTACAGCAGTGCAAATGGGAACATAAATGTATATTGTATTTAAATAAAGGTGATAAGGGTACAATGGAGCTTAAGGCACACATTAAGGAAAATTAGCTTTTTGTCTGGTCACAAAGTGTATCAAGATTGGAAAAATAAATATCTTTTAATTTACTATTGATGGAGGAACACAATTTGTGTGAAAATAAATAATAACGAAGGGTTGTTTAAAATCCATGGTGGTAAAGGCCCAAACGCTACAAGGGGGTTATAGTGATATCTTGAAACATTTGTACATTTATCCAAATATGCTTGATATTGTAAAATGCTTTTTTTTTGTTACACATTAAGATAATAAATATTCAAAATAACTACTTCAAAAAAAGTGTTATCCATATCCTGTTCATTTCAATCACATTTAAGTTAAGTTTTCTATAAACAAATGAATCCCCATTGTGATTAGATCAGTCAACGTGAGCCCACTTTGAACATTTTTCATAACAAATCTCTTCGTCCCACTTAAAAGAAAAACAATGTGTTTATGGGGTTTATTTAGTCCCCTGCAAAGAGGGGAGATTTTTGACCCAAATGCTATTCTTTCACTTTTTGAACAGTTATTTAAAAAAAAAAAAAAAAAAAACTTTTAATTTAATCACCTGGAGCAAAACTGACAATGAAATATATACATACATACATACATACATACACACACACATATATATACATATATACATATACATATATATATATATATATATATATATATATATATATATATTCTTTTTTTTTTTTTCTTTACATTTTATGTGCTAATTTCAGGGGTTCTCATTACCTACATTAATCTGCAAAAGTTTGAAAATTATTAAATATTACATTACAATTAGACCCGTTGTACCCTACAGACATGCTCAGAGTAATGATGCCCTCTAATGGTTAAAATTACGAAACGACTACAAACAGTAAACAGGATCATCCTGGTCGACATCATGAGGATTAAACCGTAAGGGGGGTAAATCATTTCTCGAATTTTGACCGCGAGCCGCGGCAACATTTGGTCGCGTCGCACTGAGTAGCCCAGCCAACCAAATCAAATCTCATTGGTCAAAAATCCCGCTCTGATTTGAAACGTTCTGATTGGCTGCGAGTTGTGCTTTGAATCTTGATGGAGACCTTATTCACAGCAAAGCCGTCTTTGGGAGTTACAACGAGGCTGTGAAGGACAAACATACAGTCTTTTCAATTGGGTTGTAGGCTACTGCAGTTTAAAGTGTATTGAAAAAACAAAAAACATATTTTCAAGAGCATTCAGTAGTCAAAATTCTCCAGACAGCATAAGCACAATTAGATGTGATCTAGGAGCTTTTTACAGCTTTATACTGTTTGTGACATTGAAGTGATGTAAGTCTATCCCTCACAGCCCCAATCAAAATGGGTGATGCTAGCAAAGATGGTGCTAGCATGAATAAGGTCTAGAAAGATGTGTGAATTTCAAGAGAAATGGCCATATCATGTTTCATAACCATTTAAATACAAATGTAATGTTGTAGCTGACAAAAAAAAAATCTTCTCCCGAGTATGTTTTGTGTAGTGTAGGTGGAAATTTTTTGTTTAATAATTTGGTGGATTGACGCTTTATGTAAAACTAGAACAGCTGATGACTTCTACAAAACCTTCCCTTTAATTCCCATAAATATCACAATTATAAATAACAAGAAATCATTTTTTAACATCACATGACATCAGATATCTACAGTCACAGTAGCACAATCCATGTTCATGAAACCAATGACGATATCGACAGACGTTCAATCGGGAACACAAATGCAACCATTTCACAACCTATTAACCTAATCGCTTACAAATCAGAGAAATACTGACCTCCAGACGGCTCAACTGTCTGTTGCTTTCAAATGATTGATTTCTCTTGCAAACTGTGTCCAAAAGCATCGTTCAAATTTTAAAATATAACAATTTCAATTAGATCAACTGAGATCTACATTCGGAACAACACCAGATTGATATTCTATCTGAGCACACATGGCAGTTGTCTTCAGTTCACAGTTAGCGATGAATTGAAACCAGTGATACATTGAAGTCCTTCATTGTAAGACCAGTTGTGCTTCTTTCTTGAATGTGTTGGAAGTCTTACTTTCCTCTTGACTCATGGTTTTGTCAAGGTAGAAACCCTGAATGTAGAGGTATTACTAATGCAACAGAGAGAGAGAGAGATAGAGGGAATATTGAAACACCTTAAATTCTGTAATTGCATTATCATGAGTCAGGACAAGTACTCTCACGTTGTGGTTTGCTGTTGATAAAGTCAAATACAGTGGCATTGATGAAGTCACATAGAAGGAAGAATGCTGATTAGAGGAAATCCGTGTCCATAACAGGACAGAAGTCTTTATTGGAAGGCACTGACAGAATGAGACGGTGTCTGGGGACTGAAACAAGGACAACATCACTCTTGACTGGTCCGTCTCTTCTCCAGCTTCTGCTTGAGTTCGTCTGTGAGGCCTGGTGGGCGGAGAACAGTCTGGTGACCAGCTCCATTACAAATAAAACAGCAACTCGATATGATCTTGTGTGTGTAGTACATAATTTTAAACATTTAAAAAAAATTATACTAAATAATTTAGGTGTAAAACTCTTCTGTTAAAACTTGTGGATTATTTGAGCCTTTTAAATGATCGTTTATGGCTATACATCATAATTGCAAAGAAGTTATATTATTGGATATAACATTACACAGAAAAGGTCAGTGACTAAAATCATGTTGACACATATTATTTAAGTCTTGTGGCTATACTTTTGAAACAGTGAGTATTTTAACATTTACAGATTGGGCCCCATTCACTTGCATTTTAAGTGCTTCACAGTAACCCTGATTTTTGCTTTATTTTTTTTGGCAAAATTAAGTCAAAATTAACTTTTGTAGTAATCAACATGCTGTCACAAATGTTGAGCGAATGCTGAATGATTGTTCCTTTCAGTACGTGTAGCTTTTAAAAGGGCTAAACAAATAAAAGGATTAAATAAATGTATTCTATAAGAAACTAAATTGCGGCCTTGGAATAGATGGTACATTTTTACAGCTGTGCTGGAATCAGTTAGTGTGGATGTAGTTCTTTGAGGACTCTTTGCAACCGTGTTTAAGTGAGACACTTACTCTGAGAAAGCGGCGAGGGACATAGAACCAGTCTTTTCATGGAGTTGGATGGGGAGCCAGATGGGGAAAATGATCGAGGGGAAGAACTGGGAGATCTTGTGTGCGATCGCAGCGTCCATTTGTCTGTTCCTACTACACACACACACACACACACACACACACACACACACACACACACACACACACTTGAAGCTGAAGAATTTGTAGTTGAGCTGCTTGCACATGGGGTGGTGTGGCGCAGTGGAAAAAGATCTGGACTGCCAATCGAAATGTTGTTGGTTCAAACCACATAACGGTCCATCACCGTTGTACCTTACTCTAGAGTTCTCACACAACTATCACATTCTCAAGCTCCTTAGTGTTATGCAACCTCTGCAATCCACATATTGCTCAAGCACACAGATTACGACTTGTTTCATACTTTTGAGTCACAGATAGAGATGTTTGGCTATAGATATAATAATTTTAATTAGATATTTAATTTGCTTAATCATAAATCATGTCTGAAAGTGCCCCTGACACAGTTCTAGTTCATTGCCACTTATTTGTATTCAAATAGAAGAGAGGAGACAGGAAATTACAGGGGAATGAGAGGAGAAAGGGGATACAAGGCACAATGATGATAGTTTATGGAATGAGCGATTAAAGCGAACAACCTTTCAGTTACCAGGCCAGATCTTCAACCACTAGGATTTGCAACAAACCCCCTTTTTATTCAGAACCGGTGCACGAGAAGTACCTTGTTTAGGAGGCAGGGCAGGAGCTCTAGAGAGTGGTCCAGCTGGTGCACAGTGAAGGGTTCTCTCCCCGTTCTCATCATTGGAAGACACAAATGCTACAGGAAAAGAAGCAAAGACAATGAATTCAGAACAAAGTGTGAAAAGGCGTTATTTTATGGTCCCTTTTTGCCATTTGTAACGCCAAATATAGTATTTTGATGGTATGTACAGAATCAGGAGAGCCTATATTCCCTGTTTGAGTTTCCATGAACTTCCATTTTTGTGGGAACTCAACATTCAGGTGTTTTTATTGGAGAAATCAACATTTTGTATTTAGTTTCAGTCACAAATCAAAAAGACGTAATGCAGTTTACGATCTATATTTGATTCTAAAATAATGTTTTTGTTTTGTTTTTTAAGCTTTTTCTTTAAAATGACAGAATAGTTCAAGAATCTACCATTGGTGTGGAAGTGTTTGCTTGGATTTTGAACATACTGATATTCTCTTCATAAGGCTCCTCCAATATAAAAGGCTGAAGAGTGCCAGCAGTTTTCTCCACAAGAGCATTGATGACATCATGAAGCGTGGGACAGGGGATCTAAAGAAGACAAAAAAACAAAACGAAACAGAAAAACTTGCTAAAAATCTCAAGGAGATGTTTTCACATGGATTGCCTTTGTAAAGAAACTTGTTTCACATACTGGGTTTTCCACGTCAATGATGTAACCACCCTGCTGCTTCTGTGTCACTCTGTAATGTCTGAACACTGATCTGAAAAATACATAAATAAACAAATAAAGAAAAGAAAATACATTTACAATTGTTTAATTTGGAAAAAACCTTTATCTAAAGTGACGATCAGTGCAAGTTATGTCTCCTGGTAGTTGAACCCAGACTAATAGTCTACTCAAAGAAACCAGCAAAACATGACCCCATTTTTGACCCCAGAGGCACTCAGTAGTAATTTTGTCCTCATTAAAGAACTTTTACCCCTAATGAAATGAACATATGTATAAAATCATGAGCACTCGCATGAAATAAAGACTCCAGTCTTATAGGTAACCTAATAAAATCTGCTTTATTCTACATGGAGAGGGTCCCCACATGGGGGCGGCCATGTTAGAATCACATAACCAGCCGAATACTGCACGCTTAATCTCAGTAACTGACCTGCTATTGGACATTCAATCATGGATTATATTAATCATGTCTGACAGTGAATAGTGAATTTCTCCAATGGCATTGGTAACTGAAAACTATCGTATTTGAGTGATGCTGCATCCACGCCAATAAGTGTCAGTTTAAGTCCAAGACGACATCCTTTAAAATGACTGAGTGCGTCTTTTAAGGGTCTGCTCTTATAGATTGATTAAAACAGAGAGAAATCATACTGATAAAGATAGAGGTTTCTGTTTTTTTTACCCGTTTAGATCTTGCCGTGTGGTCACAGCAAGTGAAGATCCATCCCGGCCTGGTCTGAGCAGCATGTTCCCACAGTCTGGATGTCTTTCTAATAACACTTCAGCTTCCGTACGAGACACAGGCCTGAAACACCTGCCAATCAATATACAGCAGCACAGGGACATGAACATACATGCATGTTGACATTGATTTAACACATGCAGGTGTTTGGAAAAGGTTTGGGCTTTTCGGCCAATGCCATCAATAAATATGTGTCTAAAAACAGTCTAGAACAACCCATCATAACCCCAGTCAAACCAAAAGGTTTCTCCACTCCTTTTTTTCTAATGGGTATTGAGAAAACAAACCTTTGAACTTTTATCAAGAACAAGGAAAAATGTAACTTACTGTAGCAAATAAAGTGTGTCAGAAGCTATAAACAGGAGATCAATGATACGGTTGCAACCCTTCCGGGTGCTTGGCATACCTTAAAAATACTTCAAAACTAATGCAAATAAAAATATAGAACAATGTACAATCTATAAAATACCACAAGTGTTCCACTTCATTTCCTAGTTTAAAGAAATAACAAATAGAATTAGATTTTCATATTTTATTTAGGCAACGAGAGTGCTGTTTGCACTTGCAAAACTCATCACCACAAGAATGCTAGCGTGTTGCTTTGTGGTTGTTAGTGTGTTCTGGGTGGTTACTAGGTACATATTGTGTTGAAAAAATTGCTTAAACCAGTCTAAACTGGTTTGCTAGTTTTAGTTGGTCTCCCAAACCTGGTTGGCTGGTTATAGAAGGAATAGGGGCACTTGTCAGCTGGTCAGGCTAGGACGACATCTTAAACTAATCAGTTCTTTTTTAGTTCTTTTTAAATGCCTTTTATGTATTTATGTATAGATGTTTATTCTTTAGCCAGAATTTCAATATTAAACTATGAAAATCTATGATAAAATACAAATGATTCTAGATTTAAATGACAACAAATATAAACAAAGAGGGAAAAAAATAAGCAATTTCAGTATTTATTGTGTGAAAATGATTAATACCGCTAAAAATACAATTAATAATATATCTGTCAAACAATTGTGGCATCATTTCCACAATTTTGCTGCTAATATATACCGATCAGCAGCAACATTACAACCACCTGCCTAATATTGTGTAGGTCCCCCTCGTGCCGCCAAAACAGCACCAACCCGCATCTCAGAATAGTATTCTGTGACTATATCCTTCTCACCACAATTGTACAGAGTGGTTATCTGAGCTACTGTAGACCAGTCTGGCCATTCTCTGTTGACCTCTCTCATCAACAAGGTGTTTCCATCCACAGAACTGCCTCTCACTGGATGTTTTTTTGTTTTTGGCACCATTCAGAGTTCATTCTAGAGACTGTTGTGCATGAAAATCCCAGGAGATCTACAGTTACAGAAATACTCAAACCAGCCCGTCTGGCACCAATAATAATGCCACAATCCAAATCACTGAGATCAAATCTTTTCCCCATTCTGATGGTTGATGTGAACATTAGCTGAAGCTCCTGACCCGTATCTGAATGATTTTATGCACGGCACTGCAGCCACACTGATTAGATAATGGCATTGATGATTGTTGGTGCCAGCGCAGGTTGGCGCTGTTTTGGCAGCAAGAGGGGGACCTACACAATATTAGGCAGGTGACCTTGTGGGTGATCGGTGTGTGTATATATACATATATATGTATATTATTTATTTATTTATTTTTTAAGTTAGTGTACTTGTTTACCAAGTTGACAAAAGTGTCAGTGAAGACCATGCTTGAGATGAAACATTAGACGTGATGCTTAAAGAAAAAGAAAATCCAAGGTAACTATAAATTGAAAGCAAAATATTGTTATCACGAATCATTTCCAATCATCCTATAATTTTGCAAAATTAGGCAAAAAAGTAGTATATATATTTTTAATTGTTTGTACAAATAGAAGTAGCCTTAAGACATGAGTCGGACATTTTATTTAAAAAATATTTTTTTTACAAATGTCATTTGAAAAAATGTCAATTTTATATATATATATATATATATATATATATATATAAATAAAATACAGAATTTAAGATGTGCTGGAAATGACACTGTGGTGGAAATTTTCATGAATTTCACAGTGCTTTGGTGCATGAACACACACTGTTAGACATTTTTAGTAGATAAATAAAATAAACTAGCAAGAGTGTGGAAAATGTTTTAACAAGACTTTACTTTCTAAAAGTCAGCAGTGCTAAAAGTGCATGAAGTTGAAGAAACACCCAGATATGGCTTGGGTAGCTCCTTGGATGTAAATCTATGGGATGTTTATGGGACACTTAGAAAAGTAATAGCACTGCTCACCTAAACAAGCTGCACGATTTGATGCATCATTCATGTCCGTAGCACAAATGTATGGGATAAGTTGTGTCATGTGTCAAATCACATGTCGTACTCATCTGGGATGGCACGAGAATGAGTAAATGATGAGAGAATTTCCATTTTTAGGTAAACTATCCCTATCCCTTTACATGCCGAAGTTGAATAAAAGGGTTAGGGATGTGAACAAACCTCTTAACGGAAAAATGAGCAACAGTAATACTGATGCTTGCACTAGCAAACACCCTACACTAAAAATGTATAAACACACAGGCACTAAGGAATGTAATCTGACCCTCCATCTAGCTCTGGCCGTCTCTCCCACAAATGCACACACACACACTCAGATAAAACAGAGCACTCACGCAGGTATTTCCCCAACCAGCGGGAGCGAGAGTGGGGACGAGGGGGCTCTGGATGACACGCGTGCCTTCCGTCGGGTTTTCTCTTTCTCCACCACTTCCTTCAGCATGTGCAGCTGTCCGGGCAGCAGGGTGAGGGTGGTGGGCACTGCCAGCTGGAATAAACCACAAAGCACATGTCATTCGAATTTGCAGTAACAAGCATAGAGTACATGCAACGATACTTGATAAATTGCACTTTCACACCAAGACCCAGCTCTGATATTGTTATCTGGGAAAATACGTAGATATTTTAGGTTTTATTTTCTATATTGACATTATTAGCCACATCCATAAAGAAAGTGATCTAATCAGAGGCCTGGGTAGCTCAGCGGGTAAAAACGCTGACTACCACCCCTGGAGTCGTGAGTTTGAATCCAGGGTGTGCTGAGTGACTCCAGCCATGTCTCCTAAGCAACCAAATTGGCCCGGTTGCTAGGGAGGAAAGAGTCACATGGGGTAACCTCCTCATGGTCGCTATAATGTGGTTCTCGCTCTCAGTGCGGCTTGTGGTGAGTTGTGCTTGGATGCCGCGGAGAATAGCGTGTAGCCTTCACGCACGCCATGTCCCCGAGGTACCGCGCTGATAAGAAGCGCGGACTGACGGTCTCACGCGTGGAAGCAAATGAGATTCGTCCTCCACCACCCGGATTGAGGTGAGTCACTACGCCACCACGAGGACTTTGGGAAGCGCATTGGGAATTGGGCATTCCAAATTGGGGAGAAAAAAGAAAGTGATCTAATCTTAAACCCCGATCATTTAAAAATGATAAAAGTCTAGTGACTGATACATTAACCAATCCAATGAATTACCCACTTAAGTGGACTGTCCCAAAGTCTACAAAAGCCTTGTCAGATATAGTGCACATTTTATATTCTGATAGATTTGTTAGTGAATTAAGCAAATAGTATATACATAAGTCTTATTTGCTGTCATTAAATCATGATTATCTGATATATATTGTACGTATTCCTTCACCTTGCTCTCTAGATATTGGCATCAGCCATTAAAAACAAAATGTAAAAACATTTCGGAGCTAATTAACAAACTGTTCATAAAATCAGTTTTGTTAATATTAGTTAATGCATGAGGCATCATGAACTAACATTTTAAATCTTTGTTTATGTTAGTTAATAAAAATACAACTGATCATTGTTAGTGTATTTGTTATTAACTAATGTTATACATATAAAACTTTGATTTTGAAAATGGTTTACTATATGTTGAAATTAACATTAACCGAGATTAATAAATGCCATAAAAGTATTGTTCATTGTTAGTTCATGTTAACTTAAGATGTTAACTAATGTTAAATAATTGAACCTTTTAAAATGTTACCATAATATCAATTGATTGAACTTACATCTACAACAGAGTAGAGAAAACCTTTCCACAGCTCACGTGCCTCCAGATTTGGAGCCTGAGAGTGAGAGAGAGAGAGTGAGAGAGAGAGAGAGAGAGAGAGAGAGAGAGAGAGAGAGAGAGAGATTAATAATAATAATAATAATAAAATGTAAAGTTCTCAGTATATTTCCTTACATTACCGCATTACATTACAGACATATGGAATATCTTCTCACACAGCAGATAATCAGATCTCAACATTTATCATAAGGAGAAAGCAACAAGAGAAGAGTGATGCAATGCTCCTAAATTTGAGCTAAAACTTACATTTTGGTGTAACACAAGGGAATAACACCGTATATAAATTATATACCGTATGCTATATATAGACTAATGTACTGAATTGTTTTTTTTTCAGACCATTCTGAATGCCTTCCTCTCCCTAAATGTTGTCACTACTTAAACATGAATACACCACAAAAGGATATCATTTATCTATTAAAAATGTGTTTCCACCCCCACCCCCCCAAAGATCATTTTTATGATTTTTTTTAATTTATTTTCACAGCCAGATCAATTAAAATTACAAATGTAAAAGATCAAATTTATAAAAATTTAAATGCAATGTTATAATGTATGTATAATACATACATGTCATCATACTAATTTAAGAGTTAATGATTTATTATATTGAACATACATTTAATCAACATAATAATAAAGTTTTAGTTAAAATCTCAATTTTATTTTATTTTTGTCGAGAGTTTTTTTTTTTGTTGCATAATCTAAACTCATTAAATGATTTAAATTGAACATATTACAAATGTTTTACGATAAATAAAATATAGCAATTAATTATTAAGGTCATTACAATTGTTCTCATCATCTGTATTTGGAAGCACAAACACTAATTTGTCATTGAAGTGATGGTAACTTAAATTACAATGAACAATTATTTTACAGCATTCATTATGTATATTTATGCATAATTGGGTACAAGCCAATCAACTTTCAAACTATATCCTTGACTAATATTTAAATGTACTCAGTGTGCAAGTAAGCTGGCATCACTGCAGTGCTCTGCAAGATTTTTCTCTGAAACCCTCCACCACCCCAGGTTAACTTGTCTAGATCTACATACGGATTGTACTTATGTCTAATTGTGTTGTTGCATGTCTTGTGTTTTTATAATTGTGCAGCAGCAGCATATGCATACGCTTAACTCAGAATGTCTGTGTTCTAGCAGTTGCAAAGCTCTTGCCATTTTGTGTGCAATATGCATCAGACAGTCCATAAAATGGTCTGTAGGTGTGAGGCTAGGAGTGAGGCATGCGTTTATGGAGCGTAAAGGGAGTGTGTGTGTGTGCTGACAGATGTTTAATACACACGGTGAGTTTGATCTCTCCATCCTTCATGCGGAGATTCAGTCTGGCTGCTTCCAGATTCCTATCACGACTCGGATCATCAATCAGGGAGACAAACCCACCCAGATCCAACTTCTCTACATACTGAATCACAAAACACATGCAGAGTGAAATTTAAAGGGATAGTTAATCTAAAAATGTAAATCTCATCTCCAAACCCATATTTTCTTTCTTCTGCGTAACAAAAAAATGTGATTGTGATTTAAACTGCAAAGCTCTGAAAAACACCTTAAAACTATAATAAAAGTGAAATATAAAATAAATATAAATCTTAAAATGTTTTTTATGGGTTGGACGGGTGTGACATGTCCCTACCACTTAATGGCTAATATACATTGCCTAATACACTTTTTGCTAAATAGCTAAATAGCTAAATAGCTATAGCTATAGCTATATATATATATATATATATATATATATATATATATATATATATATATATATATATATATTAATTATCCTATCCATTGAATAACAAAATCCCATACTGACAGTGTTAGATTTACTGATCAAGTTATCAAATTAATGATGTGAAATATTTCTTGGAGAGCTTGAATTGAACAAGAATGACTATCATTTAATTTACATTTATTCATTTGGCAGATGCTTTTATCTAAAGCGCCTTGCAAAAGAGAAATACCAACGTGGTATGATGAAACTGAAAGAAACCGATCAACCAGCAGCCAGTGGAGAGAGACATGGAGTGGTGTAACATGTGCTCTCTTTGGTTCATTAAAGACCTGACGTGCTGCTGCATTCTGGATGATTTGCAGGGGTCTAATTGCACATGCAGGAAGGCCTGCAATGAGAGAGTTACAGTAGTCCAGTCTAGTTATGACAAGTGACTGAACAAGAAGTTGTGTGGCATGTTCAGAGATGAAGGGTCTTATCTTCCTGATATTGTAGAGTGTAAATCTACATGATCGTGCTGTCTTTTTTTTTTCCTCCCCAATTTGGAATACCAATTCCCAATGCGCACCAAGTCCTCATGGGGGCGTAGTGACTCAACTCAACCGGGAGGCGGAGGACGAATTGCCTCTGCGTCTGAGACTGTCCACCCGTGCATCTTATAATGTGTCTTGTTGAGCGGGTTACCGCGGAGACATAGTGCATGTGGAGGCTTCACGCTATTCTCCTCTGCAATTTACTCGGGAATAACATTATACTGACCACGATTAGGTTACCCCACGTGACTCTAGCAACCGGGCCAATTTGGTTGCTTAGGAGACCTGGCTGGAGTCACTCAGCACCCTGTGGATTCTAACTCGTGACTCCAGGGGTGGTAGTCAGCGTCTTTACTCGCTGAGCTACCCAGACCCCCTGAACGACCCCCTGTCTTTGAGATGTGGTCTGTGAAATTTAGTTGCTTATCAATGGTTACCCCCAGATTTCTGACCGCTTTGGAAGGCGTTTCTGTAGGTGAACAGTAAAACAGTAAAAGATTATTTTATTTTATCTGCACCTTATTAATATTCATGTGTTTGGCTACATTATGACGTCACACCCACCACTTCTTTTTTTTTTTTTTTAGCAAAGTGACGCCCCTGGAAAAGAGCCACTTTGGATATTATGCCAAACATCTCATTTTTGCATTTCATCGATGATGGAAGATGGAAAATCAAATGGGTTTGGAACAACATTAGGGTAAAGAGTAGAGTAACATTTTTGGTGAACTGCTCCTTCAGCATTAAAACATGTTATCCTACGACTCACATTGGGACAACCAAAGAAACACTTGTTTATCTGTTGCATTAGTAACATTCCTTGAACATCCATGTTGATATTCGATGAACATATTACCACACAGTGTGAATCTGCTGCTAACTTTGCATGCCATTTGCATAAAACCACATTTTTTCCTCTAGATACACTTTCTCTAAGGTTTATTGACTAAGACTAAGGTTACATAGACTATAAAGGCTATCATGATGAGTCCACAGCAAAAATCAATAATGCAAACCACAATTAAGAAGAGTCTGAAAAACTTATCTGACTGTCTGCCATCTGCTACCCTTCGGCCGTTTGCTTATTGAGAAGATGATAAGGTTACGATGTTCAGTGGACTTAAAGGAGATTTAGATTTGAGATCTTTATAATAGAATAAACAATTATTACTCCAAGGATTGCTGGAGGATTGTATGTTGTTTACACAAAATGAAACATCTGTATAGGAAGCCAGAATTGTCTCAGTTTGTTTTCACTTTAAATCATTTTTTAATAAATGCTCTGCTAGCTTGATTCACGCTGCCTGATATAAACGCCGCTGAAGATTCCACTTACATGTGCATCCTTCGCATTGTTGAAGAAGTACAGCGTGTTTCCACATAAACAGGTCCACAAACGGCGAGCTACCTGCATAAACACAGTAAATAAGAAAGAAAACAAATCATGTAAACATGAACACTGAATGTTATATCTCACCACACACGCACGCACGCACGCACGCACACGTATACAAATCTCAATCATTTGCAAACATTTGCTAATGTAATATATTATTATAAAGTATTTTCGGTAACACTACAACAAGGTTCCATTTGTTAAGAATAATGAATGCATTTGGATTATGAACTAAACATTTTAAAAGCATTAATTCATCTTTGTTAATGTTAGTTATGAAAAAAAACAATGGTCAATTGTTAGTTTATGTTAGTTCATAGTGCATAAACGAATGTTAACATACAAAACGTTTGATTTTAAAAATGTATTAGTATGTTGAAATTAACATTAACCAAGATTAATAAATGCTGTAAAAGTATTTTTCATTGTTAGGTAATGTAATGTAAACTAATGTTGTTAACAAATGTTAACAAATCAAACTTTTGTAAAGTGTTACCGTATTCACTAAAGAAAACGTGAGTGGTGCTTCCTTTGACGGCATGATTATAGGTTGCTGTAGGTGGTTGCGGAGGCATTGCTCTGCCATTGCTAAGGTGTTCGAAGTGCTTTTTAGCATGTTGCTATGTGATTGCTAGAGTTTTTAAAGTGCCATTCATGTCCGAAAAACAAATGGTGCATTTAAATCCAAGCCTGATCTCATGAATAAAAAGAAAAGAAAAGAAACGTGACCACTGTGACATTTTTGCAAAATACTATTAAGCGTCTCCTTATGCATATTGCGGCAGTTCGAAGGTGAAAATGAGCGTGGCTAAAAGAAAGTTACATTTTCTTTTAACAGATGAGGTTTTTAAAGATCGCGTTTCAAATCCAGCCTGATCGCATGATATTTATGTGACAGCAATTTCCGTCAACATTTTTGCAAACCAAAATCATGAACTTGAGTACATGTTTAGCTGCAGTTTCCCAGTGAAATCTCCAGAGGGGGCACCAAAATCAAGTACAATGATGTTGTAATCAGATGAGGTTAATGCCGAGATTACGCTACATGATTTTAGGCCTGATTTTCACTCGCCGACAGTTTTGTGGAGATCGCCGACAAAAGGACGAAATCGTAGGCAAATCACGAATGCAATGTATGAATTATCAAAGACACGATCTGAGAGAAGCACCGACGTGTCGCTGATGTGAGCGAGATATCTACCATGTTAAATATCTGGACCTGTCTGCGATTCCAAATCGTGCAATGTGAACTGCAGCGTTGACCTACAGCCAATGAGAGAGCAAGAAACGGGACGGGAAGTTTCAGTGGGAGGAGTCCTGATGTACCAGCAACAGAACATCAACTAGCATTGCTGCGGTATCAAGAAAGTCTCATTGGACTTAACAAATGGAGGAAAAATTAGTGGAACATTGGTAGGAGCACAAGCGCCTATTTGATGTTGCCTCTGAACTGTAAGAAACTGTGAGAAATTGTCAATTCTCTTGGACAGTCAGGTAAACATATAGGTAGAGTTTACACTATGAGGTACTTTTTCATATTGTAACCAATAAAATATATGATTATATATGAACGGTACCACAATCCAACATCTTTGAAAGTCATGAGGAGGCATAAGGTGAATATTCAGAGGATGTTTTAATGAGTAAAACGTGCCTCCCTAACCTAAAACTTTAGCCTAGACCTAACCAATAGTGTCCTAAAGATAAATGAGAGGTTATCCAAGCAGACATCCTTACCCTTAACAAATGCTTAAAACCTAACCGATAGTGTTTTAAAAACAAATCCGACATGGAACGCACATTTCCTGAAGCAACCACGTCATAATGTGTCGCTTCAATGGCACTTTCAAGTTGAAAGTCCTCTGCTGGGCTCGAGGCTTGGTCTAAAGTCCAGCACTCTATCAAGGGAGCTCCAGCGCAAGCTAGTCATTTTGAAATACATGTGTAAATGTAGGTGTGTCTGTAATCGCTAAAATGTATCGCTTTTTCAAATAACATAGCAGGATGTGTGTAATAGAGAGAAAAATGAGTGTCAATAAAGTCATAATCAATAACTGTAGTCATGATTTGGTTGAAAGTGAATAAAAATGGTTGCTCTAGCGCAGTGGTGACCAACCCTGTGTTTAGCTCCAACACACCTGCCTGTCATTTTTAAGCAATCTTAAAGACCTTTATAAGCTGATTCAGGTGTGTTTGATTAGGGTTGGATCTAAACTTTACAGGAAGGTAGCTCTCCAGGAGCAGGGTTGGTCACCCCTGCTCTAGCGCCTATAGTGTTACGATTATTAGTCGTTATTTCGCCTATTATTTCGCCTATTAGTGCGATACGTACTGCTGTGTATTCTGTGGTTCTATGGGACCAGGTTGTCAAATCCCTAACCCCAAGAATGAGCAATAGTAATAGAACGATGTTATTATAATATTGAGTTTACATAAAAATGGAGAAGTCTAACTGCATGTATGACACTGAAGCATCGCTCTTTGTGTGCAGGACAATTAAATGTCTGTCTAGACAAATCTATTGCACAGCTCTTGGGTTGGCACATAATCTGGATTTAGTAATCAGTCACTGATAGCGTAGTAAATGGCAGTGATCTCTGAGTCTGAATAGATTAACACTTGGTCTCTAATTCTCTGCTCTGTCTGACACAATCCTGATCCCAGCGGCATCTTATGGCTCCCCAGGGCACTGCTCACACTCACCAACCTGGAGCACAGCTGTCCAAAATCTGGGCACCACCCCACTACACACCCCCAACACACACGGTGCACCTGATCCCCACTACTCCCCCATGAATATACATTTTGGGACTAATTTGAGTACGTGTCCCTCTTTGTCAACACCCTTTTGAATAGCTTTTCACCTAAATATTTTTCTACTAATCTGTCTGTACTGTCTCCACCAGCCCAACATTCTATTCCATTCCAATCTATTCTATTCTATTCTATTCTATTCTATTGCATTCCATTCTATTCCATTCCATTCCAATCTATTCTATTCTATTCCATTCAAGACTGGAATATTCCGTGCTCCATAATATTAAATGACAATAACATTCAACTGTCCATGCAGCAGATAACAATAAACACAATTGCAAATGCAATCTTATGGCTAATGATTAAAAACGCATGTGCTCCTGCACACACTTTGGACTGCATGTGATCCGCAGTAAGGTGTGTCTACTACATAAACAGCTGCCAGGAATTTAAATCAAATAACAAGTGCAAGCAGACAATTGAAAAAAATAAGTTACAAGACATTTAAACAGCCGTCAGACAGACAGCGGCATTACGCATGGCATAGATCAATCATGCTCCATTCATTGATTGTTACAATCAAAACAGACAGGCACATTTTGAGTGTGTTCACTTGGCAAACCAATGTTATTTGATAAGACGTCCGATCAGTCTCAAACCTCGCCCATAACCAGACATTACGCACGTGCCATGCATTGCATCTGATCGCTGAGCGTTTTGATATTAACTCACAGACATGTCATTTTAAAGCAAAGTGTCCGCTCACCTTCTCTTTCGGTCCCCTTTTCTCCAAGTATCCCTCATAATAGCAGGGCGGCAGCTGCGCTCTCAGGCTCCCGGTGCGCGGATTCGGTGGCGCCGACGCCGCCATGACTTCAGCAGCTCAGCCCGGTACTGACAGACCACTCACAGCAGCAGGCAGCAGCGGGGACAAAGAACCGGCCGGGGAAGCGACACGCCTTCTTTGGGTGAGAGATGGATGGCACAGGATATGCGTGATTTATCCCGTCACTGACGCAATACATTCAATATGGCAAACTGCGATACGTTATACACTGAAGGCGTTCATAACATTTAATAAGTAATTATATAAATAAAACAATACTATAATGATGTGTAATGTGTATTATTATTATTATTAATAGAAGTGTTACAAAATAATGTATCAAATACGAAAATGCATGTATACAAATATTAATATTTTTTTTAATATATTTGTTAATCTATAATAAATATATTTTTACATTTTGTATTACTTTATTAAAGATATAATTCATTAAAAAGTTTGTAATATTTAATATATTTTTTGTTTATTTTTAAATGAATAAAATAAACCTTAATAAAAATAAATATATATTATTTATTTTAGTTGAGTAATTTATAATAACAATATTACATTATTTAAATCAATCATATAATATGTGTGTATTATTAGATGTATTAAAATGATTAAAAAATAATAATATACAAAATGTGAAAATATTAATTCATTTATTAATATGTTATAATTGTTTATTGCTTGCATATATTATTCATAGTAAAAACATTTTAAGTATTTAATGTTGAAACATTGAAATATTTTGATTTTTATGTAATTATGAAATGAATAAATATTCACAAATTTTTTATAAATATATTTACAAAAATGTTTATTATATATGACCAAAATATAAACAATATATAAAAGGAATACTATAACATATATGTATTATTAAATGTTATATTTATTATAAATATTTATTACAAAAATAATTGATAAATTATGAGATCAGCCTATATTAATGTATAAATAATTTATTATTTGTTAATGTTTATTACTTTAAAGTTATTATTCTTAGTTGGGCTGTCAATCGCTTAAAAATTTTAATCGACTTAATTACATGGTGTCCCAATTAATTAATTGCATATACAAATATTTTCTGAGAAAGCCCTCAAATAAAAATAATTCAATATATAATTCAATATATAATGATGAGATAATTATACATAGTTATCTTTAAATATGTCAAAATTATATATATATATATATATATATATATATATATAAATAATATGTATAATGTATAAACTGCACATTGCTCATACAGCTGAAATTTCACTTACTGCCCTCTGGAGTAAACCGGTGGTACTACAAGCTTGCGTTTCTCAGGAATCTTCCTTATTACAGTCCGGGGGCATGTGATTAATTGCATTAAATTTTTTAACGCGTTATTTTTAATAAAATCAATCGCACTGAATTAACGAGTTAAATCGACAGCCCTAATTCTTAGTAAAAGCATTCAAAGTATTTAATGTTAAAAAAAATGTAATGTATTTAATTTATATTATTTTTAAATTAATAATAAATAAACCTTCAGAAAAATAAGAATATAATATTTAATAGATATGACCAAAAATATTTACAAAATTAGAAAAAGCATTACTTTAATATTTGTATCATTAAATATCGTATTTATTATAATTATTAAAATATTATGTATAAAATATGAACAGCCTATATTAAATTTGAAATATTTTATTATTTGTTTGTGTTTACTACTTTAATAAAGATATTATTCATAGTAAAAAAATATGAAATATTTTTATATTCTTTTTAAATGTATAAATCAAATATTCAAACAAGTATATATATATATATATATATATATATATATATATATATATATTATATTAATAAAATATGAGCAACTAATACCAATAAAAATACATATATTTTCATATTTATATACATTCTTATACTTTTCTTTTTAAACTGCTGCAGTAAAAATGTCTATTGTTATATTATTTTACATACTAATCCACTTAGTCACAGTAGCTTAATTTGATTATATTTTGTAATTTTTTTGTAACATATTGCTACTGCCATATAATTTATTTTATAGAAATAAAAAAACAAATTGTCAGTTAAATTAGTCGTCAATTAGTCAATAGTTAATTAATTTGTTTTATCGCCTATTATCTTTCGATTATGTACTTTCTATTGCTGTAGCTGAACAGGTACAGCATTGCGCTAGCAACACCAAAACTATTGGTTTGATTGGGTAAAACACTGATAAATGTATTATATCCTCAACATACTGCAAGTCACTTTAGATAAATGCATCTGCCAAGTAACTAAATGTAAACATACTTGAATAATGATGTCATTCTGAGGATAAAAAACCTTTCAAAAACAGAAAACACCCCTGTAAGGAAAAGGTTAAATGGGGTTACCACTAGAGATCGACCAATAGTGGATTTTACCGATACTACAGGCAGTGGAAGAGGACGCTGATAGAGAAATCGGACGATATTTAATCAAATGACGAATACACACACAAGAGACTACAAAAGTTACAAATAAATAAAATCCCAGGAGTTTATTAATCAAACAAAATTCCAATAATAATAATGAGGAAATTTGGTGCATATGAGGGACTTTTAACTATAAACAAGCCAGAAACCCACCAGGGACTCTAATGCTCGATATTAATATTAAATTAAGCCTTTTTTTTAGCCTATATATATTCATCAGATGAAAGTTTTGTATATTTATATTTTTCACCAGATGTGGTTTAATGAGGTATAATGTTTAAAATAAGTTAATGTTACACAATGTGTCAGGAATGAGGACCAAAACGCAGAAATGAGTGAAAATAAAAATGATTTTATAAAAACGACAGAAAACAGAACAGGTAACACAAAACTCACACAGGGGAGAGAAAACCAATCAAAATATAAACTAGAAAAAGAATAATAAATAAGACCAACCGGGAACAAACCAACTAGTAACAAAACTCATAAAAACAGGATGAACACTGGAACAAGAACAAACAAATCGATCTGACAAATACAAGAGAGAAGAGGGGGCAGTATATAGAGGAAAGGCACATGAGGAACAGGTGAAGGCAATTAACATGACAAGGACTAAATGAGGGAGACTGGCAAGGGTAATGAGGAGGTGGGGACAGAGAAGCACACGGTTAACAGAAATACAGTCACAGCCAATTACACATACACACGACAAACACACAGAGTGAATTCCTACAACTTTCACTACAGCCAATGACGTTGGAGGAAATCGTTTCCATCTAATACGCGACAATTACTTGCGTCTGTCACGCGCAACAGCTTCCGATCATATTTACACACTCTACTGACTGGTTATGTTTAGATAATGGGTTTGGGTAATACTTATATTAATAAGTATGTCCTTAATGCCTCAGAACTCGTGCTTGCTTCCGACGTCACAAAGTCGTTTCAGTTTATGCGACCAACATCGTTTGAGACCATACGAAATAGCATGGATGGATGGATGGATGGATGGATGGATGGATGGATGGATGGATGGATGGATGGATGGATGGATGGATGGATGGATGGATGGATGGATGGATGGATGGATGGATGGATGGATGGATGGATGGATGGATGGATGGATGGATGGATGGATGGATGGATGGATGGATGGATGGATGGATGGATGGATGGATGGATGGATGGATGGATGGATGGATGGATGGATGGATGGATGGATGGATGGATGGATGGATGGATGGATGGATGGATGGATGGATGGATGGATGGATGGATGGATGGATGGATGGATGGATGGATGGATGGATGGATGGATGGATGGATGGATGGATGGATGGATGGATGGATGGATGGATGGATGGATGGATGGATGGATGGATGGATGGATGGATGGATGGATGGATGGATGGATGGATGGATGGATGGATGGATGGATGGATGGATGGATGGATGGATGGATGGATGGATGGATGGATGGATGGATGGATGGATGGATGGATGGATGGATGGATGGATGGATGGATGGATGGATGGATGGATGGATGGATGGATGGATGGATGGATGGATGGATGGATGGATGGATGGATGGATGGATGGATGGATGGATGGATGGATGGATGGATGGATGGATGGATGGATGGATGGATGGATGGATGGATGGATGGATGGATGGATGGATGGATGGATGGATGGATGGATGGATGGATGGATGGATGGATGGATGGATGGATGGATGGATGGATGGATGGATGGATGGATGGATGGATGGATGGATGGATGGATGGATGGATGGATGGATGGATGGATCTATTTGTTACAACTCAAAAAGGGAAATGGAAAATGCACAGCACTCACGCGGGGGTCATAATAGGTTAAGGTAAGAAATCAAATCCCGGCAACAACAGCAACCAGACACCATGGCAGTCTATATTTTTTCCATATTTATTTAAGATGAAAATATACAGTGTTCTCTCAGCCCTGCACATCTTTATAACAGAATAAATCACACACGTACACTTAAGCAGGAAATACTGATTAGACAGGAATACATTTAATACTTTCTGAACTATACGACTATCATATAACTTGATTTCAAATTTAAGGCCTAACCATCACGTTCACCAAGGTCAATAAAGGCACAAGCAATATTAGATTAATCCATCTCTTATTGGTTTTCCATTGTAGATAATACATTCTACCCATGTTAAAAATAGTATTACTTTTAATAATAAACATCAAAAGCATCTATAAGGCACTTAAAAATGAGGAGGCGGTTAGGATGATGAGAGTACAGTACTTCAAAGCAGCATAGAGAAAACAAAACACTATGTAAAACAGTGTTTCTAAGGGCAGATCTGGGTAAACATGCAACAAATCGGATAGAAGACAAGCGTCACTCACCCAAAGAACAATTGCTCAACCAAATACAGGTGTCGTTTTTGCTTTAAAGGGATAGTTCACCCAAAAAATTAATCTTTTGTCACACTTGAAACTTGTGTCCCTCTAAGAATGCTGGTCACACTGGTTTGTTTTAAGGTCATACTGTACAACTGAACTACATTAAATGAGATCTGCTGACTAATGAAAGTGGAATCACATTACATTACTTAATTAGGGGGTCAGTTTCTGCCTTTGTTTTCTTTCATAACACACTATAGTACGCTCATACCAGTAAACCTGATGATATATGTGACCTAGTATCACCCCATATGATGCACATCATTGAGCAGTATACATATCTAGTGTGCAGAATCGTTTCCATGTCTTAATTTCAAAAACAATCAAACAAAAAAACAATCAGAAACATGATCTGGTCCCACCTGGATCTGCTCCGAAAATGTTGGATAACCTAAACCAGTTCAGATTTTCCCTTTGGCATTTTGTTAATAGTAGAGTTCTCACAAAAAAATATAATTCTCATAATTTACTCACCAGATGTCTATGACTTACTATGTTCTGCAGAACACAAACAAAGATTTTTAGAAGAATATCTCAGCTCTGTAGGTCCTTACAATGCATGTGAATGGTGGCCAGAACTTTAAGGCTCCAAAAAGCACAAAGGCAACATCAAATTAACCCATACTATTCCAGTGGTTTAATCCATGTCTTCTGAAGAGAGTAATACATTTTGGGTGAGAACAGACCAAAATATACTAAGTTTTCACTATAAATCTTGCCACTGCAGTTTTTAGGCACAATCATGATTTCAAGCTCAATTACACTTCCAAGTGCTAGATGGCGCTATAGGAAGTGTAATCAATCTTGAAATCATGATCACCAAGGAAAATGCATATGCCAAGATTTACAGTGAAAAAGGAGTTACATTTTGGTCTGTTCTCACCCAAAACAGATTGGGTCGCTTCAGAAGGCATGGATTAAACCAATTGAGTTTTATTGATTATTTTTATGCTGCATTTATGATTCAAAGTTTCAGTCATCATTCACTTGCATTGCACTGCATCACTACAGAGCTGAGATATTCTTCTAAAAATCTTTTATTGTGTTCAGAAGAAAAAGTCAAACATCTGGGATAGCATGAGGGTGAGTAAATGATGAAAGTTTCATGTTATTTAAAACCTGTATGACTTTCTCTCGTGGAACACAATGAGAGATGTTAGGCAGAATAACAGCCTCAGTCACCATTCACTTTCATTGTCTAGAATGCAATGAAAGTGAATGGTGACTGAAACTATCTCCTTTTGTGTCGCATGGAAGAAAGAAATTCATACAGGTTTGGAACATCATGAGGGTGAGTAAATGACGGGTGAACTATCCGTTGATGCACAACTATATGAATATAAAAGAAAGGTCTACAAACAGTTGAATAACACCATTAAAGCAATGAAAAGACAAACAAAATTCACATCGACTTTACAGACATTTATATGTAAACATTTGCTTAGTTTAAGTTAGCCATCCACTGTGAAACTGAGGTTAGCCGTATGGTAAAAATAAAGGATTTTACATGTAACTTAACTTTTAAAGAGTGAGAAACAGAACTGAATGGGGGTCAGTGGTTAAACAGAACTACTAAATTCCCTCTTTGTGAAAGGATATAAAATAAAACCATATTAATCAACATGATCAAAGTCAACATGGCAAACTGTAAACCTGTAATCTTAAAAGTAAGAGAATCGGTGGTTAATAGACTCTGATTCAGTTTACATGACCTCAACATCCCTGTGGAGCTCTGATATCATATAATCACATTCAAAGATGTACTGGATCACAAACCACAGCTTTTGATAAACAAAAAAGCAACGTATAAGGGTTTCCTCTTCACTGCAGGTAATAAACTCACCCACTTGCTCAGTACCACAACAGTGAAAACACAGTAAGGAAGTGGATTAATAAAGGTTCCTTTTTTCATTTAAATAGTGAAGATAGGTTAAGCAGATGTACTCAAGAGTGCATGCAGTAAATAGGAAAAAGGAAACAATACAAGAACATTTAAGTAAAAAAAAAAAAATATATATCGGGAAGAAGAGAGAGAACTGTTGTTTACATTAGCACAAACTGGTATTTCTGGTATATCAAATAGCTGTATTCAACCTCCTTTACACGATCATCATTTCCAGCATACAGAATCTATTTTTAAAGCTCATGTGAGGACAATATTTTGCATTAAACATTTCCTGATGATGTCGTTCCTTTATCTTAAACATGGCCCAATCCCAAGCATGATTAAAGTGTTGAATTTTGCGCAAACTAACACCAATGGAAGAGTTAGCTAATCATTTGTGTGATTCACATGGATTCATCTTAATCTAACATGTTCAAAACAACTGCATTTCTTAGGACAAGTTATTCAAACATAGCTGAAACATTATGCTTGTTATAAGGAGGCCACGCCCAGCAAGCTCTGCACCAATCAGAAAGAGAAATAAGCCATGATTGAAAACTGCCAGCCAAAGTTAAGAACTGTTGTAGTCAAATCTGGCCACTAGAGGACAGTGAATACCAACAGTAGCTATACATATTTATTTTACAGTAAAGATGCGAGTTTGTAAGAACGTAACATCACTTTTATAAGAAACTAATACAAAAATAAAATCCATTTTACTCCAAAAACCAAGACAAAATGTTTATCTTTGGGATACTTTTGAGTGATGTTTATTTAACTGTGGCAAGTGTTACACTAAGCTAAACTACAAAACTGGACCTCACCGATCAGTAAATCCCAGTAAATATTCCATCCCAACATTTCTTTTAGTTCTTTAAGTCAAAGTGCTCAGAGTGAAACAAGTTTTACACACTTCTCCCTCGTCTGTCCATTTTCTCTCTTTATTTCTGGCTGTCTGATCAGTGTTTCAGGGGCACCATCACCTCGACGTAGTTACAAGGGAATAATCCAGTCTTGCCGTGCACGGTTCCCTCGTACCAGTTCTCGTCTATCTGACTGGTCAGTGTGATGATGTCGCCCTCGTAGAATTCCAGCTCTCCGTCGTTTTCCGCCTCAAAGTCATACAAAGCCTTGCAACACGGCTGATCTGTCGCTATGGAGACCAAAGGACAGAGGATAATAGAGAGGAAGAGAGTAAAGGTGAAGACGGAAAATTATTTTTAAGGGAAAGGTGAACAGAGAGAGAGAGAGAGAGAGAGAGAGATTAAAAAAATAATAATTAACTATTAGATGACAGATTATCATCAGTGTGAATGTTCCGGGTTCAATACAAGTTAAGCTCAATCAACAGCATTTGTGGCATAATGCTGATTACCACAAAAATGTATTTCGACTCGTCCCTCCTTTTTCTTTAAAAGTCAGTCTGTAAATGTTAAAACTATATATACACTGTAATATTCATTGTTTCAAAAGTAGACACACCACATAATCAATATGTAGGTTAACATGATTTTAATGTAATAAAATTGCTTACTGAACTTTTCTGTGTAAAGTTAATGCCAATTTTACTAGTTCGTTGTCATGACAATGTAACCCCGATAACCATTTAATCCTGATAAACTAATGATTTAAACAACTTTACATCTCAAATAATACACAAGTTATAACAGAAGAATTAATGGAAGTGCTTTTGTAATATTATAAGCTTCACATTTCTGCCTTTTAAACCCCCCAAAATTGGCCCCATTCGCATTCATTTATTTGTGGTAATCAAAATGATGCCACAAATGCTGTCGATTGAGCTTAACTTTTGTTGAACCCAGAACATTCCTTTTATCTTCAGAAAATATCTGTTTAAACAACTATAAATATGAAGTGTTTCACAATTTTAGCAAGCCTAGAAGCTAAATTTGGAGGCAGTACTCTGATTTTGTTTGGTACTGTGATTTGCAGTTATTGACATGCATAGAAAAATGCTTGCTTCATAATTTTTCTTAAAATAACTTTGGTAACAGGGTTGACAAATGCAGTCAACGATAAAATATGAGACATTTTGATATTTAAAACTAGCCACACTTGGGTAATTGCATGTTAGATAGTAGTTTTTATTATGATAGATAGATAAAAGTAAGAATTTGACATTTGGAATTTTACTGCTTTAAAAAAAAAAAGCAATTTGTTCCCTATTTGTGGAAGGCTCCAACTCTCCCAAATGAAAACTGTTGAAGATTTCCACCCAATATATTTATGGTAATGTACTTTAATTACACAGTCAAATAAATGAACCAATTCATCACATAAAGCACATAAATGAGTTCCTAAAAGGCAATATACATTTTGGAATTAATATAAAGTCATAATTTAGTCAACTCACGTTTGGAGGATGAGTACATTTCCAGAAATGTAATTTTGGGGTAAATTACCCCTTTAAAATCTGTTCTGGACTTTCTAAAATAGTTTTAAGTTCCCACACAGTAGTTTGCGTTCACTTGCAATAATTTTGAGTTCCCTCACATTAGCTTTCATGGTTATGATTTAACTATAAATACCACAGTTGAGCTATAGTTACTGTAGTAAACAAAGTGCATTTTGTGGTTACTATAGTTTTACTACAAATACTGTAGTTAAAAAATGCTTAATTGTACAACTGTGTGGCTGTGGTATAACGGCTGTGGCTCAGGTGGTAGAGTGGGTCAGCTATTAATCGCAGGGTTGGTGGTTCGATTCCCGGCCCACATGACTCCACATGCCGAAGTGTCCCTGGGCAAGACAATGAACCCCAAGTTACTCTCACTGGCAGGCTAGTGCCTTGCATGGCAGCTCTGCCGTCATTGGTGTGCGAGTGTGAATGAGTCACAGTGTAAAAAGGTTAAAAAGCGCTATAAGTGCAGACCATTTACTTAATATTCAAAAGGGATGGATAAAGGTATTGAGAGGGAACCCAAAATAATTGAGAGAGAATTTAAAACTTATTGTGAGCAAACGCAAACTATTGCGAGGAAATAATTTTTTGTGATAAAACACAAAACGGTTCATGAGAGAACGGAAACATAATCCAGAAAATCTGTAGTTTTACAATCAGTGCGACTAGACAATTTGCTTGTCGCTGGAAACTTGTCATGTCTGGTTACGGCACGGTTTTGGAATCATGGTGAATAGTCGTCCACATGAGACGGCGACTATGTGGAATGTTCCAATGTAATCACTTATGAGGATCCATTTCAGTCAGGATGCTGATTAAGAAAGTACAGCCATGGCCTAAAGTAGCGGCAGTGACACAAATTGTGTTTTGCAAAGTTTGCTGCCTGATGCCAAATCCTGACTGGTGGCGATCCATTCTTGCCTTTATTAGTGCTCGGAGTTAATCACAATTTGCGGGCTTCTGCTTGTCCACTCGCCTTTTGAGGATTGACCACAGGTTCTCTATGGGATTAAGATCCGGGGAGTTGCCTGGCCACGGATATAACATTTCAATATAATGATCTCCGAACCACTTCATTATCACTCTTGCATTGTGACATGGTGCTCCATCATGCTGAAAAATGCACGGATCATCTTTAAATTGCTCCTGGATTGTTGGGAGAAGTTGCTCTTGCAGGACATTTTGATACCATTCTTTATTCATGGCAGTGGTTTTGGGCAGGATTGTGAGAGAGCCCACCCCCTGTGATGAAAACCAACCCCACACTTGGATGGTCTCAGGATGCTTCACTGTTGGCACGACACAGGACTCATGGTAGCGTTCACCTCTTCTTCTCCGGACAATCGATTTTCCAGATGTCCCAAACAGTCGAAAGGGGGCTTCATCAGAGAAAATAACTTTTCACCAGTCTTCTGCTGTCCAGCAGAATTTCAGTCTGTCATTCTTTGCTGCCCTTCTTGACACCAGGCCATTGTCCAAAAGTCTTTGCCTCACTGTGCGTGCTGATGCACTCACACCAACCTGCTGCCAATATTGAGCTCTGCACTGGTGGTGACACGATTCCGAAGCGGATTCCTCAGGAGGAGACGGTCCTGGCGCTTGCTGGGCACTCTGGGACGTCCTGAAGCCTTCTTCACTGCAGTTAAACCTCTCTCCTTGAAGTTCTTGATGATCCGATAAATGGTTCTTTCAGGTGCAATATTCTTTGCAGCAATTTCCTTGCATATGAGGCCATTTTGATGCAAAGCGATGATGGCTGCATGTCTTTCTTTAGAGGTAACCATTGCTAACAAGAACACAATGTTTGGAAGCACTTCTTCCCTCCTTTTATAGCAATCAGTCTGCTCTTATAATCCAATCAGAATGATAGAGTGATTTCACCTGACTAGTACTTGTTCACACTTCCCCAGGTGCTGCTGATATGATTAGTGAAATTATGTTAGCTGGTCATTTTGTGCCAGGGCCAAAAAAAACAGTGGAATAATTTTTTTGTGTGATATGTTGTGCCTATTCTAAAAACTGTTTTTCCTGGTTTTATTAAATAAACCATTTTTGAACAATAATTTCCCCAGTGGATAATTGAAGACGTGCCAGATTTCTCACGACTTTGATTTAGCTTATGAAGGTAAACTGAACGTGTCACACTCACAGAACATCTGATATACGCAAAGGAACTGTGCTCATCACGGGCCCCATGAGAGCAGAGGAGAGACAAACTGTTCATTATGAGTTAATTATGCGTGTGAGTGTGTTTCACTTGGGTACATTTAGCAGGTAGCTGATTCAAGCCAATCGTGTTAAATAGCGTTTTTAGGATTTGTAAAAATTAGGTACAGATTAAAAGCCCCCCCACACACACTCTGCTGAGTTTGTATGACTCACAATTACGTTGTTGGCGTCCAGATGCTCTGTTAAAGGATTTGGCAGCTGAAATACATGAAAGAAAAACAACAATCAGACATACTGTGTAACATACAGGTGACTGCACACATACTCTGCCGCAGTTATCTGCATTCCTAGCAACCAGTAAAAGGCATCGATACACATTTACAGAAATATACAGGAGCATATTTGCATGAAAAATGTCATGGAGTTTAGTTTAATTTCAGGCTGTGATCACCAACTCCTTCAGATTGCTTACTGCCATACTACTTGTACTATTAGTGCAGTACGTACGTATACTGTGTGCAGTACACATTTTCTGTATCCAATACCTTTATGTCAAAATGAGTTCTATACAACAAAGCACACTGCACAGAATACTATATCCCACAATGGAATTAACTCAACTTTACCATCCATTTCCAATGTGAAATGAACAGATGTAACATTGGCCAAGATTTTAATTTCTTTAATTTCATTTAATCGGGTAGGGGTTAATGTCTGTGGGACTCTAAATAAACAGAATAAACACACTGCAGTGATGCCCATACAGTAGGTTAGAATTTAAATATGGGTGCAAATAGTTTCTGACACTACTTGCACCAGGGTGAAATTAGTATCTACTATTATTTGCACCCGGTTTGGGGTGCAAATAATATCTGCCACTATTTGTGCTGGGGTGTAAATAGCATATACCATTATTTACACCAGAGTGCAAATATCATCTGCCAATTAATTATACTAATTTCCGATGTAATATCTGTTAACGTCTCAAAACATGAATAACAAACACTCCTGGAAACATAATAAACAATCAGACCGGTGAAAATTAGTCAGACCGGTGGTGCCTCGGCCTGAATTGGGTGGGGGAGGAGAGTGGCAAGGAGGAGGACTTGGCCGGGCCATGATGGTGAATGGCTGGCGCTGAATCAGCTGATCAGCGAGATAAAGGAGAGCCGGAGGCGCCAGAGCGTGAGAGAGACACACACGGCCGCATTGCATGTGTGTCTGTGTTCATTTATGTTTCATGTTGTTTTAAGTTCATTTTTATCATTAAAGCTTTGTTGACATTTCAGTCGGTTCCCGCCTCCTCCTTGCCCAATAGTCAATCTACTGCATATTCCTGTCTTGTCTCCATGGAAACTAGAGACTGTATAAAAACAAGTTCGGTGCATGTGATGATGGTTCTGCTTCATGACATTCAAGTTGCTCAGTACATAAACAGGTAAACTTAAGAGTGCTACAGTGCCCGCCCACTTTTTTAGCCTTCTTTGTTCTGGAAGAATTTCCCTCCATTAATGTTTTCTATGGGGATTAAATAAATACATTTATATTTATTATTAAAAAATACATTTTTTTTTTTTAAAGTTCCAAGTGAACCAATCCAAACAGCTCTGAGGTGAATCACAACATAAACTTTGTCAAAATGTGTTAAATTTGTCAAAAAGAAAAAAGGAGACTGTGTGTACTTAACGTTTTTCATGAGGGCATGGACTTCAAACTATATAGGATTGTGAATTATTAAATAAATAATATGTAATTAGTGAAGAAAATAGAAAATGGAAAGTTAAGGGACATCAACTCGATTGCATCATTCCCAGTGAGTCATGGCAGTGGATCATGTTCTTCACCAGGAATTTGCTATTAAACACAATTTGTTAAAAATTAAGCTGAAACGGGGGCCTGGATAGCTCAGAGAGTATTGACGCTGACTACCACCCTTGGAGTCGCGAGTGACACCAGCCAGGTCCAACCAAAATGGCCCGGTTGCTAGGGAGGGTAGAGTCACATGGGTTAACCTCCTCATGGTCACGGTCATGGCCACAAGTGGCTCCTTGTTAAAAATCAAGTGGCTCGCTGGGTGTCTCACCATTCACCAACACATGAACCTTTAAAAAGTTTTAGGGATAATTCTCCAGCAGAAAGTGTGTGCGCGATTGCAAAGCTTGAAATCCATGACAGTTTTGAGTTCCTTTCTTCCGAATTTGTATACATTTGTATCATACAGCTACTCCTAGTGAACAAGGTTTGAAATGAACACCCGCCAAATGCAGATTTTTCATGCAGAATATTTTGCTGATGTACCAGCCACTGTGGAAGGTGACGTGAAAGACTTCTGAGTAATATATATCAAGAAATTAGACACAAAGACGTGCGTTTGACGAAACGTGATTATATTTTGAACACCAGACGAAAGAAAAGTCGCCGATGCACGTCTGATTTGATGTGTGTGCTCACAGTGAGTGCAATGAAAGCGCTTCTCCAACACACGAACATTCAAAGCGTTTTGGGACTCGTTTCCCAATAACTATTGATCTTAGCTGTTAAAAGCATTTATCGTTCGTTAATTTTTATGTGCATCCAGGGTGTGATATAGCACCCAACACCTGCAAAATGCGATGAGCCTCAATCCAGTTCGCGAGCTCCTTGTTCAAATGCATTTCATGTGTGGGCAATTTTGCTCATCTGCCCGCAACAGGTGGACCTTTAAGATGTCCGAGTGACGCATGACAAGAAATGCTATTATTCAAAAAGACGTGCGCTTGAAGAAACACATTTTATAATATTTTTAAGAACAGACAAAAGAAAAGCCGTCAATGCTCGTGTCTGATTCACTCTTTGTTCAGAGACATGCAGCAGGACCCTGTCTGGTGAAACAAGCGCATGAGTTATCGCTCCCTTTTCTCAGTTTCATTCAACTGAAAACTGTATACAAGAATAATGTCGTCTATGAGAATGCTGCAAATGATCTCCGATCATCTCGTGAGGTGCTGTGACGGAGCAGTTCACTCTTACACATTGTAAACGCAACTCTGCAGGTTCAGTAATATATACAGGTATCTTTGTATTAAATAAACAAAGACGAACATGATTAAATCATAAAGTAATACAAGACACGTTCACCTTGAACCTAAAATTTTGTAAATTTTTTTTTTCTTTAGGCATCATAAACTGTATTAACAAATGCAATAGAAACACATTCGATAAGAACTAATTTAGAAATGTTTCGCTAATGTTTCAATAATTACATTTTTAAAGCAAAATCAATCAAGCAAAAATATTCACCATATAATCTGATGTCGCGATATTTTAAATGCGATTATCATTAAAATATTTTTTACATATCACCCAGCCCAAAAGCGAAGTTACATTTTTCAGGAACAATTGTAAAATTAAGTAATTTTATGGAGAAACCACACAAACGTGTGTACTCAATTACATGTTACCTATTAATATTTTCATAATTGTTTGTTTTTGAGTAGTCAATGGGCAATTTAAACATTTTATTTTATTGAAAAACTTTGTTTTTGAAAATAGTAAATAATTTGTTTGTGGCTCATTCGAAAAAATGCATCAACCAAACATTTTTAAATGGGCTCCCAAGTGAAAAAAGGTTCCCGACCCCTGCTATAATGTGTGGTTCTCGCTCTCGGAGAATAGCGTGAAGCCTCCACATGCGCTACGTCTCCGCAGTAACATGCTCAACAAGCCACGTGATAAGACACTACGCCACCACGAGGACTTAGAGCGCATTGGGAATTGGGCATTCCAAATTGGGGTGAAAATGAAAAACATTTTGGCTGAAAAAAACGCTAATTTTCTAGCAAGCTAAATCAAGATTATAGGTTTTGACTCCCGCTTCACATGGGCCTACGTAAATTGCATAAATTGATTCCATCAATTAATTGTTGACAGACATCTCACGTCAGACTTTATTCACCAACATGATCAAAACAAAACTGTTTCATGCAATATTACAACTCCTTCAAGTGAAAATTGCTCAATTGAGAAATGCGATGCAATTGTCAGGTACTAATTTCAACAGGTGAGCTCACCTGCAGATGAGATGTTGGGTGAGGAAGCTGAAGGGTTCCAGCCTCCGTTGGAGTTTTCAGATTCGGAGTAATCAAAACTGGGTCTGGACACGGGCATCCGTTTCTGCCGGGGCTGAGACTGGGCCTGGTTTACTCTGCAGAGCGCAAACAAATACATGCAAACACAACACAAAAGGTGAGACTGAGATTAAACCATCTATCAGCAGATTAAATAAGGTGATATGAGCCGAGATAGAGATTCCGACGGAATGATGAAGACTTCTTCACTAACCTTTGTCTCATATTCGCAGCCAATTCCTCCAGGACCTCCATAGACTGTCTGTGAAACTGCAGTTGAGATTCTACAAGAGCTGTGAGTTGACTCACCTGCTCCACCTAAACATTCAGTATAAACATATATTAATCCTTTATATAAAGGATTATATCATATATATACAGTATATCAAATATGTCATGTCTGGTCCAAAACAAAAAACACTCTTACAGTTCTCTGTTATTAGTTATCAAACATTAAAACTGAAGCGTGTAATTTCTGCTCCACTAGTGCCACCAAGCGGAATTGCAAAAATAAACTTTGTTTTCAAAACAGCTTTCTCAACGTCAAAGAAAGAGACTCACCCCCAACTCATGCTATTGGTTGAGTAACGTTGTTGGGGCGGGTCTAAGTGGGACACTCAAAACAAAGGAATTTTCAAAGTGCCACAGACACAGTGCCTACAATTTGTTTTAGATAATGAACTTGTGAATGGCTTACTTTTAGTTGCCTCTGCATATTAAGCTAAGATAGGAGAAAGAATTTTAACCCCAAAAAAGTTGTGATTTGGCAATAAACATTCTTATACCTGCATTAAGTCAATTACATCAGTTCAATTTATATATACTGGATGAAACAATATTACATTAACTATTTTTGAAGATACAGAATCATGAGAGCAGTGTAAATAAAGCCTAATAAATGTGTTACATTTAAGATATTTTGTACAATATTTAAGATTAAAGTCCGTATTCTCTACTACAGGCATGCTGACAGTTTCCCATACAAAACAGTACAGTGATGGTATCAGAAGGTAATACCAGGTTACATTTAACAGTGCACCATGGTACTAAATGATAACCATATTCATGAGCCATGGTATGTACATGGCATTCAAAGTTACTTTAAAGAATACCAATATAATACAGTGGTGAATTTGGGTGATTGATTTATTTATTGTTTGTTTTTGTTACTGGTGACATCAAGAACCTACAGTAAGTATTTGAGCTTGACTTGGCAGAGAATCAGAAATACCCTCTGATGTTTTCGCAGTCGCTGGTCCACTGTCGATAAAACAGACCGATAAAGGAGTTGGCTCAGTGATTGCTAAGTGACTGTCTGGAAAACAGCCAACACATAAAGCACTGATGTAATCACTGTATTTATCAAAATTAAAATACTTTGCTGTCCTTGGCAGACTGTTTTTCACCAAAGCGATTTAACAATTGCAAGGCTCAAACATAAGGATGGCCTGCTAGCCTGGGGCTTGTGCGAGGGAGTTGCGGGCCAGTTGATGGAACTCTTATTTGCCCAATAGGGACAGTGCTGCAATGACACATTGTACATCTGTTTTAATGCCTTTAGTTTTTTGT
This sequence comes from Moxostoma hubbsi, assembly GCA_032164185.1. Lineage (NCBI taxonomy): Eukaryota > Metazoa > Chordata > Actinopteri > Cypriniformes > Catostomidae > Moxostoma > Moxostoma hubbsi. The sequence goes on along the minus strand of JAVLUX010000009.1, from coordinate 44,866,826 downwards.
GATGGTTTTGTTGTTGCAATTTCTGCTGATCTACACTTGTCACCAAGGCTACGTTTTCTTGCTGGAGAACTTACAAAAATTACTTGTGATCATCTTGGAAGCATTAGTAAGAATGGGATGAAAAGTATAATCCAAATAGTAATGTTTTTGATTGTTTGCCATCATTTTCCATCAAAAGTGGAATTACATGATAATTTCCAGCTATAGTTATTTTTTTGAAAAAAAAAAAAAAAAAAGTAACAATAAGGAAACTTATAAATATTTTTAACATGCAAAAATGCATTGCGTAAAGTAAAACATAATTTTTGTTGTGGGGCCAGTGAAAGTGCTTACAGGGCAAGTAAAAATCTAAACTAAACAGAAAAAATCATTACTGTTGAGCCGCTTAAAGGAAAATTCTGGGTTCAATACAAGTTAAGCTCAATCAACAGCATTTAAAGCATAATGTTGATTACTAAAAATATATATATTTTATTTAAAAAAGCAAAAATCTAGGTTACAGTGAGGCGCTTACAATGGAAGTGAATGGGGCCAATTTTTGGAGGGTTTAAAAAGGCAGAAATGCGAAGCTCATAATTTTATAAAAACATTTACAAACGCGTTTATTATTTGAACCGTAAAGCTGTTCAAATGGTCATTTTTATGGTCGTTTTGTAGTTTTGGGGTTTACAGCGTTACGTTGTCATGCAAACAAAGTTGTAAAACTGGAAATAAATTTAGACAGTAAAGGTTAGTAAGTGATTTTATCACACTCAAATCATGTTAAAAACATTTAGCGCCTTTTCTCCCCAATTTGGCATGCCCAATTCCCACTACTTACTAGGTTCTCGTGGTGGCGCGGTTACTCACCTCAATCCAGGTGGAGGAGGACAAGTCTCAGTTGCCTCCGCGCATCTTATCACGTGGCTCGCTGTGCATGACACCACGAACACACATATTGTTAACATCTTGTGGCTATACTTTTGAAAAAGTGAGTAACAATGCCTCACTGTAACCCTGATTTTCATTTTTATTAAAAAAAGGATGGACAAGTTTAAATTAATTTTTGCGGTAATCAACAGTAACCACAAATGCTGTCAATCGAGCTTAACTTATCAGAACAGTTAGTTGAAAATAAGTCCAATGTTACGTTTAGGCCTCAAGCGTCAGAAACAACGCAGGCTCCACAGACATTCAGAAAGTATAGCTCAATGTCTAATAAGCTGAACTCATCTTACATCAGTATCAAGAAGATTTTGCATGCTGGTTTCTACTGCATCTTTTGACTCATGGAACTTCTCCACCGCCTGCCTGAGCTCCTCATCTGCAATCTTCCCCTGACGCTTCTTCTTGTAGTCGTAATCCAGTCGACGGCCCTCTAGTTTTTTTAGTTGATGCTGAGGAAGAATTGCGTGATTTTCATGACGGCACTATAAAACTCAACTTTACATGTGAAAACAATTACAGCGTGAACTACGCTGGCACGGTACCATCCAAGAAGTTAGACAATCATACACCATTTTATACATATAGAGGTGATTTCCATTGAGACTACACATCGCATGTGACAATGTATTTCACAAAATGTCATCTATAGCACATTAATACAATCTGATAATAAACTAATTTGATCCCAGTTTTTCACCTGTATATCTTTCAAGTCCTTGTCGATTATAGTTTGGAAAGGGTCAATGAAGTTCTGTTTGACATCAATGTCCAGAGAGTCTTTCACTTCGGCCAGTCTCTTCATGGCCTCTCCCATCTCCACTAAAGCGCCACCTAAAAACCAGCAGGAGAACGTACAAGAATGTTTTTTTTTTTTTTTTTAAGAAAATTAATATATTTCTCTCTGCAAATAAATTCGTCTTAGACAACAAATTTGCTGCTACTCTGGAGTCATTCCTTCACATTTCACATCAAAATACCTTATATACCCCTGTATCAGTATAAACAAATCAAATTATACACTGCCTGGCCAAACAAAATTAGAATAATCGCCATTTGGATTTAAATAAGCAGATACTTAAAAGCCTATGATTGGATCATTATTGCAGTGAACTATGAGCGATGGCTTTTTGAAATATGCTGTACAATTTCTTTATAAATGCTTCCTCTTACCAAAGTTGGTGTCCTCTCCCATGTCTCGGCCATATTTGAGCATACATTCCCCCAAAAGTCCCTCTGCCTGTGGGTAACCTAGGCTTTTCACCTGTCCGCGCATCTTAGACACGGTGTTCACCATTGTCAGTCTTGCTCGGGATGCTACGGAGCAGGAAATACAGGCAGACGGGGAGATAGAAGTCAGACAAGCAGGTAGACAGCAGACAGCCAATGTAAACAAACAAGCATATGGGAAAGATAGACAGATGGGAAAGGCAGACAGACATGTAGGGAGACAGACAGGCAGATGGATAATTATAGAGAAAATAATTAAAAGTGAGAACAATATATAGGAGGCTGCATCATTTATATTCAGGCTGGAAATCAAGATTTTAACTTGAGTATATTTTAATCTGAATTAGTGAATTGACATAAGTGCTTGTTTTATACATTGGCAGCTTGTCTTATTGATTTACCAGCAAGATGGTTTTGTGACAGCTTGTAGGCACTAACGTTATTTAAATGTAAAATTTTTACAGTTAATCTTGATTGTATAGAGCAACAGAACGCAACAGTCTGCTTCGTGAAGTAAAACCCTTTCATTTACTCCGACAAATGGATTATTAACAATAAATGATGAACCTTTAAAGGTAGACAAACAGGAAGCTCTGAGGTTGTTATGCTTACATTGAAGCCATCCTCTGCTCTATTTCATTAAAATGTTAAAAACAAATCATGTTCAGATCTCGGCTGCAACCGGCCACTTCGCCCACATAAAGACTCTACATTGTAATTTAAGGGTTAAACTTCTGGTGCACTGAGTCACATGGCACAACAACATAACGTCAATTTCCATGAAGCGCTTCTATGGACGCAGAGCCAACAAAAGTGCCTCTGGTAAGAAATCTCTAAGTTTTTTCATTGAGACATGCTTGGGGGTATAAAATACCACCTCTGGTTTTGTTTGATATGCTGCTTTAAACATTTCATAAATGTTTTGCTCGTCAGTGTGCTGATAAACATGATGTCAACATTAGGGCTGCAACTAACGATTATTTTGATAATCGATTAATTTAACGATTATTCGACTATTCGGCGATTATTGTACCAATTAATCATGAGCTCTTAACCGATAATTCTGCTTGTGTCCTGACTTAAAAGGTTGTATTAAATCAACTATAAAGCACTGTTGTTTTGTCGCGCTGCTCACTAGAGATGAGGACAGGGCGTGACCGCCGTCATGATATCTTGCAGTCAAGATGGAATCAATCTGGGATCCGGAAAGTGGTGACCTGCGTAGCGGGGGCAATAGCAATTACATACAATCTGAGGCTGCGTTTCCACTGAAGTGGAAGAAATACGCACAAAGCCACTCCCAACGCTAGGGAACCGTTTGCCCCGCGCTGCTGTCAATTTTACAATCCACCATAGGAAGGACTTGAAAACGCTCGCTCACATTTGCTCAGCACACGCCATTGGAAACATACGATAAGAAAGCCAAGCTGCTAGTGTTTTTAGCAACACGCATGTCTACATGTAGAACACAGGCTAAATATAGAAAATTACTCAAAAGCTTAACGTCGATATCGTGGAGTTTTTATTGCGGTAAATATTGATATCGTTATATCGCCAAGCCCTACGATATACATTTACACATTGCACTTTCTTTTTTTTTATTTCAAAGTTGATGGAAGAAAAGAAAAAATAAATTCGAAACAGTTAAAATAGTCTCTACAAAACTGCACAAGGGGTCCAGAGACAGCCAAAGCAGTGGGGTCTGCGGGATCTTTTACCAATTTGACCGTCTTTTACCGTTTATCAATTGAAAATGAATGCTTCTTGTTCTGAAGCATAGTGACAGCAGTCCAGTATTTGTTGGAATATTTTTACATTAAAATTAAATATATTTTATATTTCTTTAGATTCAGATACCCAAGAATGGGGCATAGAAGCCCTTGTGACTGTGGAATGATGCTGATTGTGGGTTCAGGGGTGTCTCGAGAGAACATTTAGAAAACGTTTTTTTAAATTTTAAAAACATTTGTATATTTTCATTAAAGTGAGAGACTAGTCTACCAACTAGTAATTTTAGTCTTTCCTGATCCATTCCAGATATCTAATTAATTAGAACAGAAATGTATTTGTTTATTCGATTTGTTTATTATTAAAGGCTTGTAACATGCCGATTAATAAAGACACATTTAGAAGGGAAAAAAGTTTTGGTCTAAAAGGTGCTTTGAAATCACGTTAACTCATGCGGTGCTTCATGTCTGCACACACACAGGGCAGAAAGGATGCATGTTTGGTGCTAGATAACAATATTCAAGATTACAGCGCAGTAAGATCAGAGCTGTTGACCAGATCACTGTTGTTCTGTCGCGCTCTTCACTAGAGTGAATGTCTACTTCTTTATCGTGATATATATCGATATTGTTTTATCGCCCAGCCCTAATTTACATGATCTGCTTCCATATTATTTTAACTTTAATAAAGCTATAACACATTAAATATAACTGCATTAAAGTCGGGTTGTTTTGCTTCAGCGGAGCAGAGCGGCAGCTCCAGCTCCAAATATTCCACAATGAGAGTGCTTCTGCATTTACTTGTTTTGTATTTTTGCATTATAATTCCCTCATACTGAAGCTGTTTGGAAAGTTTAGAGTGCATCTGGACTGTGATCTGTTAATTCTTCTCCTGAATCAAGCGTGAGCTGCAGTGCTGCTCTCATCATTAGAGTTTAATGTGATCTCATGTTATATTAAATTAGAGCAAATGTCTATTCGGCAATGAACATTTTTGTCGTCAATTTTTTATTGTCGACTTTGTCGATAACATTAACTAATTAGTTCAGCCATAGTCCACATACATTATTCCCTCAAAAGTTGAAAAAACATGTGGCATCTGTGGGTAATTTCGCTTCATTTAAATATAAATGTGGCTATATATCATTTTTTTTATCACTGTAAAATAGGGTTTTGTCATTAACATTCCTATATTCACTGTGTATTTTTGTTTTTACATTGAGAATCAATGGGTTCATCCAAAATCTTAAAATGTAATTTTCAGAGGCTTTATTTGGAGTTAGGATGAAATTAAGGTGCATTTCTAACTGTTCTGAGACCAGTGCAGACAGACAGCACACTGGAAGTTAAGTCGTTCACTAAATAGGGAGCAAGGGAGCATCCTATATCTCTCTATTCAGCTAAGTGGATTCACTCCCAACATCCAACAAAAAGTTCAGTTTCAAGCTACAGATGATGTTTGGATCACTCAACATGTTTGGCAATCATGGGACAATGATATTCAGTACATAGATTAAGAATTTATAATGTATCGTTTTATTTTAACATGGTTGGCAGTGATTGGATGATGCTGGCCATAACTTTAAATCAGAATTAATTATGATAATTTCTGATGTAATGTCTGTAACATCTCAATAACAGGAATAACCAACACTCCTGGAAACAAACAATTTGATTAAAAAAAAAAAAGTGACTATATACAATTTCATATGTGGACATTCATTTTTAGGAAAACTATATGCTCTAAAAATTATTATTATTATTTGCATGTTTATGAGGTACTACTAGTTAAACATCAAAAAGGGAAATGGAAAATGCACACAGCAGTCAAGCACGGGTCTCAGGAGGTTAGAGATTTTAAATAGAGTCTTGTACCTCTTTGTCCGATTTTCCAATATTTTTTGCTTAAAATCAAAGTTTGTAATGTTGTGAATAACCTTGGGGTTGGTTGGTTTGGTTCATGGCTTGGAATGTTTTAAGAACATTTTTATTAAAGCCCTACGGAAAAAACACTTTCTAAACCAAGACGGCTGAAAAAGTGGGCGGGCACTGTTGCGCTGTATTGCTTTTGAAATTCTTAACAAGACACATTCACGAAAGCAAGGTTTTAGCAAGTAAATCTGGATTTTACTCTGGTGTCACATGATTTACTGTGTGTTGTACCTGGGTTAGGCTGCAGGTATTCTGTGGTTTTACAGAGAACATCTGCAATGGCTTTACTTGTGATGTCAGCCTTCTGTAGAGCACAAAGGTCAGAAAACAGGTGTGTGGGTTTACGTCACTGTCAACAGATAGGGCTCATTAAACAATGATCTATAAACCTATCAAACAATGAAGTGGGACAGGCCTGAAACAATCTGCAATGGTCACACCTAATAAAATAACAGCAATTCAGGAACTGGACTGCAGCACGCTAGCTGAGATACCACATTGAAGGAATAGTTCACCCAAAAATTTTAATTATATCATTGTTTACTCATACTTGTGTCGTTCCAAACCCATATGACTTCCTTTCTTCCATGGAACACAAAAGGTTAATTGCTGAAGAATATTCTGACCACTCTTTTCCAATGAAAGTGAATGATGGGCTAGGTATCATAAAAGTAGTCACTGGCAATCTTTCCCTCCAGTGAGCTGTTAACCACTGCGACTGGATCATTGAGTGAGCCCAAAAGTGACCAGTCTGACACATTTTTCAAGATGTAACTTAAATGGGTTTGGAAAGACACGAGCGTGCATAAATGATGACAGAATTGTCATTTTTTTTGGAGACCAATTCCTTTAAGAAAATTTGATCTGTGACATCACAAAGTGAATTTTACAAATGTGTTACCCTTTCAAGGTCTTTGAAGTCCTCGTCCAGTTTAGTTCCCTCGGCTCCTCCCACTTTCTCACTCATCATCTGGAACACACACACACAGACATATTAGGTTAATAGATGGATGACATAACTACAAGAATTGCATCTTCGCACTTTCTTTAATCCCCTTTTATCCCAATTTGGAATGCCCAATTCCCACTACTTAGTAGGTCCTTGTGATTGAACGGTTACTCACCTCAGTCCGGGTGGCGGAGGACAAGTCTCAGTTGCCTCCACTTCTGAGACCGTCAATCCGTGCATCTCTCATGTGGCTCGCTGTGCATGACTCCACGGAGACTTTGCATGAAAGTTCATGCAATTCTCCGCAATCCGCACACAATTTACCACGCACCCAAATTGAGAGCGAGGAGGTAATCCCATGTGACTCTACCCTACCTAGCAATCGGGCCAATTTGGTTGCTTAGGAGAGCTAGCTGGAGTCAATCTTCTAACATTATTGACTTGCATGATAAAGTATTAAAACAATGAAGACTGTCTTTGAATAATAAAATGATCAGTCAGTGGAATATAGAACAATCGATTGTGCACAAAAAAAATAAAGAATAGGCTGAAGATCGGATATTAGTAATAGTTTTGTTTGCTTTAGAAAACACCACTATTAACACTTCGAGTTAATAGTGAGAAGAGAGGACAAAAGGAGGGATCAAATATGTTACGCTCTTTATCGACCCCCTACATAGTTCCTCATCATGAGCTCTTTCGTGAGCTGCTGTTAATCTCTCCAAACACAAACACAGACAATTTGGTGTATTGTATTAAAGAAGAGGAAACGCTTCTTGTATTCAAATAAACCAGAGTAGCACAAAGCTCATAGCCCGGGTGGCATAACTCAAGGTTATTATTAAGGTTATTAAACACCTTGGATATTATTTATAAGTCATTATCTTGGTTTAGAACTTTAGTTTATCTTTCAATCAGGATTTGGCCTTTTTTTTTTTTTAACATGTCATCCTAGTATAAAATGGGTCCTAAAAGAGTCTGCACCATGAAACTATAAATTGTTCATACATGAGCCGCTACCGTAAAGGAAAACTTAGCAGATATTTGAGGAACCAACTATAACTATAACCTTTTTAATGTGGGAATTTGTGTACAACTTGTCCTCCCATTTAGAAAGTATTATACATACTGTAAAACCTACTGGTAAGGTTTACACTACTCTCAGACTGACCACATATTGACGACATTTTGCACAGATCTGTAAAGCACACACCCAGAGTGTGTCTGTGTGCGTTTGATTGATAGCTCTATTACAGTGGCTGTATTGTACAGGTCTGACGCTGGCGGCAATGATACAGAAGTAGGTGTGAACACAGATACTGATCAAACATTAACTTTTCTCAAATATGAGAAGAGAAACAGCGTAATCGAAAACAGACTTGACTGTTGTTTTATATACTCTGTTATATGTCCTATTATTTGTATGTCTATTTATACTCTTACATTGTTTTATATTCTGTGTCTCTCTGTAATGTTGTGTGTGCACTTGATTCTCCCATCACCAAAGAAACATCCTTGTGTACAATGTTTTATGATTATTTCTTAAAAATAAATAAATCAATACATTTTGCAGCATGCTTTGGTATGAAAGATAAGTCATGCAGTTTTAAGAAAATACAGACCTGTTTGCATTGTAGTTTTTGGCCTAAAGCCAATCTAACACAACTGTGTTACTAACAGTGGAACGAACACGGAGTTGAAAAACATTACCTTTACATAATAGAAAATTCCCAAACCTACATGCCTGCAGGGTAGCACAGTTCAAAATACAAGAGATGGCAGCGCACTAAACGCTTCTGAGATTCGCAATGTCAATATTAAACTGCAAAAGGTCGTGTCTTATTGACATGAATGCGTGCTTCAGAGGGAATAGGTGATGTGGGGCTAATGTTATCAAGGTGCTTGCATGATACGCTGTTTTCAGATGTCAGGTTCACACAATTGTGCAATTACAAACACTGGTAAAGAAAGAAAATCACAGCATTTCACCAGATTTGTCATGAGGAACACTGTGAACGGTCAAATTCAGACTTACACTGCAGTGCACTTTCAGTGTTCTGCCAAAATAAAAGCTCCAGGTAAACAAACATGACAAAAACATTTGACTATTGTTGTATAAATTAAATCTAATCATCAAAATAATATTACAATTATATCATCATAATGAACGATCTCACAATATAATATATAATATTCAACTGGGAGCCAAAAAATAACTGAGGGAAGTTTATTCACAATCATGCTTTAGTAAAAAAGAAACAAATATTATATATATATATTTTTTTTATTATACTTTTTATTAGGCTACCATGTATCATTGTATATGGTTGCACATAAATAAAAACAATTAAATATATTTGTTCTCCGTGTCCGTTTAACAAGTAGATTTTTACTTTATGGTTAAATATTTTGAATCTACTTGACAACAACGGTTGTTTAGTTGAAATGATGGATCATCTGAAAACAAAAACAAACAACTTTTAAGCCCTTTCAGAGCAAATTCATAATTATTGAAATATATATATATTGAATATCGTCAATTGGCTGAAAAATATTGAGATATCATTTCTTGTAGCTTTATCGCTCAGCCCTAATAACACCTAGATTACAAAAAGAGCAGGTGATATAAGAGAAGGGAGGGATTATTACAAAAGAAGAGAATAGTAAGGATAATAGCATGAAAGAACTGGTTGACGACTTGTTTTGTTTGGCGGGCAGGTGTGTGTCGTGAACTGGAATCCAGACTGGTGACTAAACTAAGGAATTCCACACACACCTGTTTTTTTAGTTCTTTTGGGTACGTACACACACACACACACACACACACTTGTACTTTCCAATGGGGAGCAGTTGAAATCAAAAGAGGGCTCTGGCATGCATAACTCTAAAATTCTCTACTGTATTTCTGTTCTGACAGTTAAATTGGAAACTGTAGGTTGATTTTTCTTTAGCTAAAATCGGTGTGTGGTTTCTGAAATTCAAATATGGGCGTATGGGCATGTTTGAGCTCCATTTTTGGGGTGTAATGTCCACAGAGGGGTACCAAAAGCAAGTTGTGATGAGAGTTGTTTTCAGCTGTGATACAGTGAAGAGGAATTGCTTGTTTTATAAACTGAACCCCCCAAAATCTAACCATCAGTGGAGTAAAAATGAAGCCTAATGTTAAAGGGGAAAATGCAGTAGTCACTGATTACACAAATGCGATTACTTAAATGAAAATGATCTCATAATTTACTCACCCTCATGCCATCCCAGGTGTTCAGCAGAACACGTTTGAAGAAAAATATCTAGCTCAGTAGGTACTTAAAATGCAACTGGATGGTGATCCGACATTTGAAGTCCATTTGACTCTACATGGGTAAATGTATGTCTTCTAAAGCGAAACGATCGCTTTTGGCACGAAAAAGTTTGTGCTCATATTTAAGTGCTTTTTAACTATAAATCAATGCTTCTGGTCAGCAGCAGAACGCCTGTGTGAAGTGATCATGCTGAAATGTTCGCGCGAGAACAGACGCACGTCCTACACACCAGGAAGAGTGCCGCTGTTTACAAACGAGTAGGAGGAACGCTGTACAGAAGCTTAGTTGGTTTAAAAGTGATCGTTTAACTTTAGAAGACATTAATTTAACCCGCGGAGTCGTATGGATGACGTTTATGATGACAGTCTGCTCTTTGTCGAGCTTCGAAGGTCGGATCAGCATCCACTTGCATTTCAAGGACCTACAGAGCTAAGATATTTCTCTATTTTTCTTCAAATGTGTTCTGCTGAAGAAAGAAAGTTATACACACCTGGCATGGCATGAGGCTGATTAAATGAGAATTTTTATTTTTAGGGGAACTATCCCTTTAAGAGTGTGAATCTGTGACATTTTCTCCTTTAAATCAAAAGAAAAAACTAAAATTGCAACCTTGTCTCATTGAATCACTTCCTAACATTTCATTGCAAACTTTTTTTTTTTTTATGAGGCTCGTTGAATGTATTGCATATATATATATATATATATATATATATATATAAAATCTGATTAAATAACTTTTATATTTGTTATGCAATGATGAGAATCAGCTTTTCCAGACACAATTAATTTTTCAATTTAAATCACTATTAATTAAAGGCAGTACAGTAAATATAAGCTGATGTAGTACAGTGTTATTATTTCTCATTACAGCAATACAATTTGTTTTCTTCACATTACAGTAATGAGAATTGGAGGTGCTTAATTGTCATTAAATTAATGACAATGCAAAAAAATAAATAAATAAAATAATAATAAAAAAAAATAAAAATCACAACGGGGTCCTGTGAAATTTATCCTGGTTTGGTCAGAGATTTCTAACATTGGAATAAAACGGTATGAAAATATTTTGAGTGACATCAGTGTGTACACTAAATTCGGCTAATGGGGAAAACTGGAGAATTTGTCTCTTCTCTGAAGTTGAAGAACTATATGACTCTGAGATGACGGTGAGCCCAGCCCCATTTTATATGTGCTTGAAGCCAACAAGACAAGCAATACAAAAGCTGACATAATACCAAAAGGTAATGTGCTCTATATAAAGACTGTTATGGACCAATAAGGGAAAATAGATATCTTAACATTGCATGTACGTAGTAAGCTCTTCAAACTGGCCCCTGCAGGCTTCAGTTTTTCTAGTAATGAAGTACACTGCATGTCTGACATTAAGATGCTTTTGCCGGATTCTTTTGAAACATGTAGGTGCACGCCAGACTTGTTTTGCTTAAGCAAAGAGGGTAAAGGAATGTTGGGACTGCTTGAGGCCAAAAACGTGGCTGAAAATTGCATATGCAAAAGTTAATGTGTGCAGCCTATGATAAACAGGGCTACTTTTGATGAAATACATGGCTCTGTAGAATCTCTAAGACATGGATTAAACCCCAATCCAGCCATACAAGCTCTCATCTAAGAGGAGAATCTTCATTCACAACCACTTTCATTATCTGACAGACATGGGCTTTAAACATCTACCAGTAGGTGCTGAAATGGGCTGTTTACCGCACGGCACAATTCATTATAGCATCAGTATTCACAGCACAGGCATTTCCTCAAAAATGCACAGAGAAATACGATCTAGTAGTCAGATAAAATGACCTTGTTTGAACAAAAAAAATTACAAAAAAAAGCAAACAAATTGCAAGTGTATGTAAAAATGGAGCATATGGGCTTATTGTTGAGACTCTTGACACAGGTTGAACTAAAGAAGTTGTTTACTCATTAACAAACAACAACAACAAAAAATACATAAAAAATGAATTAATAAAAAAGGCAATGTTCAAAACATACCATCTAGGCATTATTTAGAATAGATCATCATTATTCACCCTAATATCCAATTACTGTTTTGGTTACATCCTTGATATTTTACTAGTACAAGCAGATGGGTGACACTGCCAGTAAAGCACGTGTGTTTCCTGTTCAAAATAATGCTCTTTACAACAACCTGGTAACTTTTAACAATACTCTTATTATAAAGCTTAACACTTTATAGTACTCTTTATAGACATTACAATACAATCCAAGGTTGTGACATGAGATTTAGGATTATATGAGCTCGATTTCTTCATATAAAAGGTACATGTCTACTCATAAATGAATTATGTTATATGACTAGCGAAAACAAACATCTGGGATGGACAAATCGTAAAAAAAAGAAACAAAAACTCAATGGCTGTGTCTCAAAACCTACTGAGCTACTTAGACGCGTTCAGAACGCGAGTATGACTCCTAACATGCTGTCTATATAGGCAGCTCACAAAGTTGAGGGACACAACCAGAGTTTAACTTTTACTCAACCATAGTAGGAAACATCAGTTGCTTTAACATTAAATAGACAAAAACCCTACACACAACGCTATATGTTTCCTTATAACTCAAATTACATTATTTGTTTTGTTTGTCAGTTCCGCTATGACGTGGAAACACTCACCTGGCTCGCTTTATAAAACTGTTTCTTCAGTCCGGCAACAGACATCTTTGCGTCGGTTCCTGTCACTGTAACAGATTTATATATAATTTAATTCACCCAGTGTTTAAAAAATCTAATTATATGCTTCCGAGTTGTGAAAGTCTCCCACGAATCGTTCTTCCTGATCGGTCAGAGTTTGAACCTGCCGAACGCAAGCGTGCGCGTCACCCACAATTCACACCGCGACGCGACGCAACAACAATGCTCCAATCAACGACGCTGTACGCGACGCGCGTAATAACAGGGTTCTGATTGGTCGGCTGGGTGCCAACGTCAGGATTCCGTCGCCAATTTCTAAAGCTGTCAACACTCAACTTGTGACTTTCTTTTTACTTAATTATTTATGATGTATTGATACTCCATATATTATTATACACGTATTTTTGGTTATACATCCCTTGCTAATAATAATAATAATAATAATAATTAAATAGGGGAGCATTCTGATGGTCGAACAAGTGTGTCGCGTGCAAAGCGTTTAGAAACTCTCCTGCTTCCGGGTAAAACGTCATCTGCCTGTGTGTTTAAAAAAAAGTTTATGTAGAACACTATTATTCATTGTTTCTTTGACTCCTTTCTTTTGAACAGCATATAGGGCCTATAAGCATATGTAGCCTATCATAGAATAACATTTGGTATTACTAGGCTAAAAACAACAACAACAACAAAAAAAAAACATCATCAAGCAGACAAAGGACAACGGCATTCATTCTTAAAGAATAAAATCCATCTTTAGTTTTTATTTATTTTATTTCATTTTCTCTCTTTTAGTCATATTCTATGCCATATATAAATTAGGCTGAAAGAACCTGTAATAGTACATTAGCAGAAAGAGGAAAGGTCTTTGATGCTTTGTGATTGACATACACAAAATATATATATATTTAAATATAGCTACAGGACACAGTGATCAACAGCATGGGTCTCCTATTCGGTGCAAAGAGAGAGTGTGTGTGTGTGTGTGTAGTCGGCAGAGGATGCTGGTTAGACAGAGACCAGCTATTCTCCCTGAGAATATTTTTATTTTAGTTTATATTTGTTTCTGTGAAATACGCACACATCAGGAACATTCCTTGTACAAAAAAAAAAAAAAACAAACAAAATGAAAATGGAACCATACAAATTGTTTTACAGGGTGACTGAATGAGACAACAAAATGTCTGAATAGGAAGGCATGCATCAAAGGCCTTAGGGTGGGGATTGTCAAAACAACACACATCAAAATACATGATATAGGCAGAATTCCTGTATTTATGAGCTTCTTGAGCTTCTAAAGCAATGACATGATACACTATTTGATGCAAGACTTCCTTAACATGGTTGGACATACATGAACATTTCTCTTTTCTTAAAAAGACTGACACAGAACAACAAATCATGTCATTTTAGTCAGCTGAAAAAATTATCTTAACCAGCCTAATTTGTTGGTCTTGGCTGGTTTAGGATGGTCTAGCAGGTCTCCCAGACTGGTCAACCTGAAGTATATAAGGAGACCAGAAAACCAATTTAGGCTGGTTTTAGGATAGTTTATTCAGCAGGGATGTGATTGATGATTTTTTGAGAATCACCGTAAATCTTTAACCAGTTGTGTATTGGTTGTATCAACAATATTGTGAACCTTGACTCAAAGGAGTAGCTGAGAACTCTGTCATACAATTTTTTGTCGTACTGTGGTGCACGAGTAGGGAAAAGGAGAATGGAAGGACAAAATCTGGGAAACAGAAATGGACGAAAGGAGAGGTGATCAACAATATACAAAATAATACAACAGAAACCACTTTCGTGCTCATTGTAACCACAAACATGGCCCCCTGAAGCCGTAGGTTTGCATGTGGCGTATCAGTTCCCTCTACTTCCGGGACTGATATTTTGATTGACATTCCAAATGTTTCACGTTTTCTTTCAGTCTATGAAAACCAATTGGGAAGGTCACCAAACAGCTGATCCTATAGGAGAAAGGGTCTCTCATATTCAGGCTGGGACTATCAGTGCTGTCCCAACTTTGTGCATGTCCCAGAAAACATAGCTGCTTTGCCTTTTTATGAAAAAGCGGTGTCAAATTCCATGCCCCATCCTACTTGGCTCGGAATAACTGTCCATCCCCTGTAAGCATTCCATCCAGAACGCTACAAGAGGGCAGCCTGCAAAGTCCATCCAGAACAAAGTGGGTGGAAGTCCATTCAAAGTAGATCTCTCTGGTCCTGTTTTCCGATGCAGTCCCAAGAATTCTTGAGGCGGCTTTTAAAAGTCCTGGTTCGCACTAACGTTCTTCGAACATTCCCGTAGCTCCACGTTTCCTTGTTTTTCTCTCTAGTTCCCTCTTTTCTGACTAAATATACTATTTTATATACATTCCTATTTGAAATAATTATTTAGAAAGGTCTATATAAATTAAATGAACATCAATTTCTTTCTTTTTTTTTAAAGTGGCATTTACAAGGAAAGGGGATGTGGGACTGAGGTTTCTCATTGCATAAAAATTACAAAAAAATAAAAACAAAAACAAGGAGCAGCACCAAACACTCTGTAAAAATGTGCCTGAGCAAATAAGAGCATGTGTCGGTGAAATAACTGCGCTGGAAGTCATGCAAAAATTGGCAAACTCCTAAAACGTGATACTGTTGCAATTTCTGTGCTACTGGGCAGTTAAAGTAAAATAATATAGGTCACGTTAAGCATCGTTGCATTCAAAAGTTGTTTACAAAGTGAAAATGAGAGGGTATATGAGCAACTTAAAAAAATATACTACATACAGGTATTTGTCCATTTTTTTGAATTGGTGAATATGCCATTAATATCATAGTCTAAAGTGAACTTAAGCCTATACAACTGTTAAAATGTAGAAAAGTTGTTCTGCGGATTCTGAGGTATTAGTGTATTTAAATAAATGTGTAAGTGATGATTGTGTGCATATGGCTTACTGTTTTTAATATTAACAAAATAATGCATTAACAAATGTTTGGCTATGACTGCATGTTAGTACTTATAACCAGTCTGATGGTCAAAAAGAAATCAGATTGTAATAACTTCAATTGCACATTAGCGTTCAGAACACTTGGGAGTTCTAGTTCGTTTAAATAGTTTCACCAACCTGGTCACATGACAAGCTGTAATAATCTTGCGAGATGGCGAAATCATAAGAAATTGTACGTGTTGGCTTGTACAAAAATACTTTTACTCGCATAAAAAAAATACACCAATGAATGACGCTATTATGATTTTCCCCAAGTTGTACGATATCTTATGATTTTGCCGTCTCGTATGAATTACTATGTGTTGTCATGAAGCTATGTTGGTTTTGTAGAAATATTCCACATTAATTACAAGTTAAGCTCCAACAGTGGCATGCTTACAAAAAAATAAACATTAAAAAGATGCCATTGATAGGGCTTAACTTGTACTTAATATATAATTTTCCTTTATCGCAGCACTGGTAGAGTGTTGGTAACATTGGTCCCTTCATTTGTAGTGATCTGGGCACATTTACGTTTTTGTTTGAGTGGATTATCATAAAGTTACATAAAGCATTACACAGGACCAAAAGTGCATTGTGTACATTCGGTCTTAAAAATGAAAATAAGTGCTATTGTTTCAAGGGGTACATTCATGATTTGTCTGAGGATGAAAAAACAAGGGGAGAAGGGAGAATTTTAAAGCGATATTAAAGCTTAAAGAGTGATTCGGTGGGAGAAAAATGGAGAAAGATATTTTTTAAACTTCCTTAAAAAGGTGTTGTGCTCTCCTGAAGGTAGATGGACTTTGTGGAAGAGAGTTTGATCCTTTTAAAATCATTGTATACAAAAAAAACTATTTTTTGTGAACAGAAAGGATTGTGGCATGCTGGACATGTTGGGACAAAAAATAAAAAGGACCCTTGCAAGCTATCGTCTGTATTTAAAAATAATTTCGGAGCGTTTGCATAAAATAAAAACAGCTTGAAAGCACATCCAGGAATAATTCTGGTAATAATAATAATGTTGCAGAATAGCATGAAATCTGAAAGTCTTTAGGGGGAATTTAATTAAACAAATTGCGCCCACTAATAGTTTTGTTAATCTGCATGTGCTGTTTTCATTGATTTAGAACCCAATGTACTTAAGGAAGTATGCAAATCCAATAACAGCACAAAAACTGGCATTTTGTGCAGAAATACAGCGAAAAATGTTGCAACTGATTAGTAAATTGGCCCCTTTAAGTTGGACCCTTTGGCAGTGTGTGTTTGTATACATGTTTGTGATGTAACACAGTACATGTAACACTGCACTAAACTGCCCCTGGATTGCCTTAAAATGCCTTTGTTTCAGAAGCTGTTTTTACATGCAATAGTCTCTTTCTCCTCTCCGCTACCTTTTACATTCTTTCATAATTTCCCCTTCTTTACTCTCTCTCTCTCCCTCACTCATTCTCTCTCTCCCTCTTCCTCTCTAACGGTTGGTGGAGTCAGGGAAGTTGATCTCGCTGCCGAACACTTCCCTGTATAGAGGCGGGAAGTTGTAGGCTGTTTCCGGATGCACCAGGCGGAAGAAATCCAGCTTATCAATATGCAGGTTACAGATGGACTTCATCTGCGGTAGTTTGGACACCATCTACAAACACAACACAACAAAGGTGGCATGGATCAGTTATGGACCGGGCTAATGGGGCCAGTGCCCAGGGACCTCTGACCAATTTTGTATATAATGTTTATATACAGTACACTTGAATATGTGGGCCCCAGTTGGTCGGACCAAAATATAAAAGGCCAACCAGTAAATATGAAAAATAGCAGGGTGTATATCTGGAAAGAATCTGATTTGTTGTTTTCGATTTCGATACATGCAACAGTGTAATCTGATTAAAGTGGCTATGACAGGCATTTTCAAGTTCGTTGATGTTGAGATATTCACAATCAAGTTTTTCCGATGTGTACATTGCTTTGCAACCCTCTACGGACACATAATCAGGGACTGGACTGACACACACACCTGTACACCATCCAACTTTTGCACATGTCCAGAGTTGCACTTTAATTCACTGTCACTTTATACCTGGCTGCTACCTCAATAACTGCTCTCTCTATAGAACACTATCTCATAGTATGTTATGTTTACATCTGGCATTTTTAGAAACTGTCATCTTGTTGCACTACTGTGTACTGGTCGGCACTGCACTGTCTCTCGCTGTGTCTATTGTCCTGTTCATTGTTAGTAATTTATTGTACGGTCCCGTACCTTTTGCACACATTTGCACGTGCACTTTATATAGGTATGTTATTTTGTCTGTGTAGTCTCATGTGGTTCTGTGTTTGTCCTATGTTGTTTTATGTAGCACCATGGTCCTGGAGGAACGTTGTCTCGTTTCACTGTGTTCTGTACTAACTGTATACCACTTGACTTGACATTGGAGAAAATTTGCTATTTATTTTTCATTATTTTAATCACATTTTAGATTTTTTTAAAAAGTACAAATTCCACATTCTAGCGATTAATATGATATAAACTGTAACTTTTTGAAATGTCAAGTCAGCTACACATTTTAATCCAAAAATGTTCACAAGGTTGGAACCTAAAAAATGAAAATAGAATTACTAACATTTAACTGCTTACTTTGTAAAACGTCTAGTGTGTCTGTGATTTACCTCAGGGGCCATTTTTTATTACTATGTTACTATTATAGGTATATGGAGAAGGCTTTGCACGGATTTCTCCAAACCCATGTGTAGATGCTGTAGGAGCCTCTTTATTAAATAAAGTGTTTAAGTAAAAATACTTCTGAATGCATAACTGCCTCTTTACATACTTGCATATTTACACATTTATTACATATTTTGTTACATGTTTGTTGTTTATGTGCATCATTTGTACATTTTACAATTTTACATTGTACATTTTAAGTAATTACAGTGAGTTTACGTTGGTATGAATAACAAGCGCTAAAACTGTACTGTCTCTTTAACAACAGCTCCCCCAGCTGAGCCTGGTTTTAGTGTTTAGTTTTTTTTTGTCTTGCTCCACTAACTACATTTTAAGAAGTTTTTCATTCCTTGCCACAGTCGCCTTTGGCTTTCTAACTGGGGACCTAAAGACAAAAAACATTAAGACATTATTTGTAATGATGTTTTCAATGAAACTGTTCAATGGGGTCTTTAAGATATTTAGGCATTACAGAAGCTACATTATGATTTTCTGTAAAGCTGCTTTGAAACTATGTGTTTTATGAAAAGTGTTATACAAATAAACATGATGACTCATTCCCCAAACTGTCCCAAATTAAATCTGACCATGAGAATGTACCATTTTAAAGGAATAGTTAGAATGGTGTAGGTGAAAGACAGATTCATATTTAAGTCCTTTTTTTTTTTTTTTTTTTTTTTTTTACAATGAATCTCCACTTTCACTTTCAAATTCATCTTCTTTTGTCTTAATCCACCTACTGGCCAGGGAGGAGAATTCATAGTAAAAAAGGATCTGTTTCTCACCCACACTTATCATATTGATTCTGAAAATATGGATTTATTTGTATATACATATACAGTATATATGAGTCATATGGATTGCTTGTATGCTGCCTTTAAATGCCTTTTGGAGCTTTTTGAAATTTGGACCATGTTGACTTGCATTGTAAGGACCCACAGAGCTTAAATATTCCTCTAAACATCTTTGTTTGTGTTCAGCAGGAGAAAGAAAATCATAAACATCTGGGACGGCATGAGGGTGAATATATGATGAGAGAATGTTAATTTTTGGCTGATCTTTCCCTTTAAGAACTCTTTGAATTTTTATCGCTTATGGCCATGAAGTCAGAACTCATAAAACAGCTTATCTTTAATGAAGTAGTGTACAACTTTGAAAAGAAGAAGGCAATAAAGAGATGAGGAAATAAATTATTTAGGCTACCTTTTATTCTAATTTTGCTAATCGGATAACTCTCGCGCCTGCAGATTTAGTGTGTAAAATGAATTGTATGTTTTCTTGGATTGTATTTGCTTGCTTGATGAGGGGCAAATGTTGGCCTGCAGTTCTTTTTGGAAACAAATTTAAATTTAGATTTTCATACATTTTATTATTTCATATTATTTGTATTGTCTGATGCTATCCATAATGTACATATTAATGTGTGAATTTTAAGGGCTACTATATATGATATCTAATTCGTTAAATGTTTACAACTGTTTTATACACTTTGTTTTTTGCATTAAAAAATGTACTGTGTAGCTAACTGTTTTATTAGTGTATTGGAGGTAATATTTTATTGGTAGAATAAACTCTTGTCAAGAGACAAATGTCTGTGTTTACAACCGTCAATGTAAATCAGAAAAAATGTTAGTCTACTTTTTTTATTACATTGATCCAGTAAATCCTTTACAATGTTCACATTGTGCTTCCTTGACCTATGGTACAGGGTAGCACTGGGCAAAAATCAAACATTTAACTTGGCTCACAGCGCATCGACAGTGATAACAATTATCGCACTCTTGTTTGATATCAGCCACCGCAGCAATTTATGATGCTCAAAGTCACTGTTTGACGTCGCTACAGATTTGCTTGTAACAGATTAGTGCATAAATCTTCAAAATAAAATACGTTCATCCAATAAGTATGTCAAGTGACATTGAGCCCTTAAAATAATATCTTCACTAAGTAATATTGTTTGTGTTTTAATCAGTAATTATTTTCTATAAAGGGGTTCTACACAGAGCACTACAATGCTTTAAAAATGTAGAATTTGGCACCTTTAAGTATTTTTGAAGTGGAACACCTGTTTTATAAATAGAGCAAACCCTTTGTTCAGTGATCAGATGTTAATCTGATCTGTGTGTGTTTGTGTTTGTGTGTGTGTGTGTGTGTGTGTGTGTGTGTACTTTTAAGGTGGAGATATTTGTCCCCAGATGTGAGCTAAATCTGCCTAATTGGAAAAATGTTTCATAAATACACAAAAGTAAACGTGCTTGTGTCTTTGTGCACTGGTATGATTCCTCACCTTGTCCAGTTTCTCAGTGGTGGCTCTGTTCATGTGCAGGCTGTGCTGCAGGGCAACATAAACCTTCTCCTGAAGCTTCTGCACCTGCTGAGAGTGCGTCAACCACGGCCGATCTGACACACAGAGCACAGGTTTCAAACCGTGAGAGTGTGCATCATTTTACGCTTATGTGCAAGACTGACTCAAGTCCATATTTTATTTTCCAGGATCAAATATGCACAGCTTTAAAATCCTTTGAGGTTTTAGTGTAAGGCGATCCAGCTTTTCAGGAAATGTCTCTGAAATTGGTCTCTAAATTGGTACCAGACATGTGTGTGTGTGTGTGTGTGTGTGTGTGTGTGTCTTACCAGGTGCCAGTAGAACTGCAGCACTGAATAAAGCCATTTCCTCTTCGCTTAGCTGTAGACGACTCAAGCTTTTAGCCAATTCAAAGATGGCGTTCACCAGGTCATCACACCCTTCAAAAAACACACACAGACACGATTAAATGACCATGTAGTGAAGATGGATAAATAGATTAGACACTGGATGTGGACCATAATTTCTCCAGAGCCCATCTCAATCAGTTTATCATGAAAAAAGGCTTGATACTGTAGCTGTTGTGTTCCAATAATGCAAGAGACATCGTAAGGTGTTCTGGGTACAAAGCTGCAGTAATTTACAAAAAAACAAGTCTTTGTGTTTAACTTAATAGTTAAGACTGTAATGAAAATTTGACATCACACCCATATGACTTTCTACATTTCGTGGAGCACAAATGGAGATGTTAAGCAGAATGTTCACACAGCTCTTTTCCATACAATGAAAGTTAAAAGTGCTGTCCAGCTCTAAAAATGACAAATAAGCACCATAAAAGAACAATAAAAGTAGTGATTCGTGTGCTAAAGTCTTCAAAATCTATATCATAAGCTTTACGTGAGAAAAAAACTGAAATATCCGTTCACATCAAACCTAGCGCAACGCATTTTTGTGCGGCATATCTGAATAAACATTAACACAAGATTTAAGAGCTGCAGGAGATTTTCATATTTATCCAATATGGACAGGCTGTAAAGACATCTAACTGCCATGAGCTAAAAATTATTCTAATGGTTAAACTTCTTAGTCTTAAGAATAAAAGGCTTTTAATGTATCACCCACTAGCCCTCTGCATTTTTTTTTTTCATTTCGTTTGCATCCATTTAGCTCTGATGAAGAGTTATTACTCAGCCTGAGCATCACTTGTATTCTCAAAGTGGGTTAAAAAACGATTAGCCCTTGCGTTTAAGTATTAATTCAAGAAGCCTCCACCCTGACATCCCCATTTCTTGTTTTTTCTTGCTTTTGAGAGGCTGAGGGTGTATTGCACTGCAAAGCAACAGAAGCTACTGTATTAAATGGATTGCTAGAACACTGCTTACTGCACAGTATACACGGCTACTATTACTATTTTTTTAAATGGTATGCAAAATTATGAAACACCAAACATTTAAAAAAAATTATTATTAACATTGCTATCACATGACCACATTATGTGCATGTTAAAACTTCCCATCAAATCAAAATGGGAGCTTTTGCGCTTTCAGTCCAACATGCTAACCCAGGAAATCGACATAATGCATCCAAACGTTCATGTACTCTGAAATTGACCCTATTCTGCAGAATTGCAAACAAGCAGCATACCCCATCCCCCATCAGACATTTTACATCAATTTAAATGTGTTCACCTTTCCCTGGGGTGCTATTTATTTGATAAAATATGTATTCCTGTTGACTGTGTTACAAAATACAACTTGTTTTTGGTGCAACCCTGTGGATATTTTACCCGCAAACTGGAGCTCCTGATTGACCTTGCATTTAACCAGGGACTAAAACTAAATGTTTTTCATTTCGGTTCGTTCTGAGCAAAAAACGTATTTCTTCGTTCCGGTTCAAATGTTCCACAGACTCTTTTCCAAATGGTTACCGGCAAGAACAAAATAAACTAATAGATAATAACGATCTTTTTAAAATGACAGTAATCTGGGCTAAGGTGTGGGTGAAATACCAATTGATCTCACAAGAGAAGCAAGAAATCTGGTCTGGAAAAACATGCTCAAAATAAGCCACTTGCCTCAAAATAATATTTATAACAATAGGAATCGAAACAAGCACACAGTTAATTAACATTTAAGTAAATTTTAATTAAAGATCTGCTTCGGAGTCACAACTCGGCAGCATCAAATCTGTAATAATGCATCATATCTATCAATAATTCAGTGAAGATTTGGAAACGTATCTGAATTAGTCGTGCATGTTTATGTTGTAATTATACATAGTTGTTAAAAAGGTCTTCGTTCACAGAATATGACATCCACAACGGACAATTAGGCAAAGAAATGTGTGATGCAGCAGTTTCCTTCAGGTTCAAAGCACGTTTCATTTTTTCGGGCAACATGAAGCGGTGTAGTTCCAAAAATATACTCAGATAAATCCTTTGGCCTTTAGTTTCATGAAAAAATTATTGGAACCTGTTATAATCTGTTTCCAATATTAATAAATAAAATTTTCACTCCGTAACAATTGAACATCACTTGTTCTGGTTTTTGGAAATGTTCCGCTAACAATTTTGTTTGTTCTCAGTTTTCGTTTTCATTCCTTAAACCATTTTTAATCCCTGCGTTTCACGACACTTCCATATTTGGCCACTGGGGGCAGTAGTTTAAATTTCGATAAGAGCAGACCGATTTCAGACAAATAACTTTCAACCAACTGTTGCCGAATTCCCAGTATGATCAATCTCTTTAGTCAATGTTTGCTAGCTTTGAGGCTATCTATATTCTTGCGTATACCTAAACGTTGATAAAATTAGCTTTTAGCACATTTACTGTACATATTTAAAAAACTGTATCTTTCTCTTTTGGGAAAACGGACTTAAAATATTGATGACTCATCTTGCACTACACACAGGTTTCTCTGATCAAATACTCTGGAGAATGAGAATGTCCCATCCCAAATTACCACCTGCAGCAGACTAGCAAATAGCAGTAGTATACAATCATAGCTGGAGACTTACCAAGAGCTTTGAAGAGCTGCGGGCTGGCAAACTTTCCATCAAAAAACATAGTGTTATTAGAAGAGTTGTATGCGCGACACATTCTGATCAGCAGGACTTCAAGACATCCTGAACCAGTAATAGAGAGAAAGAGAGTGGCAAAAAACGTGATGGGGTAGGGGAGCAGGAAGATGGAGAGGTAGACAGACAAACAGAGAGAGAGACAGAGAGAGAGAGAGAGAGAGAGAGAGAGAGAGAGAAACAGACAAAAAGAGTACAGGGGAGGGGGGAGGGAAATCGAAAAATATGCTCCACCATGCAAAAATACAAAGAAGAAAAAACATTACAATTTTATTCCAAATATGGGAACAGCAAATGTTCAAATATTTGCACATCATCAGAATAAAATTAAATTTTTTTCAGTAGGGTTTTTGTTTGGTGACAGGGTTTTTCATACAGTAAGCACAGATAATAGAGGTAGATAGAATATTGGAGAAATAAAAACAAGGGGAGACAAACGTTAGTGCAGTTTGACTTAGCACAACACTTAGAAAAATATGAATAGAACTGAAAAGTGTGTGTGTGTGTGTTTACATATATGTTTGCCCTGGCAAAAGTGACTTATGCAAGTGTGTAAAGTATATGACTTTTTGTAGCATACGTTTAATCAAGTAAACTGGTTCATTGGGCTTCAAACTTCCTTCTTTACAGAAAATGTCAGGATTAAAGAGAACATGAAATCAAAATTGACCCTCTATCCTTTATTAATAAATATCCCTGGTCTTAGTGTACCCAAATAAAGTCTGACCACGTGTCTCTACAACAAGCCACATTACTTAAAGTAACATTCATGTCTGTAGTACAAATGGTGCAGGACAAGTTACATGGTTTAATAAGTAGGATTAGAGGTTTGCTCATCATTCAGCATCATTTCAAATTCTGACATCTATAATCAAGATTAAAGGAATATTCCGGGTTCATTACAAGTTAAGCCCAGTTGACAGATTTGTGGCATTATGTTGATTACCACAAAAATGTATTTCAACTTGTCCCTCCTTTTCTTTTAAAAAATCTGGGTTACAGTGAGGCACTTACAGTGGAAGTGAATGGGGCCAATCAGTAAACATTTAAATACTCACTATTTCAAAAGTATAGCCACATGACATAAACAATATGCATGTTAACATGATTTTTTAATTATAAAATCACTTAATAACCTTTTCTGTCTAAAGTTATATCCAATTTTACAACTTTATTGCCATGATGACTTAATGAAAACCTTATAATCCCCAAAAAATTATGATTTAAATTACTTTACAGCTCAAATAATAACAGGTTTATTAAGAGTTTTAACAAAAACGTTTATAGGCTTTTATAAAATTGTAAGCTTCACGTTTCCGAATTTAAACCCCCCAAAAATTATCCCCATTCAGTTCCATTGTAAGTGCCTCACTAACCTTGATTTTTGCTTCTTTGTTTTTTAAGAAAAGCAGGGATTTTTCTAAATATTCCTTTAAATGTAATTATTTCCTGCTGAATATTCAGTATCACATTGCGAATGCTGCTTCATGTTGTCTTTAAGGATGTAAAATGTTATTCTTATTAATAGGTTTGCAATTGTAAAATGGTAGATGGACTGTAACTGTATACTAATTAATTCAAGCATTCACCCTATATTTATTTAGATTAGCCTATACTTTTTTGTACATTGAGTGAATGCATTTAAAGAGCCTGCTTTTATGCAATAAATGAAGAAACAAAGAATCTGTGAATTTTATCATAACACTATAAAAAACTAAATAATGCCACATAAAAATGGCAAGTCAAGGCAGTGACTGGATGAGGTGATATGATTGAGCAATCCGATGTATAATCTGGTATTAGTAATCTGTAATCTGTGCGAGAGGAAGGCAGCGCTGACCTGTTTTGAGCAGGATTATCTGGTCATTCTGGCACAGGTCCATGAATCCAGAGATGCGCTTGGCGAACTCCACGACATACTGGATGGCATTTGTGATGTGCAGGGCGCACTGTTGCCACATCCATTCTGCAGACTGAACACAAAGAGATCTATTAACAAAGACTTACTGTAACAGTTGCAAACTGCAATGAAAAGTGTAAAGGGGTTTTAAAGAGGCCCTATTATGCTTTTAGGGGATTTTACCTTTCCTTTAGTGTGTAATATAGCTGTTTGTGCATGTAAAAGGTCTGCAAAATTACAAAGCACAAAGTCCACACCAAAGGGATTTACTCTCTCCCGCATAAAACACTGCTCCTGAACTGCCTGAAACGCCTGGTTTGCAGTCCAGCCATTACTTCCATGACAAAGCAATGTCGTTATGTAACACATTTGCATAATTCTCGCCTCAGGAATGCACTGTTCAGGAAGCCCCGGGAGCTGAAACTTGGTTATGGTAAGTGCCGTTACATTTCCGACGCTCAATCGCAACAGAATGGGCCAGCTGACCAATCAGGGCAGACTGAGCTTTTCGGAAAGGGAGGCTTTAAAGAGACAGGAGCTACAACAGAGGGTGAAAAGAGGTGATTTTGAACATTAAAGCATGTAAACCTATTCTAGTAGATCACAGAATAAAATTATGAACATGTAAATGAGCATAATATGAGCTCTTTAATATCTTTGAGCAGCAAACATTCGCCCAATGTATGAATTAGTGATGTCAAAAGTACTAGTGCTTTGGTACCATGTCGATTCTAAAATTAAAACCATGCAAAGAGACTTTCTGGTCTACTGGTATTAAAGAGTACGACTCATTTCGGTCCTGGCACGCTTTGACTGACAGGCAGCTACTTTCTATGCGGGTGCTTAAGAGCATGTGTGCTCTGCGAGTGCTCGCAGTAATGCAGCATCTAAACTGTCAGATACCCATCTTGTCTAAAACAACTGCTACGCCGATGACACGCAGCTCTACTTGTCTTTCCAGCCCAACGACACCACAGTAACTGATCGAATCTCTAACTGTCTGGCAGACATCTCGGCCTGGATGAAGGAACACCACCAGCAACTTCACCCAGCCAAGTCCGAACTCCTTGTCTTTCCAACCAACCCTGCTGTTGAACACAACATCACTGTGCAGCTGGGTCCAACTAGTGTCACCTTCCAAAACGGTCAGAACTCTAGGGGTAACCATCGAAGATGACTGCAAAGACTGCAAGATTATGTAAAGTTACACTTTACAATATCAGGAAGATAAGACCCTTCATCTCTGAACATGCCACACAACTGCTTGTTCAGTCACTTGTCATAACTAGACTGAACTACTGTAACGCTCTCTTTGCAGACCTGCCTGCATGTGCTATTAGACCTCTGCAAATCATCCAGAATGTAGCAGCACCAGAAGCCTAAAGTCGGCTAAGGAACAGTGCCTTGTTGTACCAACACAGAGGCACCAAAACACATTCACAGACTTTTGGTTTCATCATACCACATTGGTAAAATGACCTTCCCAACTCCATCCGTCTTCAAAAAATGGCTAAAAACACATCTTTTCCATGAGCACTTAACCAGTCACTAAAAAAAAGTGCTAGTGCTAGTGAAACTTTGCAATATCGCACATTTTCGTACCACTGTCTCCTTAAGATGATTCGCTTATGCGTTCCTCTTTTGTAAGTCGCTTTGGATAAAAGTGTCTGACAAATGAATAAATGTAAATGTAAAATAAATGTGAGAGGCGGGACAAAAAAAGCAGGTTTGTATCAAAACATCAGATTTTGTGCAGCCTAGAACTTGCAGTGTAAATGCAGCATAATAGACCTGCAGCTGTCTATTGGATTGTTAATATTAATCAAGCAATATTAACAAGAAAACCACTCACAGCTCTTTGCTGGATCACTTCAGTAGCTTTAAAAAAAAAGGATGCATAAGGAATATAACTAATAATCATTAAGTGAAGACCGTAACAGTGATTTAAGTAGATTTAAGTTACAATTGATTACTTTTTTACATTTTTGAATGTTTACTTGAGTATTTGATATTGCTTTAAGCATTAGCAGTTTTCCTAATTTGTACCTTTGTTCTTTTGCTTTTATTTGATCTATTCCTTTTTATCTGTTTCTTTGTTTTTACTTTATTTACTTTGTACGTAAAACAATGTATACTTAATTATAAAAATTAGTTTTGCTGTGGTAATCGAAACATTTCACTGGTATTGGTAGCGACTATTATTTTCCATCATCTAGAGCAGATGTGTAGATCTGAAAGCTTTATATCTACCTTGAGCTGAAAGCTGCGAGTTTCATCATTCGTGTAGACATTCCAGTTGACTTTCTTCAGCTCTTCTGTGCTGTATTGACACGTCTCCAGATGAGACTTCACAACATTTTGAGTGATCCGCTCTGAACACAAATTCAACACATTAGTAAATTGTCTGTCTGTCTAGTTGTATGTCCTACATATTATTTAGTCACTAAATTTAAGTGGTCTCTCTGTTTTCTATAGGCATCTCACCTATGTCGTATAGAGAGCAGTTGTCAGATAGGGACCCCAGAAAAGAGTGTGGAAGCAGGCTGTTTTCAGGCAGCATATCCTCATGTTTCACCCTTCCTGCTTCAGACAAATCAATAAAGCTAGACCCTGGAGAACTCTGATTGGATGAGCTTCCACTCCCTGTACTGCCAGTCTCGCCCCCGAGCATCTCCAGGACGCAGTACTCCCCCGCCTCCTCTGGGGTGAGCGGCAAGTCGAAGAGCAAACCGTCGGGCAGCGTGGCGATGTCATCTAGGTCACTGAGGCTATCGCTGGAGCCCTCACAGCTGTACGGCCGGCTGTTCACACTGTCTTCGCACGTGTCCTCGTTGTCTCGTGATGCCAGACCGCTGCCCAAACCCGGCAGACACTCCTGAGATTGCTGGTGTCGCTGCACCTCCGCATACAGACTGTCTCGCTGTTTCTTTGACATCCGACCAAATTTCACCGCTAAGCAAGGAAGGAGAGGGAAAGAAAGAAAGGTTATTTGTTATTGGGTTTTTTTCATAAAGATGTACATTTAAAGTGGTCGATAAAGTCAATTAAAATATCAATGCAGGTTGTAACTTTGGGACAGTATAAATTTCTCTCCCGGTTGACAAATTTGCCATTTAAACCTGAGCTCACCATCGCGGCTCATGCCAAGTGCCAGGCACTTCTGCAGGCGACAGTGTTGGCAGCGGTTCCGATTGGTTCGGTCAATCAGGCAGTTCCTCTGCCGCGAGCATGAGTACATGGCATTGTTCTGCTGACTGCGTCGGAAAAATCCCTGTAAAAAATGAAATGTTGTTACCTTAGTGTATGACTACCTTAGTAGATGACTAAAATCAGGTGTGGCTTTGAGAGGGTGTGTCGGTGTGGCTTATGATGAACATAAAGTAATATGAACTGACCCAGAAACAAATCTGCACGAAACCGACATAATTAAACGAAAAAATGACGGATAAAGAACAAAATAAAGTTTGTATAATTTTGCTTGGGTAAGCTTCTTTCAAATACAAAGACTGTATAAATAAAAGTGACCTGTACACCTGTGTAAACAAAAGAAGAATAAACTATGAAAAACGATAGGGGGATTATAGTTTCAATTCTTACCTTGCACCCTTCACACGTAATAACACCATAATGAATCCCAGAGGATTTGTCACCACATATCTTACAGGGTATGACCTCAATTTGAGCTGGAAAAAAAAACAAAACACTGGTGTAAGTTAAGTGGTTTTAATTTCTATGCTAGCCTGACAGTATTGGATAAGGCATTGGAAGAGATTCTTCCCCTGGTCTTTTGCCAGAAAAAACATATAGTGTGATGTCGATGAGAAAACACGTACAAAGAATTGCACTTAACTAATTGTAAAAATAAATACTAAAATAATCGGTAACCAACGATGATTATAGCCAGACCAGACAGAGTCTCTCTATCTCTTGCTATGCATGGCATGGAGAACGAAAATAGCCAGAGGATTGATTTTCCAACGGAAGGGTGTTTTAAGTCTCCGCTTATATGAGGGGCACAAACGCAGCTGTCAGATGATAAAGCCCCCTTTAGAAGCGAGATACTGCACTTCACTTTCACATATAAATAAATAGATATTTAAAGTCTTATAATAATCTGTGAAATTAGTTGAAAAAATTTCAGTTAGTGAAAAAGAAAGTGGCTCCAAAAAAATATGTGGCATTTAAAGGTGCACTAAAAAAAAGTTGAACTAAAGTCCTAAAGTCATGAATTTTAATTTTTCAATATATGTAGGATATCCTGATTTTATATCCTTAAAATGAGGTCTCCAGTCATATCAGTAACCTTATAAAAGTTGTTTTATTCTACATGGAGAGGGTCCGCACATGGGGGCTGCCATGTTGGAATCACATGACCAGCCGAATGCTACTCGCTTAATCTCAGTAACCGTCCTGTTATTTGACTTTCACTCATTGATTAAAGTAATCATGGCTGAACTACGGCATCTGAAACTGAAAACTTCTGATATTAAATGATGCTGCATCCAAGCCACTAGGTGTCAGTGTAAGTCCCAGATGACACAAATACAAAAGTTACTGAATGCACCTTTATACTATTGCCTAAGAAATCAAGAAAATGCATATTTTGTAATTATCATATATATGGGTGTGTAATGGCAAAAATGATTTGAACACTTTCTGGTTGTCAAATATAAGTAAAAAATATCCTTCGTTAATGTTATAAAGTAAATTTATTTACTCTGCTAGGAAACCAGTGCCAACAATTTGCAAAAATGGATATTTCTTGGAAAAGGTTTGCAGATGCCACTTGGTTTGAAATGTTGTATCTAACGCAATTAAGTGGCTTAAGTGTCAAAATACTTTTGGGGGTGACTGTAATCTTTAATAATTATTTACACATCATAGACAAATTGCACAAAATAAGTAAAAAGATGGAAAATATGACAATAGTTATGTAATAATTGTGTTAAACATATAAGTGAATATTCTATGTATTTTTGGTATGGAAAAGACACCAAAGTTTGCAGTAGTTTACAGCGGCATGCTCAATAGACAAAAAGCACATCCTCCATTTTGTCTTTCTGGCTCGACTGTCAGCTAAACACAATGACCAAGAGACACTGTAAGTCCTTGGGTGCCCCTCCCGTACTGCACTATGTGTAGTGTTATATAACCTTCATCTGCAAACATTCCTCAAACACACCATTCAGGGCAGCTCAGTCTAATTGAGGTTCCGCCTTACTGATGCTTCTACAAGCCTATTGGTAGACGCTCGGGAAGCTGTGGCTATGACTGGCCAACTCCAAGAGCCAGTCAATTCAGCTTGGCTGCGAGCCCATGTGGACTCGCTGTCCTACTGACATACTTTCTCAGTGAAAAGGGGAGGAAGGCTGTGGGCGTATACGCAGCGCATGCAATTTTAATAGGCCTCTCCCTTTTCTCGGTTAAGGTGGAACTGGATGGGAAAACAAACATTCCAGTCTCTTGTTTGACACATGAGAAAAGCCACAAGCCCTTCATCAAAATGCATCCCTATTAAAACGTTGAGCAACATAAAAAAAAAAAAACAAACATGCAAAACACTCTTTTTGCATTGGGTGCAGTAGTAAACAGACCCCAAAATACCTCAACAGCTTAAATGTTGTTTCAAATTAGTAGCATTAAAGCAATATTATCCTCTATTTTTCCACAGACCCTTATGTTCTAAATCCCACTTGTGTGATATTAAAGACACTACAC
This sequence comes from Moxostoma hubbsi, assembly GCA_032164185.1. NCBI lineage: Eukaryota > Metazoa > Chordata > Actinopteri > Cypriniformes > Catostomidae > Moxostoma > Moxostoma hubbsi. The sequence continues at coordinate 44,835,408 of JAVLUX010000009.1, read as the reverse complement.
AAGAAAATGCAAGACAGATGAAGAATGGAATTATCTATGAGACCCTATAAACATGAACCACCATTTAGGAAAATGGATCAAATCCACTTTGAGTGGCAATAATCCATGATATTTCACAAGTTCAGTTGCCTACGCTTCTTAGACTGTCAATCCATGCATTTTATCACGTGGCTCGTTGTGCATGACAAAATAAAAAATAAATATAAAAAGCGGTTTTATTCTACATGGAGAGGGTCCGCACATGGGGGCTCCCATGTTGGAATCACATGACCAGCCGAATACTACTCGCTTAATCTCAGTAGATTGATAGTTTGTCTGTCTCTCGCGAACACGAGTGCGCCTCGCGTTGTGCTGCCCGGGTCACGAGCTGTCTTGCGTTTCATGTCCGAAGCATGGTGTCTGGATCCTGACTTCCTTGTCTGGTTCGGTTTCAGTCTGTGTTGGGATCCGAGCACTCATGCTCCATGTTCTGTGTGTCTTTGAGTCTGTATCTCACGACCGCGGACAGTTCAGTCACTTCAGTTTGAGATGTCGAGTTTGTGTGTGGCCGAACTCTCGCACAGGTGTCCTGTCGCCTGTTGAATGCATTGCATGGCGTTTGTCTCGCGAGGTACTCTAAGGTTTTGTTTAGTCTGGGAATGTGTGGAATCGCTTTGTTTGGCATTGCTACGCATTCTCTCATCCTGTTTGTCAGTTGGCATGAGCGTATATTGCCTTATTGTCTTGGCGATGTGCGCTCATGCCATTTGGGTGTTTTGTTGTGTTGAGCATGTGGCATTGTTTTGTTTCTGCATGGTAAATGAGTAAATGAGAGAATTTTTATTTTTGGGTGAACTATCCCTTTAAGCATTATTTTTCTTTTTACTCTGTAATTATTGATTTTGAGGATATTTATTTGGGCAAATAAATACAATGGAAACTGTTAATATAGATTTTGACAAAGATTATTTCTATGCATGTAGGAAGAGGAGCTTGACAGAAAGGAGCAGATGCCATCAATGCTTTGGAGCAGGAAGAGCGAAAGTTGCCTTTCAACCCCCTGGATGATTGTTAATGAAAATGAGCTGGGGACATTTGTCAAAACTTGGATAAGTGCACTGACTTTTTGGGCTTGACACTGACACTTTTTCTTTATTTTTTTGTGGTCATACTACTGTATGTAAATGTGAATGCATGTACTATATGTAAATGGTGTTGCATCTTGATGATGGCAATGTCTGGCCAAGTTGAAAAGATCTTTTGAATATTATACTATTTTGAATGAATAGTTTCATTTGTAAATACAAACGGTTTCTGGTGTTTTTGTTACAGTATTAGTTCAGAGAATTTTCTCCTATCTGAATATAATTCTGCAGTGTGCAGTCTGTTAAAATGCATTCTGAATTGTGTTTAGATTTACTGAAATTCTTTAAGTCACTGCATAGCCCACTTGTTTTTATGCTTTTGTTACTATATTTGTATTTGAGAATGTATTTTGGTTGTAGGAGAGCATGAATATCTAGGTTAGATTGTAAATTTGTAAACAACAATAAAAACCTTTGACATTCACTGGTTGTCTATTATTTCTTCAGGTCATTTTATTTTAAAGTTATTTGACAGTAAATGAACAGAACCTAGAAATTGAAGCCGCTAAATAAGCTTAAAAAGCATAGTTGGGTAAACAGAAACTCTTAGGGTTAAAAACCTTAAATGCAGTTGCTCGCGTGGCAAAGTATTTTAAGTAAACATTTTTAAATGGGATGCAAGAATGATGCACTATATTTTTCAGCAAATCCAGCACATCATTTTTCTCAGTGTAGGCCAGAGTAAAGAACAATGTCTTAACACCTCACCTATTTTACATAATACACCTCTGTTCTCTCCCAACGGAGGTGAAATCCTGGCGGTTTCGCACAGATAGAACAGAATTACCCTGTAATTTCAGATAAGACCGGCCAGAGTTTGCGAAACAGTCACTGTGTCAGTAAGTCAATGTTCCAGACATTGCATTTGCTGAACATTGGCCAAATGTTTCTATCTTGTCACCACAGATCAAAGGTAATATAGATGGCACTTTACTGTACTGTACTGTACTGATGGCAAAGCAAACAGCAAAACCAACTCATCGACAGTACCATTTACTTGTGAACCACTTTAATCAACTGCTGTTGTTTTTAAATGTGCAAAGAAATAAACTTGTATTGCATTAAAACGTTTATACATTTTATGCATTTATCCAGAGCAACTTGCAGTGCAAACAGGACGTATGTTCTCTGGGAATTGAACCCACAACCTTGCTGTTGCTAGTGCTATGCTCTTGCAGTTGGGCTGAAGGAACATCTATGAATCTAATTGATCTTAATTAGAAAACACCTTCATTTATACATGCATTAGTGTGTGTGTGTGTGTGTGTGTGTCATATTCGATGTGTGACGATTATCGTAATTTTAGTGTTGACAAAACCACAAATGAGAACAGAATTGCGCAACATGGGCGGATGGCACAAAATATTGTGTGACAGCAACACAAATAAAGAAATTAAATGACAAAAGACTTTGATACTCATCACTGTCATAAACATCTTTTGTTTTTCAAGATAATAAAAACATTATGAACTGTATTGCAGGTTAAAGGGTGGCTACGTGACAAAGTTTCAATTGTGTACTGCAATAGAGCAGATGATGACTCTGACAGAAGACAGAACACACAAACTGACATCAGGATTTACATAAAAAAGAAATCTGACAGAGTGCAGATCTATTTGAATCAGAACATCATAATTTCCAGTATATGTCATACACTGGAAGAGATCTAGACACAGACAACATGAGTAAATTTAAACACTGCCCCACCTCACGACAGTGTGCCCGGACATGTATGCTCGCAACTGGTTTATACGTCTGTCCAGAGATCAAAAAAATGGGAGCGGGAAAATCCTGACTTTGTGCTTACAGACAAAAGAAGCTCAAAGAATTTGGGGCTTGAGTTAAATGTAAAGAAAATGTATTACAAATCAATATTTACTCTGGTTTTGAACCGATTAAATGTTATTTAAAACAATAAAACATTTTAAACAAAAATTTTCATTGTCAAATAGTCATTTGATATAATTTAACGTAACACAAGATCACATTAAACTCTAATGATGTCTCGCGAGAGCAGCACTGCAGCTCGCGTCTGACTGAGGAGAGGAAGAAAACACCTCACAGTTAATTATAATGCAAAAATACTAAATAAGTAAATACACTCTCGTTGTGGAATAAGTGGAGCTGGATCTTTAATGCAGTTATATTTAATGCGTTACAGCTTTATTAAAGTTCAAATAAACGGAGGCAGATCATGTAAATAACTACAAACTCCGAAACGGTAATTTCTCTGTGCGGTCTGTGCCGATCTAAGGGTGAGAGATTGAGACTGCATTCGGCTGATGTACACTCTGTCACGGGGTCTCTCGACCCTCGAGCGCGCACTCGCCGCAGCTAGATTATAACGTGATGTCTCATGAATATTGACTCATAATATATGTGTCACTGTGCATTTCTTATCGAGAAGAAAATTGGCAATACGCAGCTTTATTAATAAGAGAGAGTTTTTTTTTTGTGAGTTGTAGATGGATTGAAGTGAACAGAAAGGTGAGGGAGGTTGTCTTCACCCCATCTAAAACTCTTTTAAAACAATGTACATTTTCTTTAGCAGCTATTCTGCAGAAGAAGAAAAATGTATCTGAGAAAGTTGAAAATAATATTAAAAATAAATATATTTTAAAATACCTAAAAATCCTTTAAAAAAAGATGCATTCATCTGAGAAGCAGCATATAAGATATTTAGACTTGCTTTTAGAGAATAGATCTTGAATATAAGTATATTTTGTCTTTACTGCACTCGCAGAAGTATAACCAAGTGAAAAAAATCCTTTTCATATCTTAATACTTAAGATATGACATACATATCTTATATGTTGCTTCTCAAGTAAATGTATATATTTTTTAAAGGATTTTTAGACCATTTTAAATGGAAAACAAGACAAAACCCCTTGATAGCAAAGGGATTTTTTGACGTGAATTTCTTAACTGAATTAAACTTATAAAGTGTTTTTTCCCTTTAATTCAGTGAATGTCATTTAGAGGTATTTTTAAAAGATGGTTTTGTCCTCTTTATTGTTAGTAAGTACATTTAATACAACCTTTTCGGGGCACACACCGAATAATCGTTCTAATAATCGTTAGCTATAATACATATAAATATGTATCGTTGCCAGGGACAACAGTTGATCATAACATTTAGCCGTCATTATCCAAATATATTTTACATCATGCTTCCACGAACCAATAACATTCAGATATTGTGCACAAGAGTTGTGCAATATGATTTATATCTAATTAGTTCCATAACATTATATTTTGATATTACATTAATATGTATTATTATCTTCTTTCATAGCTTTATCATGTAAAACTGTTGTATATTGACAGGTCAAACTGTAATGGTACAGCATGTTGCATCAGTTTATGCATTTGTTAAATAAAAGGTGAATATTTTCTAATGTGGGTTGTTTATTGTCTATGTTAAGGGTCGAGTCATTGAAGTTCAAGTTCAAACTGAAGTTTGTAAGGTTTGTGACTTGGTAAAGGCGCAGCTGTGGCTCTCACATACAGACCGCATGGGTTTGCAAGACTCCACCAAAGCACAACCTCTCTCCCGCTCAATCTGTTTCTCTTCCTCTTTCCTCCTGTGAATACTGTGTAATGCTCAGTGACATAACTAGGTCAGTAGAACAGCAGCGGGTTTGAGTGCTGCTCATACAGCCGGCCATGCTGCTCTCAAAACAACAACACGAGAGAGAGAGAGAGAGAGAGAGAGAGAGAGAGAGAGAGAGAGAGAGAGAGAGAGAGAGAGAGATACTCCCCAAAAACCCAATTTTTACATACATATAATATAAACCCTAAAACTAAGATTTTAAATAGAGCAATGCAATAAACTTGCGAATGATCAAAATCATTTCAACTTTTAAAGATTGCGCGCGTCAAAATATCTGCAATTTGATACATTAAACATTTATACAGAATGTAGTATCTGGAATTTATGGAACACATTTATATCGCTTATGTAGAAAAAAATAAATAAACATCATTTATTATGGAAAAACACCAACAATTTGACCCCTATTATGTAACAAAACAGACATGTCAAACATGCCAGCATCACCAACCGCCGCTGAGAGCTTAATTATTCAGAACTGCGTCAGAATTTCAAATTCATTCTGTTGCTACATTGTAACATTTGCACGTTAAAGAACGGAAACATTGTTGAGTTCCATTTCAACGCGCTACAAGTGCCAGCGTGGTAAACGTCACCGAAACGCAATGCAAGAGGAAAACTCCACGGTGTGCTCAGAAATAGAATGAATGTGAATGAATCCACCGTTAAAGCCATCCGACCGAAGTTAACGTTAAAGCCATCCGACCGAAATTAACGTTAAAGCCATCCGACCGAAATTAACACGTCGACAGGAGAGGGGTGTGCGTTCCCAGAATGAGCCGTGCATGAAATTTCATGTATTTTATACGTAATTAAAGTTAACACATATTCCAAATAGTTAATTAAAGCCCAACAAGCAAAGTCGACGTTATAGCAGTGTAATAACTACGTAATAGCTAGGCAAAAAAAGCAAAGCGAGCTTCTTACCTCTCATTTTGATGGCAGTTTCTTTAGTTTCCAAAGTCCACAGGGTGCGGAGCAATACTGACTGGACTAAGTCGACAACGCGAGACTACTCACAGAATAATAATTTACAGCTCCGACTGGGAGCATTATTTTGTAAATTAAATACAAGGGAGATGTTCAAAATAGGTTTGCGTCCCTATCGCGTCCTTTTTCGCTTTGGCAACAAAAATGAAAGTTGCCTTCGATGTGTGTTATGGCGCGTATGAATCCTCCTCCCTCACCTCTCGCTCTACCCTGCTAACCTACTTTCCGTCGCGTGGACTCTCACATGATCTCACTCTCGGCCTCACGGGGACGCGCATCCCGTCAGCGCTTAAGGTGGGACTACAGAGTCTAATCATGATTATACAGCAACATGAGGTTTCAATCATAATGTTCAGATGCTTATTTTTCCACTTGACACAGTGCAACACATTATAGCCTATTCTATAGTAATTGTAAAGCTACTGTAAGCTTACTATTAGGCTGCATTCAGAGAAAATTAATTTATAAATAAGGTCATACCAAATGAAAAACTAATCACCATAATGATGACTTGAAAGGAAACATAACTACGAGAAAATAATATTAACAAAACAAAATAGAGCTAAAACCTCAATTACGAATATCAAATTTTATACATGTCTCCATAACCCCCCAATGCATTGTCCAAGTGTATGCATTAAATTAACCAAATGCAAGCTTAACAGAATATATTTTTTCATAGACTGCTCACCTGGCATTGCACACAACACATATTGCTGTATATTGCACACTTGTTTTGCACGCTTTTGACATTTTGCAACATTTTCACTGTTTAATTTAATTTAAAAAAAAAGAAAAAGGAATTTATATTTGCTTTTTGTCTTTTTTTTCCCCCCAACTTGACACTTACTGTAGCATAAATGGCCTTTCTGTGGATCTTGCATGAACAATGTTTAATTTCCAGGAAATAGAATATTTGGAAATCCAAATATTTTATTGTAAAAAATGACAGTTATCTGTAAATCTTGTAAAATCTCAGTATTTAAAAAATAAAATAAAAAATAAAAATAGGTGTTGTGTATAGTCCACTATTCTGCATGCTGTTGACATGTCCAAATGTCTAGCTGTGACATTCTTAAAGCAATATCCTGGGTTAAATTAAAGCTCAATCGACAGCATTTGTGGCATAATGTTTGTGATTACCACAAAAATTAATGTCGACTACTCCCTCGACTCATCCCTCCTTTTTTAAAAAACCCAAAACAAATAAGAAAAGAAAAGAAAACGCAAAAATCGAGGTAACAGTAGGCTAGTCTAGTTTCTCGCTATTTTTTTATCAACAAAGTGAAAATGCGAAAAATTAAATTGCGACGTTTGCCGCCTTCTGCCCGTTTCCATTCAAATGGCCTTTTATTGAAATGGCTTTTTTTGTGACATTTGATGTATCGACATCGATGTATCGCGAGTTTATGCACTTGAGTTAAACAGAAATATATTATGTCGGCATTTCTGGCATTTTAGCAATAATGTGCATTTCCATCAGCTTTATTTTGATGTGCTAAAACATTTTCCACAAAAAATCCTTGGATGGAAATGTAGATTAGTGAGACACTTACAATGGAAGTAAATGGGGACAATTTTTGGAGGGTTTAAAGGCAAAAATGTGAAGCTTATAATTTTATAAAAGCACTTGAATTAATGCTTCTGTAAAAACTCATTGTAACAGTTCAAGGATGGGCAAGGAGGAGGCAGGAACTGGCTGAACAGTAAACATAAAGTTTAATGTAAAACTCAACTTAAAACAACATAAAACATAAGACAAACAGACACACACAATGCGGCCACATGTGTCTCTTTCTTTCTCTAACCGACTCCGACTACCCCTTATCTCGCTCTCCCGCTGATCAGCTGATTATGTGCCGGCCATGCTCCATCACAGCCCAGCTATGCCATCCTCCTTGTCACACTCATTTATTATTTGAGCTGTAAAGTTTTTTAAATCATAATTGTTTACAATCCTATTAGGGTATTGGGGTTTGTTGACATTATAACGACATGGCAACAAATTTGTAAAATTGGCTATAACTTTACACAGAAAATTTTAATATGTGTCTTTATCACACTAAAATCTGGTTAACACATATTGTTTATGTCGTTTGTCTATACTTTTGAAATGTTTAATATTTTAACGTTTACAGATTGGACCCATTCACTTCCATTGTAAATGCCCCACTGCAACACATTTTGGCAAGGAGGGGCAAGTCAAAATTAATTTTCATGGTCATCAATATTATGCCACAAATGCTGACGATTGAGATTAACTTGTATTGAACCGGAATATTCCAGTTGAAATCAAATTGACCAATTTAATTTCAAATGGGGTTGAAAAAGTGATTTGAAAATATGCATCCTAAATGTCATATTTATATATCTGAAGTTGTTATCAATGGTATCTCTTTTCTATATACACCAGTGGCCAAAAGTTTGGAATAATGTACAGATTTTGCTCTTATGGACAGAAATCGGTAACTTTATTCACCATAGTGGCATTCAGCTGATCACAATGTATAGTCAGGACATTAATAACATGTAAAATTACAATTACAATTCGATTTTTTCTTTCAAAATGTTCAGAACTTCTTAAACTACTTAAAAGAGTTCTTATCAAAAAATACTCCAAGTGCAGCAATGACAGCTTTGCAGATTCTTGGCATTCCAGCTGTCAGTTTATCCAGACACTCAGGTGACATTTCACCCCACACTTCTTGTAGCTCTTGCCATAGATGTGGCTGTGCTTGTCGGGCACTTCTCACGCACCTTACAGTCTAGCTGATCCCACAAAAGCTCAATGGGGTTAAGATCCATAACACTCTTTTCCAATTATCTGTTGTCCAATGTGTTTCTTTGGCCACTCTAACCATTTCTTTTTGTTTTTCTGTTTCAAAAGTGGATTTTTCTTTGCAATTCTTCCCATAAGACCTGCACCCCTGAGTATTCACTTTACTGTTGTACATGAAACTGGGGTTGAGTGAACATCGGCAGGGCATTTGAATCCTGGAGGGACCATCGTTTGGCCCTGAATTGGCGTTCTTCTTATTGGACAGGTCAGATTACATAACTGCAAAGCATGTGAAATATCTGTGTAATTTTAGCTAAACTATGAATAGCACATGAAATGAATGCTAGACAATGTTCAAGATAATGCAAAAAGCTCCATTCATTAGTATAACGTAACTTGGTTATACAGAAAATCTATACGTTCTATTATTATAAAACAATAGCGCGTCGATATGTCAAAATGACAGTTTCAACATATTTATAAACATATTTCAACATATTTATAAAGTACAGTCTTTTTAATAAACATCTACTGTCATCATCCACCAAATTTAGCCAACAGCTATTGATAAAGCTGGCTAGCTAGCTAACGCCGACATAGGCTATCGTATAAATGCACTCAATGCAAAGTAAAGTGATTACTTCAAACTACAGTCTCGCATATTCAGACCTATATCCACACTGTTTTAGCCCTGTTCCAGCACTGGAGAGTCAAATATAATATACAGTCTCAAAGTTTGTAGTAAAACAATCATAACTGTGCATTTTTAATTATGCTACCTCATCTGTCAGCATGATGTCGGTGAATCGCGTTGAGTCTCTTTGTACGTTACATTGTTTTAACCGATGCTCACTCACTCACGTCCCTATGGGGTAAGTGCACAAGCGTGAGCACGACTAACAGGCTGCAGTTCACTTAATGGTCAAAGATGTCATTAATAACAAGGGTTTCTGAATCTTACAACCTGCACCTTTAACGAGCCAAATAGCTTTCAGCATGATTACTCAAGGATACGGTGTTGGAGTGATGGCTGCTGGAAACGGGGCCTGTCTAGATATATTTAAAAATGACCTTTTTCAAAGAGTGATGTGATTATATCAGTAATGTCCTGACTATACTTTGTGATCAGTTGAATGGCACATTGGCGACATTGTACATTATTCTAAACTTTTGGCCGCCAGTGTAAATGCATGCTCAAAGACACCCACTGAGGAGACATTTGAAGCTGGTTCTGCAAAATGACTATTTTTTGTAATCAAACTGTACAGAGAAAATTACTAGGCTTTAAAAATATTCATGTAATAGTTATGGTGGATGGTTATGTAATCCCTGGAGGCCTGTTGTAGGCTTAATCAGACTAGTTATTCATTATTTATTCATTTTGGGGGGCCCATTAATACTCGATTTGACCCATATCTTTTAACACTTGGCGCTTTAAACATCTTAGGAGGAAAAAAATACACTACATTGAACAAATTTTTACATTTCAGACAGCCACAGACTTTTTCCAGACACAAAAACCCAAGTCTGTCTGTTCTGCACACCAGCAACACAAGCCAAGCATCTGAACATCAAATGATGAGCCAATATGTGAGAAGAAAATTAAAAAGCACAAATCCACATGTGTTTCCATGTGCATATGATTTGTGCGTCTTTCAAACTCCTAAATGGCAGCGGTGAAAAGACGAGCAGCTGCTGAGTGTGGAAAAGCTTGGTGATGCAATTCTCTGGCAGGGACTCTTATGAAACACTGAGGAGATTAAAGTAAGTAGGTTAGTGGAACAGCAAGAGAGCACACAGCATGCAGCGCTCTCCGCTGCTCCCTATTTGCCCCACCCCCATTTGTCGCTGTCATCACTTTACCTCCTCTGCTCCAACAGATTCATAGCTCTCCGTTTCTTGTGTCCATCTTGAGTCCTGGGAGATTTGCTCCTCTTCTTTTCCTCATTACCTCACTTTCTGATACAACCTTATTATTATTATTTATGTAATTATATTTATGCAAAGTTGTCATTCATTTGAATTGGGGGGGGTGCTATGTCTACTTTGTTAGCAAAATCCATCTCAACATGATGAAATGTCATGTGTTGTGTTTGGATCTGCAGAATGTTTTGAATGACTATATATTTATTTCTATTCGTTCACCAGACTAGCCTGTTGCGCGCCCTGCTAACTCTGCACGCCCTGTCTGCCTGTCATCTGTAACCGGTCCTGCTCGACTCGCTCGAACCGGCGTCTCCGACATGGGACGCGCTAACGAGGCCTTTAGCATCAGTCCCTAGTGAGACTCTTGAGGCCAGGTTAGTGAGGTTTACACACTGCACAGTTACCTACCAGCTGGCTACCATTACACTCACCCCCACAAACCTCACTCCCATCCAGGTCACCACACCACTGTAACTGGTTCTACTTGACATGCTCAGAGCAGGATTTAAACCGGGGTCTCTGGCATGGGAGGCAGGCATGCTAATGAGGAGGCCAAAAGCTACAGCCTCTAGCGTCAGTCGCTAGTGCGGCTCTTGAGGTCAGGGGAGTGAGGTTTACACACTGCACAGCTACCTACCAGCTGGCTCCCATTACACATCTGTCCACTCATCCTATCTTTCTGTCTGACCCTCTTATTCAATAAACATGAAGTAGCTATAGAAGAAGCTTATCTATGCATATCATATAACAATTTTGTACAACTCTAATGAATGCCATTTATAAAGCGCTTTTAAAATGTGTCCACAGTTCACCATTGTTACATTTAGCAATGTCTTTTTTCCCATTGATGTTGAGTTCTCTAGATTTTCTACATTCAACCTTTCCTGTGATCTCTCATGCGTGCTTGGTAACTAATAGCAACAACCATGACTTTCTGACCCTAAACCTACGTAAACGCTGAGTTACAGAAAGGGTGGGGGCAAGGGCTCTGAGATAATCCATATGCATTGACAGGTTTTTATCTGTAGAAACAGTGGCAGAAATCAAAATGCACAATTACGATTAACGGTAAATGGACAAGTAAATGTTTTGAAAGCTGAACTGCAGCTGCCAAGAGACATTTTCATAAGCTCATCTGCAAAGGTGTGAGGAAACAAATATTACACCAAAATTAATTTAGGTTATACATTTTCTTGCACATTTGGATTTACAGTATTCTTTACAGCTAATATGTGACCTATAAAGACAATAAAATATTTTGTACCTGGCACACACACACACACACACACACACACACACACACACACACACACACACACACACACAAAAGTAAAACTAAATATTTGGGATGAACGGTATGAAAATGTTTGGCCGATACCGATATTTTAACAAATAACTTCTGGCTGATACGGATTCCGATACCGATATTTTGCTACCTTTGTTTTACTTGAGAATTATGCTTCAAAAACCCTCAAAGAGGTACAAAAGCTTTCGTTCTACCAATAAGTAGTTTCCATTGAACATGGATTGGATCTGTTGAACACATGACAGACCAAAATTTTAAAGAGAGCCACAATGAAAGATAAATAGAAGATAAAAAGATAAAAATATTGAAAAATAACTAAATATCACAACATGATTCCTGATGTAAAAAAAGTTTCTTTAATACTTCTAAAAAAAACGTAACTTCTGTTTTTGTAGTTCAAAACAACAGAACTCACATTGTGAGTTTTTGTAATGTAATGTATATAATAGAACATCACAAATTCATATTATGCAAACATATTATGTTGGGCAATTCCATGGAGTTGTCAACCACATCAATTAAAAATACAATTATCAAAGGAACAAGATGTCCTTTTAAATTCTATAGTGATGTAATAGATAATGGAAAATGTAGCCCAGACCGCTTATCTCTTGCTTACACAATGCTGTCTGAAGCAGTAACTGAAGAGTTGATTGCAGTCTATGAAACTTAAAGGTGCTCTCAGTAACTTTTGTCTTTGGGTCATATTGGATTTACACTGACACCTAGTGGCTTGGATGCAGCATCACTCAAAATCAATAGTTTTCAGTTTCAGATGACATTTTAGAAATTTTGTATTCAGTCAGCCATTATTACCTTAATCAATTTGAGTGAAAGTGTCAAATAACAGGAAGGTAACTGAGATTAAGTGAGTAGTATTCGAGTAGTCATGTGATTATAACATGGCTGCCCGCTCCCATTTGCGGACCCTCTCCATGTAGAATAAAACGGCTTTTATAAGGTTATTGATATGACTGGAGACCTCATTTTAATGTGAGTGGCCATAATTTCCTACATATATCTCAAAATTACAATTCATGTCTTTAGGAGTTAAATTTTTTTAATGGGTAAAAAATGACTGCGTGCACCTTTAACTCAATCAATCGTGCAGCCTTAATGGATACCATACCAATATCTCTGAAGTCAAAGTTTGCTGTTTTTAAAGTATTTGGATGGTTTTACTTCATCATGTATAGGTAAGTGCCACTTTCACAAATTAATGTGAGAACGAGCAAGAATGAAATGTAATATTTTCAATAGAATTAAATATTATATGTTCTTTGGAGTGCAAACCCTTCTACTTCAAAGAGTTTTTTAAAAGTGTGATGATAATTAATTATAAATTAACCATACATTTTTTTTATCAGCGTTTTCACGATTAAACCGATTTGCATATGGTTTTAATTTGGTATTTAACTGGCTGATAAATTTTGGCGGCTGATACATTGATGCATCCCTACAAAATATTCCATTTCCCATAGACCCTCTGAAGAAGTGACCCAAGCCATATCTTGGAACCAATTTATCATATACTGTAAACTTAATTGGCTTTTAACAACCATCTATCAACCCCTAGCAACCACCCAGATCACCATAGCAACCGCAAACAATAGAATTAACATTCAGTACACCATTGCAACCATATAGCAACTACCCAGGTCATGGATCTTGGCAAACACATAGTTATCAACCACTCAGAAAATGATAGCAACCACAGAGCAATGCCCTAGCAACCACCCACAATACCCTAGCATATGCCATTGAGCTTTGATCTTACAAACACCACTCACATTTTCTAAAACATATGACAATGCAATCCTGCGACTTTTGTAAACGGTTTAAAGAAATATTAAAATAAAGGAAAAGTTCACCCCAAAAATTAAGAAATGACTTTATTTCTTGAATGGAACACAAAGGCAGATGCAATGAAATTGAATGAGGATGCTAACATTTAGACAGAAATGTTATTTTTGGGTGAACTATCCCTTTAAACATCACAAAGAGCCCTTGATCAATTGGGTGAGTGGATAGATTGAGAAACTTGATGTTGTGGGGAATAACGGATCAATGAAGTGACTGACTGGTAAACCCTCACACTCGCTTTCCCTGTAACAAAGATGGAGGTTTGAACCTTTGCAGGGATTATGCTTGATCCTGCCTTCGCATGGAGCCATAATCCGGCTCCCTCCTGCTCCTCTCTATCTCTCCCTCTAATCCTTTTCTTTTCTACAATTTAAAAAGCTCTTTAATCTCCACTGGCTCGAGCCTGCTTATCTGATGTGACTCCAGGTAACATACTACCATGTCAGTGTGTCAGGGAAAACACACGCTCTCTCACCTTGTGTTCTCTTCTCACCTCCCATGCTCACTCTTATCCTGTCCTTTTTTCCTCTCTGCATATCACCTCCCTCTGTCTCTTTATATTTGTTCTTTTAATTATATTGCTTAATTTCCACCTGTTTGCAGATCATGTGTGTGTAATGTTAGAGGGAGAGTTCACTTTCATTGTATGGAAAGAAGCAATGAAACTGAATGGTGACTGAGGCTATGACTGGTTCAACCAATTTTGGTTCAAACCTGTTTGCAAAGAGTAATTTTAAAATGTATGTTTATAATTCTTTTGATGTTGACATGCTTTTTGCAATTTCATCTGAATATGCAGACACAAATATAATATAGGCTCTCTGACGCTTTCTTTAAAAAAAGAAAAGTTTGTTGATTTTCTCCCATTTTCTCCTTAATTTGTAATGCCCAATTCCCAATGCACTCTAATTCCTCATGGTGGCATAGTGACTCGCCTCAATCCAGGTGGCAGAGGATGAATCTCAGTTGGCTCTGCGTCTGAGAGAGTCAATCTGTGCATCTTATCAAGTGGCTTGTTGAGCGCATTACCGTGGAGACATATCGCTTGTGGAGGCTTCACGCTATCCTCCGTGGCATTCTCGCACAACTCACCATGTGCCCCACTGAGAGCGAGAACCACATTATAGTGAGCATGAGGAGGTTACCCCATGTGACTCTGTGGCACGGTGGAGGGCGGGGCCGGGTCGTGACTCAACACGCCCGGTCCCGTATTAGGCTAATCAAGCCTCCGAGAGGGTTAAAGGCCGATCGTGGAGGACGTACGTGAGAGAGAGATCATTCACGGACATGTCCGTCGTCCTATGTGTTTGTCTTTTGAGTTTCACATTAAACCTTTAGTTTGTATGTCAAGCCGGTTTCTCACCTCTTCCTTGCCCATGAGGGCAAACTTCTTTACATTGGTGCCGAAGCCCATGAAGGAAGAGGGATACGCCATAGCAGAGTTCTCACCACTACCCAAGCGGAGCAGCCGCGGCCATCTGCAGGGGGACGGAGGAGCCCAGCCGCCTGGAAGCGGAGGAACAGCCGCCGACCGTGAGGGGAGAAGGGGCTACTAGCCAACCGCCTGGAGCGGTTAGGGCCGCTGTCAGGGGCGGAGAAGTCCCCTACCAGCCACTGAAACACGCCGGGGTTTGATACCGCCGACCACGAGCGGGGAGGGGCTCACTGCCAACCGCCTGGAGCGGTAGAACTGCTGCCAGGGGTGGGGGAGACCCCTTCGGCTCCCCGAGAATGCGGCGGGGCGTTCTGTCCGCCAGGGGCTGGAGGACTGCCGCCGATCCGCCTGGAGAGGCGCGGCTGTCGTCCTTTAGAGGGTGGAGGAGTGGCTGAGGAACAAGCTATGGCGTATCAGAGAACCGGCGAGTAAGTTTTTATTTTTATTTTTATCTCTCTCTCTGCCGCTCTGCGTTGGCCTTTTCCCTCTCCTTTTTAAATTGTAGTGGTTTTGGGGGGGACTGTTGCAAGAGTACTCCCCCCACATTTGAATAATTTTTTGTTTCCCTCCCTCGCCCCCTCCCTCGTCCAGGTTGATGGGGATGACCCACCGACAGACCACGCGGGAGGCGCCCCCCCCCCAGGAGATGTACGTCAGGCCGGGGGTCCCCAGCCTGAAAGAACGAGAGAGGAATGTGGCATGGTGAAGGGCGGGGCCGGGTCGTGACTCAACACGCCCGGTCCCGTATTAGGCTAATCAAGCCTCCGAGAGGGTTAAAAGCAGATTGCGTAGGACCTGCGTGAGAGAGAGATCATTCACGAACATATCTGTCATCCTATGTGTTTGTCTTTTGAGTTACACATTAAACCTTTAGTTTGTATGTCAAGCCGGTTTCTCGCCTCTTCCACGAACTTCTTTACAGACTCTAACCTCCCTAGCAACCGGGCCAATTTGGTTGCTTAGGAGATCTGGCTGAAGTCACTCAGCATGCCCTGGATTCAAACTCACAACTCCAGGTGTGGTAGTCAGCGTCTTTACTCGCTGAGCTACCCAGGCCCCATTCTCTAACGCTTTCTAAACATTGCACTGTTTGTATGAGTGGCCCAACATGTGAACTTCTGACTTGATCAATGGCATGAGTTTTTGGTGGAACCTGTTTGTTCGAACAATGGGACGTTGAGGAGAGTGTTTGGTAAACCTGTGTAATGAACAATAATTATGTTTGAATTTCCATTCAGTTTTTTCTACTTTTTTCCATTTGCAAATTGCTTAATGCAGTTTGACATTTGTAGTTTGTCTAAGAAAGTTTTATATTTGCCAGGAAACACAATTAGCTTTATTTCCATATTGCCTAGTGAGTGTGGTTTGAGTTTGTGTACAAGCTCTGATGCATTGAGCAGTGGTCCAAATGTGATGCTTAAATTCTTCTCAGATCCACCCAAGCCATCTCCCTAGGGGGGCACAATCTTACCCTAGTAGGGCACCAGAACGTCCACCAGCTGCCCGTTACACATTATTCAAGGACCCGAAAGCAGTTGCGGAACACAGACAATCTCTTCACGCTCATATCACGTGAACCATGTTGAAAATAATGTATACTGCATTTAATGATTATAGATTGAAAGAAATATAAGAACTACACTGAAAAAATGGCATAACATCCATTTTAATATTTAATATAGTCACAAGCCAAATCAATGCTACATTAACACCACAAAGTGGTGAGTGGTGGTGGCGTAGTGGCTAGAGCACAGGGCTGCTAATCAGAAGGTTGCTGGTTCAAAACCCCACAGCCACCACCATTGTGGCCTTGAGCAAAGCACTTAACTCCAGGTTGCTCCGGGGGGATTGTCCCTGTAATAAGGGCTCTGTAAGTCGCTTTGGATAAAAGCGTCTGCCAAATGCATAAATGTAAAGTATTCATGTAGTCCCAACTCAAATGGATTAACTAAATTTCTACTTAAATATTTTTAAAGGTGCACTCAGTAATTCTTTCCTTACAAAAAAAGTTTAACTCCTAAAGACATCAATTGTAATTTTGCAATATATGTAGGAAATCATGACCGCTCACATTAAAATGTCATCCAGTCATACCAGTAACCTTATAAAAGCAGTTTTATTCTACATGGAGAGGGTCCGCACAGAATCACATGACCAGCCGAATACTACTCTCTTAATCTCAGTAAC
Organism: Moxostoma hubbsi; assembly: GCA_032164185.1. Classification (NCBI taxonomy): domain Eukaryota; kingdom Metazoa; phylum Chordata; class Actinopteri; order Cypriniformes; family Catostomidae; genus Moxostoma; species Moxostoma hubbsi. The sequence goes on along the minus strand of JAVLUX010000009.1, from coordinate 44,818,185 downwards.
CGTCCTGTTATCTGACACTTTCACTCATTGATTAAAATAATCATGGCTGACTGTGAAAACTAAATTTCTACAATGGCATCTGAAATGGAAAACTATTGATTTTAAATCTATGCAGCATCCAAGCCACTAGGTGTCAGTGTAAGTCCAAAATGACACAAAGACTTAAAGTTAGCAAGAGCACCTTTAAATGGGTAGAACGCAATTAAATCAAGTTGTGACTAAATGTTCTAGAATTATGTTTTTTAGTTCATTTTAATTAAATTGAAAATTGTTTTTTCAAGTGTAACACTGAAAGTTTCAAAGTGAAACCAGCCTCATGAGACAAAACACATTTCTTTTATTAGCTTGCCACTGCAAAATTCCACAGAACTTATTTAAATGTCAAAATGAGATTGCATTGTTGTAGGATTTGTAGTATGTCTGGCATTTGCACTTCAGTCAACAAAGGCTTTTGACAACAAGAGTTCCTACATTTCTTCTACCTTTACCTTTTCAAACAAAACAATACATATACTTTAGAAAAACAAATAACGGGAAGACAAAAATGAGGAAAGAGATGGCAGTCACACCCATCGAAAGAGAGAAATCGAGTGAAAGACAGAGAATGAGAGTTTTGACACATTTTACAAACAGCAAAAAAACAATATGCCACCAGAAAGGTGAACAAAAGTGTGATGATGTCCGCTTTGCAAGGCAAATTTCTCTGCAAATGTTCCAGTTGGAAGGAGAAACCAGATGCTTGCTAAGCCATTGAAAACATGTAAAAGGGCAGGAATGATGTTGCTGTGGAAACGGGCGAGTGAGTCTGTTTACCAGTGTTGAGTCACCCAGCGTGTCATGCCATGTGAGACTGACCCATATAACAGTTTATATTTTTCACTCATAAAATGAAAAAGAATGGTGACTGATGCTAACATTAGCCTTCAGGTTTAAAACAACATGAGGGTGAGTAAATTATTACAGAATGAACTGTCCCTTTAAGATTCATGGTGAAGCCAACTTCTGCATGGGAAAGCACAACCACATGTTTTGAACACAATTCATGTTTTGTACTTGTTAATGAAAACTTGATGCACTGTATCTAGGCATGTAACTTCACAAGAAGACAAATAATTTTAAAGTAAATAAAACTATGTATCTTAAATTACTGAAATGTTGAGAAAGAAACAGACCAATATATAAACAGAAAGCAACTGGATCTAATGTAATTAAGATATCATGAAACAAAGGCCACAGAAACTAGAAAGACAACAAAACTCTCTGTTTTGTCTGTATCTGGTGGCCTTTTACTTGTTTTTGTCTTGCAATTTGTGCTGTGGGCTGTACCAATAGTGCGGGCATATTGGTTAGGGAATGGACTGCATGTACTCTGAGGAGTAGTTTACAAGGCATGCCCAGGGGTTAACAGTCGAAGGCACACAAGCCACCTTTGTTACACAGAGCGCGGGCAATAGCAAGAGTGGACACACCATTCGTGCCACTGAGCGCAAACTTTGTGCCAAGTGTGTCTCTATGCTTTAAGCATAAAGGGTTTTGCTTTTCGTTGTTTGCTCTGTGAAGTTTGACCTCTCACTGGCTGCAGAAGCTGGCACTGACGGATCACACCTGTGAGAGTCCTCTTGCCACTCGTATCAATTTGTTTGTATCAAGTTTATTTATAAAGCATACTAGCAATAAACAATAGTGACCTCTTCTGAAATGCTTTTCATTTCCTTTTAAATTTAGGGTTATTAATCTTTTCTTATGCATTAAAGTATTTAAACAGCGTTTACTTGTCAGAAGGTGTGAGAGACAGGATCCAAAAGCAGAGGTAACAGTTCAATCAGATTTGTTAATCAACACAAAGTTCTCTTTTCAAATTAAGGATGCCCAGGGAATGTTTCTCCCCCAACACAAGGGCAGAGACCGAGGAATCCTCCTCCACTGGAACTGGACTACAATCACATCTGAATCAACACAGCACCAAACATTCACATTGGTAATCATAATAACAATGATCCAAAATCGGACATGACACACGAAGGGATTTAAATAAGCGGAAAACAAAAAAGGGTCAGGTGCCGCTGGCAGCTGAATGTTGTAACGATTAGTGTTCCCATGGAAACAATCTAGGTTCCCTTGGAAATGCTGATTCAAAATGCCAGCAACACCTGAAACAGATGAGGGAAAAGCGTAAACACGCTCTGACACAAACAGACAAGGGACGATGATACCATGGTCCTTGTCAGACAAAACCCAACCTAACGGGTTGACAGGACAATGACATCACCAGAGAGTGCATGGCGGTAATGCCGGTGTGCTCACACTAAAGGGGCACACAAAGCACAGAGGCAGGCGGATACTGTCACGTATCTCTCCTTGCCAGTACCACCCCTCGAAGGATGCCTCCTGGCAACCCGGTGTGCATGGGCAATGGCCGCTGGGCAGGGGGCAGAGAACTGGGCGGCAATGACCTCTGTGGTCCTGGGCACTGGCAGAGGCAGGGGAGCAGCCTTAGAGGCTGTGAACACAGACAGGGACATGGGAATGACCTCCATGGTCCTGGGCACTGGCAGTTGCAGGGGAACAGCCTTCATGGCTGTGAACACAGGTAGTGACAGAGGAATGACCTCCGTGGTCGTAGGCACTGGCAGTGGCAAGGGAACAGCCCTCATGGCTGTGAATACAGGCAGTGACAGGGGAGAGACTTCTGCTGTCATGGGTGCTGACAGTGACAGGGGAACAGTCTCAGTGGTTGCGACTGCTGACAGTGACTGGGGGACAGCCTTCGTGACCAGGAGCGTTGGCAGTGTCTGGGGAACGTCCTCCATGGCCGGGAGTGCTGGCAGGGACTGGAGAATAGCCTCTGTAGCCAGGAGCTCTGGCAGTGACTGGGGAATGGCCTCCGTGGCGGTGAAAGCTGGCAGTGACAGAGGAGCAGGCATCTGGATCCTCCTCCTCTTCCCTGGGTGGTGATTGTTCATTACACTGCATGTCAACTGGGCCAAACACTTGACATAGCTCCATGGCAAAATCCAGGAACGAAGCACAACAAGGGTATTTGTTGTCCCACATGGCGATTCCCCACTCAGCAGCCTTTCTAGTGAGGTTCATGATGATGTAATCCAACTTCATACTCTCTGAATGCAGAGGGCTGCAAAGTGAAGAACAGCACTTATTGCGACAAAAAGGCACTATAGGATCCCTCAACTGAAAATGGAGCTGGAGGGAGGATGCACGCCTCTGGACGCCATGGGGCATGGGATGCTGCCGAAGTAGATGGGGGCGTCTCCAGCACAGGACTGGGATCGTGAGGAGGACAGAGCTGCTGGACCACCGTGGTGAGTTCCTCAAGATGCGAAGCCATCATTTCCAGAGTGTGGTTAGAGGCAGAGATTTGATCTTGGTGACATCCAAGCCGACCTCCTTGTTGTGAAAGGGCGGAGCGAAGAAATGGTTCCTCTGATGGGTCTATGTGAGTTTTGGATCATTCTGTCAGAAGGTGTGAGAGACAGGACCCAAAAGCAGTTGTCAATTTGGGGATGCACCTACCTATGCTCATGTGGATTTCCAGATACCATACTTCCACCCATCCAATTGCACACTTCTTAGGATCTGCAGTGAGTCCCACCCGTCGACTCTGTCCATGCGGTGCTAAAACGTAGCTGAGGCCCGAACAAACCGAACTGTCACAAATTGGTGTAAACCAAATGGCATGGAGAAAGCCATTTTATCATGGGATATTGGCGTTGAGGGGATCTGCCAGTAACCCTTTGTCAAATCCAGTGTCAAGTAAAAATGAGCTGCGCCCATCCAATCGAGCAGTTTGCCAATATGAGGCATTGGATATGCATCAAATTTAGACACTGAATTGACTTTTCTATAATCCACACTGAACCAGACCAATTTATCGCTCTTCTTCAATCACTGTAGGATTCTTGTATTACTCCCATATCGAGCATTGCCTTTAATTCTTCCATACCACTACCCCTGGGGTTGTCTCGATGTGGTGTTCTATTGGATTCATGCAACCAGGGAGAGGCGAGAACATGTCAGAAAATTATTTTTGCAACCTGGCAAACTCCACAAGTTGGGGTGGTGGGTGGTGGTCTCCACAAGTAACTGGGGTGATTTGCTTGGCTTTTAAATTCACCTCTGTTCTGAGCTCCTCCCTCTAGGGAACTACAGTATTTTGTGTTGCGTAGTCCAACAGAACCAACACAAAGAAATGCCTGTGTACCATCTGCTCAAATGGCCTGACGAGGTTCATACCAGTTCTTTCAAGGGGACCTTGATCAGTGAAAGCGGGCACAATGACACTCTTTGGATGGATGGCAGATTCACCAGCCGACAATCGTGGCATGCCGCACACCACCGTGGACATCCCTGCGAATGACTGGCCAATAGAAATAGGCCATTAGACAGTTTTCTCTTGTCCTAAGTGAACCGCCATCAGCTTATAATGAGCCAGTAGCATTTTGCAATGGCTCTTCGGTATTAACAATTGTGTTGTATTCTCCTTTGTCTAAACATCCTGCATCACTCGATACAACCAATCCTCAATAATCGAAAAAAAATATGGATAGAGTGCAATATTTGGCTGAAGACATTGACCATCAATCACTTTCACTTGGTCGAAGTCATGCATAAGGGTTCATCTACTCCAGGGGAAATCCCCTGCAGGGAATTCTCTAAGGTGTGTGGAAGCTGAGACTTCCCCCTCCCTTACGTCATCCTGACACGGAGCTGACTTAGACAGCCCTAGCTCCACATTCCCAGCCAGCACAGATGCTTTGTTACAGGACCCATTCACACAAATTTCCATCAGTAAGTACCCCGCCACCTCTATTCAATGCTTTTGCACTTTACATTGAATAATAATGGTCAATAAGGGGTAATCGTGAATATCCCCATGCACACACCTCACCTTCATCCTGTGACTAGCACCCAAGGCATTGAACCAGGCATTGATGGATGGAGGTTTGGTTACAACCCAATTCCACCAAGGCCTGGTTTGTACCCCCCCCTTAATACTCACAAGTATGCGGTACATCCCAGCTCGATCGGAGGTAGCCTGCAGCGAGTCTGGGACCCGGACCAATGTCCCCACCTCCATCACCAGGCATTGGTCCTGGCTCTGTGCAGCTCCAGCAGGCCGGCCCAGACTTCACACCCACGCCCGCAACGGTGGATTCAATAACCTATGAGTGTGAGCAGAGAGGTAATTATAATTTATAATTTCAGTAGAATTATAAACTCTAAATTTACGTTTCTGTCTGCTTGCACACTCTCCATCTCCAACTCTCACTGCAATGACAAACAGCTGTTAGAGATAATCAATGACAGTTGATGATCCTCACCATTCTAATCTTCCGATCTCACTCTCCAATCACAAGTCGGCACTCTACCACACCCACACCTTCACACTAGTCTTTCTCACACTAATGAAAATAATAAAATGGGTCATTCAGACTTCTACATTTTCTCTCAGGTATACCTCTGAACCCCCTGTAGTATCATTCCTCAATCACAAGGGCTTCTATGCCCACATATTTTTGTATCTGAATGTAAAAATATTCAAACAAATGATGTAATGAATGACTGATGTTATTAAGCTTCAAAATGATGACAAATGGACCAACGTTCATATCCAACTGCATTTGATTGATAAAATCCATAAAATATTTTAATAATTGGTAACACTTTATTTTGATGGTGCCGAGTATATATTTAACTGACTATAAGTGACTTATCAACTGGCTTGCTATAGCTAGCAAACAGTGTTTCAACAAACATTCATTAGAATATTTTGATAAGTCAATTATGGTCAGTTAAATATCTACTTGGGACAATTAAAATAAAGTGTTACCTAATATTTTGGTAGAAGGTCCCTCAGACTCCACTACTTTGTCTGTCTCTGGGCCCCAATGTAGTTTTCTGGAGTACTTTTACAGTTTAGGATTTAATTTTTTAGGGAAATTTGGAAATAAACTTGGAAATAAAAACAAATTGCAAATGTGAATGTACATTGTGATAAATATCGATATCATATGATATGAAAAAGAATATCATGATAATATTTTTTTTACCATATCGAAAAGGTGAAAATAAACTAATCAATGAGATCAAAGATGTTCCTTTATCATTGAAGACCTTCATATTATTCCTCTCACCATTAAACTCCATGTAAATATCTGCTTTACTAGACCTAAGACATCTCTTACAGTAACATCTAGGTCTGAGAGCTTTAAACATAACAGATGTTGCTTCTTCAATATCCTTGGGAACAAACCCTATCAAATCTGATCAATTGAAATTACATTTCTATTTATGGACAGCCATTACAGGTCCTGCTCTGTTTCTCTTTGAATTTATTTCTGTGCTTTTTCCTGCTTTGTTGTCTTTCTTTGCTCTCTCTCTCTCTCTCTCTCTCTCTCTCTCTCTCACACACACACACATTTTGTCCCCTCCTGTCCTTCTTTCATTCAATAACACTGTGTCCTTAAAAAAAATCATCATCTTTCCATTTTGTCAGTCTCCATGGTTACAGCTCTGTTCTCTTCCTTTAATTACCATCATTCTCTTTCAGTTAAGACACTCTCCATCTCAGTATTTCCCCCCTATCTCTCGCTCACGTCTTAAGAGTCTCAAACTTCAGGGGTCAATCCGAGGTTAGACTGTTTCATTTCATTCTCTCCCCACTATCAGATTCTAGAGACTCGCTGAATTCTATATGAGAGTAAGCGAGAAGAGAGACAAGATATTGGTGGAAAACAGCAAAGATCTAACGAGTCTCGGTGGTCAAGCCTTATGTAACAGCCCTCTGCAGTGTGAGCACTAGGTAAGCATATGCACACAGTACTTGAGCTAATAGACTGCAAATCAGAATTCACAGTTATTGGTGCATACAGCAGGGCCATGTGAGCAGTCACAGCATATATGATAATCACCAGATGCTCTCTGACAGTGAGCAGACTGTTTCTACAAGAGAGAAAAAAAAACATTTATAGCCTGTCAGCATGAAACCACATATGGCAATGTGAAAGTGTGATCATTTACAATAACAGCACACAACACAACTGCACAAGACAGAAAGATAGATAGACAGACAGACAGACAAATGGACAGGCAGGTAAATGGAATGGGTAGACAATGTCTGTCTAAAGAAAATGACAGAAAGAATGACATATAGATAGATAACCAGACAGACATACTGTACATATAGACAGACACACACACATATACATACATACATACATACATACAGGCAGGCAGATGGATGGACAGGCAGGTAAATTAATGGGTAGACAGAGAGCTAGACAACATGAAAGAATGACAGACAGACAGAAAGCCAGAAAGGATGACATACAGACAGACAGACAGACAGACAGACAGACAGATAGATAGATAGGACAGGCAGCCAGGTATATGAATGGATAGACAGACAGACAGACATACAGACAGGCAGGTATATGAATGGATAGACAGACAGACAGGTACAGGAACACTAAAACCACACAATGAGAACGTGTGAGTGTCGTTTTCATTGCATTATATAACAAAGAATCAAACCAAGTGGCAATTTTCAAGCTACACAGTTTCAAGCAAAACTACAATTCAAAGACAAGTCTCTGCTTGTCAAACTTAGTGGAACATGTCAATAGTTAGTCATATATTTTTAAGTGTGGCTAAAGTGTCCAAATACATTTTGGGGCCATTGTATGTTGAACAATTTATTGTGTGTGGATCAAACAATCAAGTCAAATTCCTTGTATGTGTAACTTGTCCAAAAAACTCATTCTGATTCTGATTCTTAATTTTAAACTTCAACTGATCTTTGGAAATTAAAATAAATGTCAGATCTTGGATTTGCAGAATGGGAAAAAGAGTGAAGCATGTTCAACAGGTGAACCGACTGAATGAAAATAAAATGGCAACTATCTTAAAGCAGCTTAAAAAATATGTATGTGCAAGTTCCTCAGCTGAGGAGTTCCTTAGCTGAGTAGATTGCAGCAGATTAGATGCTGAGACAAAACTCATAAGTGGCATAAATAGCAAACTCATGTAAAACAATACAATTAAATAAAAAACCCTCCAGAGGAAGGGATCATTTGAAACATGCTCCCAAAACGGAAACACACTATAAATGCTTTCCTCACAACAAGCACAAGTTCAGTAAATATGTCTCGAGCTGAGGTTTATTTATTTTTTTGATCAACAATTTTTTACATGGAACAAATTGATTCCATGTATCAAATCAAATGAAAATGCTAAATTAAACCTAAACTGTGAGCAACAACGGCTCACCTCACAGCCAGCCTGCCTATCCTCTGGAGCCCCTCGAGCTAGATGAGCTCGCCACTGCATCGGAGAGCGGTCCGGCATCTTACGCGAATGACTCGTCTGGGATGCCGCCTTCGGGCCAGCACGCCCAGGCTGAGGCTGATGCTCAGATGTCCGACATGCTTGCCCAGGCCGCCACCAGCGTGGGCTTGGACTGGAACCCTCCATCCTCCCCACAGCCGTCGCGGCTGGATGATTGGTTCCTTGGGTCTGCGCGTCGCTCACAGCCACGCCCACCCCCCCAGTCCCTTTCTTCCCGGAGGTGCATGATGAGCTGACGACTGCATGGAGAACACGCTTCTCCACTCGTCAAAAAGCCCCTCGCTCATCCGCTCTCACTACCCTCGACAGCGGAGTGGCCCACGGGTACACGGCGATTCCCCAGGTGGATAGGGCGGTTGCGATCCACCTATGCCCCGAGAACACCGCCACCTGGCGGGGTCGCCCTGTGCTCCCCTCCAAGGCCTGTAAGATGACGTCGGCACTGGCCACTAAAGCCTACAGCACCACCAGACAGGCCACTTCTGCCCTGCATGCCATGGCCCTCCTGCAAGTCCACCAGGCCAAGGCACTCAAAGATCTGCATGAGGGTAGTCCTGATCCCGCGTGCTACAGGAACTGCGCTCAGCGACCGACCTCGCCTCAGGGCCACGAAGGCCACAGCGCAGTCAGGGCAGGCAATGGCCACACTTGTGGTTCAGGAATGTCATCTTTGGCTGAACTTGGTCGAGATTCAAGAGACGGACAAGAACCTCTTCCTCGATGCCCCTGTCTCCCAGTTCGGCCTCTTCGGTGACACAGTTGAGGACTTCGCCCAGTAGTTCTCCGCAGTGAAAAAGCAGACGGAGGTCATCTCACACATCCTGCCCCGCCGCAAACCTGCTGCCACGGGCCATGCCCCGTCTGCTCACCGAGGGCGTCCTCCTGCGGTTTCTAAACGTGCAGCTCCGCCTCAACCCGGGCTCAGCTCTCAGCCCCTGCATCGAGCGCCCCCCCCCATCTCATGGACCCACTCGAGGACCCGGAAGGCTCCCAAGCGGCCTCTGGGCTGCAGTACCCACATTCTCAAAAACAGAGCTATTTCCTTTGTCTCTGGGTCACCTGACCTGCAACTGCCATTCTCACAGCACTCTGCTGCCACACCTCAACAGTCCTGACGTGCTGGACGTGGACCTTCCGCCTTCAGCCGCACGACTATTCCCCGGCTGGCCGGCCGGCTCTGACGAGTCTAGAGGACGCCTCCGCCAGACCTCCTCCTCAGTCACGAACCCACCCCCTGCCGGGTGTGCAGAGCAAGTCTTTTCTTCAAGTCTTTTCTCAGCACCAGAGCCTCAGGACGCACTTTTGCCTCCCGACGCCATATTACCTTCTCCGCCCACTGTGAAGCAAAAATAATCAAAAATAATTGTCCCGTTAGTGCCCCTAGCACGGAGCTTGGATGCGAGGCTTTCACTTCCCAACCTGTCATGCTGGCTGGCCAGGACCATCCGACTCGGTTATGCATTTCATTTTTCCAGGGAGGACAGGGAACAAGTCACTCTGGAGGCTCCCTATTGGCCCACCCGGGCTTGGTTCTCGGACCTCGTACTCCTCGCGGCAGCCCCTCCCTGGCAAATTCCCCTCAGGAAAGACTTCTTTCTCAGGGACGGGGCATGCTCTGGCATCCACACCCAGATCTCTGGAACCTCCACGTCTGGCCCCTGGATGGGATGTGTAAGATCTAGCTGATCTACCACCTGCTGTCGTAGACACGATCAACCAAGCCAGAGCCACTTCTACCAGGTAACTTTACGCCCTAAAGTGGCGCTTGTTCGTGAATTGGTGTTCTTCTCGGGGCAAAGACCCACAAAGGTGCGCAGTCAGGTATGTATGTAGCTGCTATTGCAGCCCACCACGATGCAGTAGATGGCAAGTCTAAGCACGACTTGATTATCAGGTTCCTAAGAGGCACCCGGAGGTTGAATCCCTCCTGGGATCTCTCAGTGGTCCTCTCGGGCCTTCAGAGACCCCCCTTCGAGATGCTAGAATCAGTTGGACTCAGGACTCTCTAAAGATGGCCCTGCTGATCGCGCTCGCTTCCATCAAGAGGGTCCTACCACGTCCTTCAGAGACCAGGTAGTGAACCTGCAAGTGCTGCCCCAGGAGGAGGCAGACCCAGCCCCTTCGTTGCTGTGTCCGGTACGTGCTTTGCGTACCTACTTGGGCCGCATGCAGAACTTTAGACGTTCTGAGCAGCTCTTTGTCTGCTTCAGTGGACAGCGGAAAGGGAACGCTGTCTCCAAACAGAGGCTCTCCCACTGGGTAGTGGATGCCATTTCATTGGCCCCAGGCCATGCCCCCCCTTTATGGGTTCCACAAAACAAACCTACCTACCATTAGGTGGAACCAGCACAATAAGAAACAAAAAAGGAGCTCAGATCCTTGACCAGTCAAGTGAATGTTCAGTGAGTCAGGTCCACTTGGCTGCAACGTGAGTACAATAAGATGACTTACTCCATTTACTTTTTGAAGGACATCACCTGCTGTGGGCATGTAAATATTTTGCGGCCATCCTTATTATCTATTCTCAATTTGGCCGGGAACATCAGTGCAAAAGTGACCTTCTGTTGATGTAATAGTTTCTTTAATTCCTTGAATTGATCACGTTTCTCTCTTGTCAAATTCGCAAAGTCTGGGAACAGGAAAATGCTGTGGTTCTTCCAAGAAAGCCTTCCTTTACTCCTCGCCATACAACACAAGATATTTAACAGATTATCTCAGAAATTGGCCAGAATTGATCAGGGCCTGTCTCCCTTCGCAGATCTCTGAGCCAGAACTCTGTGAGCTTGCACGATTTCCAGCTTATGGCCTGTTATATCAAGCAGACTCTGGAAGAGCACATCTAGGAATTTCACCATATCTGTGCCTTCTTCGTCCTCAGGAATTCCAACAATTCAGACGGTTACGATTCAACAAGTCTTCCAATTTTTCCCAGACACATTCCAAATCTGCCTTGGTCGCTAGTGGGTTAGCAGCTAATTCCCTCTCCAATGACTCAGATAATCGATCCGTTTCTCGACATCTGCTATTCTTCTAACCATCTCAGTGAATTTCATCTCCATGGCAGTGACAGATCAATGTATTACAGCAAGATCCTCCAAGTCAGCAATGACCTTCGTCAGCAATGCCAACACGTTCATCAATTGACACCAAATTTCCTTCATTTCACAGTCCAAATTGACTCCCGGGCTTTCGGACTGCTGCTCAGGGGCTTCAGCTTGAGCACATAAGTGTCTTTTAATGTCTCCAGAGCCTGAGGATTTTGGATTCTTTGACATATTTTCTTCCTAGGACTGTTAAGAATCAGAGTGTATTGAATCTCACTGGTTTATGACACAAAAAGTATCAAAACTAGCAAAGTGTGCAGAGCTCGCCTTTCACACGTCCGAACCTCGCATGGTGTCACGTGACTCCTGAGACTTATGTTTTTAAATAAGTTGGAAATTCTTCACTCTGCTTGCCATCTCATCACCACATACATCTCAAGCTGACATGTATGTGGTTATTTCAGTTATAAAAAATTTCTCTCATAAAGGCATTAGTTTAAGGTCTTAGTTTTCTGAACAAAAATTCAGAATCCAAAACAGAATTAGAATCACTTCTCCACATTAGGGATACAGCAGAATTTGCCAGGACTCTTGTCAGCACAAGAAAAACAACAATACATTGTAACAGAACACTACATGTAATGAATAATACATTAGAGAGAAAACAAGGACATTATAAATAGAACAGTTCAGGAGGTAGGAAATATTGCTAGACGTATTGCTATGAATAATAATCATGATAAATAAGTAAATATTGCTGGATCAAGATCAGGCAGGGTCCAAATTTATAGGGGTCATGTCATAAGGAATAAAATTTTCCTTGATATTTTGACATATAAGAGGTCATTCTACTATAAAATCATATTAATCAATAAAAGCATTTATTGAAAACAAAATGCAAAAAACTTCAGTGTTTTCTATTTCAGTGACTTCCTTAATTAACTAGGGGGCCCATTAATTCATGACCAGCTCTACAGCAAAAAATCATCAACGCCTACTTTGTCATCACACCATTGGCACTGCCAACTGGTGCTCAGTTCATACACCAAGAGAGAGCGGGACAAACAGGCATAGTGTGGCCTAACTATTCATGAACAATAAAGGGGACTCATCTGGACTATTTTTAAATTATTTTTGTATATAAACATGCACTAGACAGATGTCTTTGGCTGTTGTCATGTAACTTGCTCCACTTTTAGAAGATGTGGTGTCAAGTTACAACTCTGAAAAGGAGAGCACATTCGGTTTCATCAGCTTCTGCTTCATGCTGTTTTGAGCACAAAAACACAATGGACGCTTTCTCGAGCTCATCTGCTATATTTTTAATTGTTGGTGTCTGTAAATACGCATGTGTGTGTGTAAATAAAAAAAGAGTATGCCATGACCCCTTTAAAAACTCTTCAAGAGCCAAATGAAAGTGAGAATTGGCTTTGGACGATAAATAAAACATTAGTCGCAAGTTGGCGACTATTTATAATAGAAACTCCACCATAACATGGTTAAAAAAATAACATGGTTTGATAAAGAAAATTATAATTTTCTCTGGATTTAGGCATGGTTTGAGTAAAAAAAATTATTTTTATTCTATAAAATACTGACAACATTTCTCCCAAAGACAGAGACCAGGAGAGGCCTTCAAACCACAGTGTTTCGCACCCACTGTGAAATTTGGTGGAGGATCGCAATGATCTGTGATGCTTCAGCAAGGCTGGAATTGGGAAGATTTGTCTTTCTGAAGGACTCATGAATCAAGACACATACAAGGTTATCCTGGAAGAAAACTTGCTTCCTTCTGCTCTGACAATGTTCCTCAACTCTGAGGATTGGGTTTTCCAGCAGGACAATGCTCCATGCCACACAGCCAGGTCAATCAAGGTGTGGATGGAGGACCATTGGATTAAGACCCTGTCATGGCCAGCCCAATCTCCACACCTGAACCCCATTGAAAATCTGATGTGATCAAGAGGAAGATGGATGGTCACAAACCATCAAACAAAGCAGAGCTGCTTGAATTTTTAGTGCCATGAGTGGCATAAAGTCACCCAAATGCAATGTGAAAGATTGGTAGAGAGCATGCCAAGATGCATGAAAGCTGTGATTGAAAATCAGGGTTATTCCCCCAAATATTGATTTCTGAACATTTCCTAAGTTAAACATTAGTGTTATGTTGCTTAATAATGAATATGAAGGTCTGAAAACACGGCATCTTTTTTTGTTATTTTGACCAGTTGTTATTTTCTGCAAATAAATGCTCTAAATGACTATATTTTTATTTGGAATTTGGGATAAATGTTGTCAGTAGTTCATAGAATAAAACAAAAATATACATTTTACTAAAAAACATATCAAAATCCAGAGAAACTGATCATTTTATAGTGGTTTCTTAATTTTATACAGAGCTGTGTGTATACATATCTATATATTATAACTTTAAATTTAACTCTCATTATAGAGATAATCTGATTGGACAAAAATCTGTGTAGTGCAAGATGAGTCATCGATATTTGTGTTACAATTTCCCAGAGGAGAAAGACGACATTTTAAATGTGTTCATCTGCAAAAAGTTTGTTTTGTCAACTTTTACTTCAATTGTCAGAGTACACTATGTCATATGTGTGGCCTTGATGCAAATTTTATGGGATCCGCACAACAGAATAAAACTACAATTATCAACACAATATAACATGTCCTTTTTTATCAGAATTTAAATTTTTATATTTATAAAAGCAATATGCCGTGAGAGTCTGTGCCACAAAGTGAAAGAAAAAAATCTTCCACTCTTCTACCAAGTAATATTGTTCATCAATGGCTACGGTGTTTCCCAAAGCAACTTGGCACATTAATCCAAAAAACTAATGATAAGTAACCACTTTGTGCCTCTATTGACTATTTTACAACAGCTTCGAACATGTCTCATACATTCAGAATGTAAAGCCAGAATAATCTGTTTCATAATAACTTTTAGATTAATACAAGCTCATAAAGACATTTGGCTGGACAATGCCACAAAAGTAGCAATCTTTCTCCAGGCCCTACATTTGCGGAATATGATTGAGGTCCAAAATGCTCCTCTACCCCACTTTTACCTTACAATGACACACTGACATACTTACCCCAAACAACAATGTCACATTGATGGATATACAGGCAATTTGAAGTACCTGATTCTCCAAAAGAAGTGTACAGCTGACCTACTTCAGATGTTCTGTCCAGGAGAATAGATGCAGTTCAGCACAGGCCAGTCCTGAAAGACAGAAATTGGTCATCCATTTACACCCTGTTTCAATCACAGAGACCTCAGAATCTGACCCTAGACAGTGTCATAATTATTTGCTGCTTTTATCCCTGGCAATTTCTAAAGATGAGAGAAAAGAAATTTTAGAAAAGAATCATTATAAAAAAGAGTGGCTTGGAAAAACACTGCTTTGATTCACTACATTCAAACTGGAATGTGGCATATGGACAAATAAAGAAAAGAGAGAGATGGAGGCAAAGAGGGAGCGAGAGAGAGAGAGAGAGAGAGAGAGAGAGAGAGAGAGAGAGAGAGAGAGAGAACAATTTAAGAAAGAAAGAAATTATGTTGTACTGTCCGAGGTGGACGTGAATAAAACTGGCTGTAATTCCTCATGCTAGAATCGCTAGTGTCCTGATTCGCAGGTTTAAAAGGTATAGTTCACCCAAAAATTGTAATTCTCTTATCATTATTTCACCCTCATGACATCCCAGATGTGTATGTCTTTCTTTCTTCTGCTGAACACAAACAAAGATTTTAGAAGTATATCTCAACACTGTAGGTCCATACAATGCAAGAGAAATGTTGGAGACAATTAGTGTCGAGATTTTAAAAAACATATATTTTATAAAATTAATATCGTCCGTCTTTTTCTTCTGTAGATTCCATACGATTCCAGCTACTCTTTAATAAGTTTGCAGAGCAATACTACAGATATTGCTGACTTTTGTGTGACAAATTGCTTGCTATGCTCATTTGTAAATGTAAAATGTAAATAACTGGAAGTATAATAGAAAGAAAGAAAGAAAGAAAGAAAGAAAGAAAGAAAGAAAGAAAGAAAGAAACAAGAGTCAGAAAGATCATTTAAGTAGCAATCAACCTGGTTTTATTAATGTCACAACTGACGTTTTTAAGTTGTAAAGAAATAGAAGGATGGTTTACAGATTTGGGAATTACCTGGTACAGTAGTGTTGTTATACAGGACTTCTGTAATACCATTTTCTTTTCCAATGTAAACTTAAGAACAACAGCTCACACACAATCCTATACATGGATAAATACTTTAAAAAGCACCATTAGGTAATGTAATACTTGCATTAAGACTGTAATACAACAGTGGTACTGCTAATTATTTTGAAAGCAAAGCAATTTGCTTTGGATTTATGGGTTTGAAGTAAATATTATAATTTTTTTTTACATAGGCCTAAAAAGCCTGTAAATATATATATATATATAATTTTTTTTTTTTACATAACAACAGTATACTTAATGAACAATTGACTGAGGGATGTCAAATTTTGTTAATCAACTTAAAATAATCATTACTTATCTCAAATTTTAAGATGATCTGATAGACTGCCTCACCGCAACACTCTGTGTTGAGACTTCCTGTCCTTCATTTAAAGATACATGACTGATTTTAAATCATTGTGTGTTTTAGCAACTGCACATTTCAACATGTTCTCTATCCACCTTATTTTTCAATTAAATTAGGGATCCGTCATTATCAACCTTGAATGTGGGCCACTTCCGGTATCAGCCACTTCCAGCTATTTTAGCAATACAAAAATACTACATTATGCTGCTGTATATTACAGGCTGGCAATATATGTTGTCATATTATTATCATTAATTATGATTTTCATAAACTCATTGTTTTGAACGAATAGTTTAAAACAAGTTTAATAGGTTTTATAGGTTTTACCAAATCTGCGTTTTGTTTCATCTTGGCAAATTAATAAACACATTTTACTCTCCGTTCTTGTCAGAGAGCATTCTCTCATTCTGAGCAGTGTATAGTAAACTGACACGCATATCTCACATTCAGTTTGGCTTATGAAACATCGCCTTTGGAAATAAACAAATAAAGGCATCATTGGAGGTTATGCAGGTACATATGAATGGAGGTATACATGGAGACAAGAAACACTGCATCATCACGATCTCTGTAAAGAAAGAAGCAGATATTATTAAATTCTGGTATTATTATCCTTCTATTTATTTACATTGTGGTCAAAAACATCAGAACTTTCACACATTTGACAGAAATGCAGCTGCTGCTTACTTCCACGTTGCAAAATAAGGTGGATACACAAGTGCACAGACTGCAGGCTCGTTCTTTACTGTAGCTACATCAACATTTGATCAGTGGAGAACATCCAGGGCCCCACGAAATTGCATTGTTTGCATCCGCTACTGGCAGATAATGTAATGTTTAAGGTATTACATTGTGAAAATGGTCAAAAAACATGCCGATACGAGTCGAGACAAATGTTTTTTTACAGACAGTGCCTCACCTGAGTGTGTAGATGACATAAAGCAATGATGCGAGGTGAGTCACGTTGATATCATTAATTATTCTGAGCCAACAACTGCACAAGTGGAACCTGAAATACATTTTTACTCCCAAGTAACACTTAAATAGGTGTTGTTCTCCTCTGGATTGCTCATTTTGGTAGTATTTACTACTCTCGCGTCACGAGACCAGAAATACAAAACAGGTAATTAGAATCATCATGGTGCAGCCCAGTGGTTGCTCAGGACAACTGTAGATAAATGCGAGAGCTTTTAAAACCAGCTGATGGTCGTTTATGCGCTGAACTGAATGAATGCAAGCGATAATCTACCACGGCCAGCACCCATTGCTTTTCATTACGGACAGACGGTTTAATGGCAAACAAAGTCAAAGTCATTCAACATATTTTATTTGTGAAGTGAAACGTGTGTGAATCTTCAAGAAAAGTTCAGGGCCTTGGCACAATACATCAGGGGCCTAAGCCCTCGAAGGCCCCCCTCCCCCCTCCCCCCACAACACATAACAGTTCGTTTGGTGATATATCTCCTGTTCATGCACATCTCTAAAATTCTTGACCCAAAAGAACTCGGTTGGTCGAAGAGAGTTGATGATTGGTTAAAACTAATCATGGGTGTGGTTTGGACGTGACATTTTATTTTTTATTTTCAATCGCCCTTGCCAGCTGAAGAGTTGTTTCCTAGTTTACTGTCATGAAAATGGATAACTTTGAAGCCGATCTCTAAGAGATTGTGCAGAAGTATACTTTTTGCATGATTTGCAGCACAAAATCTACAAAGACAGTGTGGCCACAACAAATGAGTATAGAGCGATTGGATTTTTTAAAAGTGGAAGGGGCTCAATGACAAGTTTAATAAAACAATGAAATGACACAGTGCTAAAATGACTAACGACTCAGTACACTTGATCCGGCAAATCTGTCCGGTATAAAAGCGGGCAAAGACCAATCCTCAAAATGTTCCATCTTCAAGACAACAATTCATCTCTCATCTAGAAGCCTTCTACTACTTTGCCGTCGACATACATGAGTCAGTGGGTGGGATCTTCAAAGGAATGAGAAGACTCTACCATTCCAATGCTTTATTCCAGCGAACATTTACTCTGCTTCGCCATTTGACGCTTAGCTGATGGACGTGCTGCTTCGGCATCCTGATTCCCCGCAGTGCTTCGGCAGGAGTTTTGTATCCTTAAGCTATTGTGATTTTGTGTGTGTGTGTGTATATATATATATATATATATATATATATATATATATATATATATATATATATATATATATACACGAGAACACATAAGCAGCTCTTTTATTTATATATATACTGTGTGTATATATACAAACACAGTATATATATAAATAAAAGAGCTGCTTATGTGTTCTCGTCTCTTTAAAGATGTCATTCCGTTAGTGTTTCTTATGTGAGGAACACATCCCATTGTCAGATCAGCATGAGAGCTGCATTCTCTGTCTGGGCCGCACCCACGCAGAGTCAGCTCTCATAGAGACAGACTGCCCTCACATCGAGGGCATGAGTCTCATGATGCTTCGCTTGTGAATCACCCTCATTCTGAAGGACGATTCATCCTCTCGCACCCTCCCTCCTGCCACTTATGCGACTCCTGAGGGATCACACAAGGAGGCACGGCAGTGCCATGAGTTGGAGCAGGATGAATTTGAGGTGGACCTCGTGCCGGCACATGCCCGTGATCCCCTCAATCTCCATATACTGCGTCTATCTTGGTACAGTACATGTGTGACGAGCTTCGGCCCACTGCAGGAGCGCACAGCCTCTGACGCTGGGGATGATGTTACGTATCTTGCTGCATCTGGCGAGTAGTCAATGGAGGGAATGGATTGTAAATGCTCCACTGATAAATGAGATGCTTTGCGTCCCTTCAAGGGCAATCAAAGAGCTCGGTCCCGAGTGGTCTCCTCAAGAAGAACCTAAAAAATCTCACCTTGATGAATGGTTTTTGCAGTCTGGACACCGTTAAGCGAATGCATTACGCAGATCAGCCCCACTCTCCTTTATAAGTTCATAATGAACTTATAAAATCCTGGTGCGTGCCATATTTAGCTCACTTGCACAGCAATTACACTCTCCTCAATAAAGTGGACCATGGGAAGACAAAGGTTATGCCCAACTACCCCCTGTGGAAGAGGCGGTAGCAGCAAATCTCTGCCCGGCAAGTAGCAGGATGTGGAAATCACACCCATTCATCCTTCCAAGCAGAGTCAACTGACATCCGTTCTGGTTGGAAAAAACATACTCATTGATGGGCCAAACTGATTAATCACTCCACACGTTGGTTTTGCTCCAAGTTTTCCAAGCTAAGCTAAGCTCATCAAACAAATGGACAAGCAAGGCGAGCCTCAAAAGTCACTGCACAAATGATGGCAGCCGCCTCAGCTTAAGCCTCGTGCCGAGGGGAAAACTTCTAGGTGATGTATTTGTGCAATCAGGGTTTGGTGAGTACATCTGGAAGATGTATATTTTGTTTGCTAATTTGCAATACATATATTAGATGTTTCAAGAAGTTCATAAACATAAGTTCGGGAGGAGCGAGTCCATCTAATCTTTCAATTAACAGCCTCTTAAACTCAACCCCTTCTACAAAATGAGTGCTCAGTCTCTCAGAAATCTACACAGCTTTTAGTAGATTCATCAAAGTAATATGCTCTATTTTCACACAAGACACAAGGAGCTAAATGATTATCTCTCCATTATAGCAGAGCTCTGTCTCTCCTTCGGAGGCAGTCACATTTACACACGTAAAATACAATTTTTGCAGCAAAATGCGCCACTCGTGTTCCATTGGAACTAATGCCCATATTGGGGGGCACTCGACCTAGAACTCTACAAAAGAGTTTTCTTAAGATTTTGAAGCCTCTCTTGTGCCATCTGCAGATACATAGTTCACACAACTTTGCTATGCCCCCAAATCAACCCAGATCCACCAACCCTTTAAGCAATGCCTCAAGCTCCTAAGTCTACCTCATATGTCCCCCGTCCCCGGTGCGACCGCAACCAGACTCTCATATTTAACTCAAGCAGACAAGTGTGCAACAGCTTTAACAAATCAGGCTACACCAGATAACGGTGCCGCTTACTTCACGATGATATGACAATATTTTGTCCCAACCTTGCGACATCACTATGTTTACAGACGCTTCCCCCTCCATAGGTTTCAGAGGTTACCACAAAGGACACTGGTTTGCCACAACCATCCTAGCTCACCCCCCCCCCCCCCCCCCCCCCCCCAGTCTGCTGAATCGACTGCCCTGTTTAAGCTGTATCCCATCCTCATAGCAGGGGGTTCTGATTTCACTCCAGAAGCAGACACCAACTCAACTCCAGTTCCTCTCTATTCAGAGCTCATATTCCTTTAGACCACCATAGTCATCTCCACACTCTATCTATGGGTTCAATACTACACGCTGTCTCTCCCAGAACACTCCAAACTTACTGGACAGCTTGGAGTTCCTTCAAAAACTTCCACAGATTTTTCCCTACTCTCCATATTCTCTTTCATCTCTCACCTCCATAATACCAAATCAATTCAGCCAGGAACAATCAAATCTATCTCAGTGGCATAAATTTCTCCCATGGCCAACAATGCCCTACCGTTACAAACCCCCAGATATCTCTCCTTATCAAGGGTTTACAAAAAATGTATGCCACCCGTCCCAACACCAGACAACCACTAATCGTCAACATCCTAAGCAAATGTCTTGTTACTCTTCGCTCTGGTTAATTTTCCCCCAATAAAGCAAGAAACCTAGACGCTATGTTCAATTTGGCTTTCTTCGGCTTCCTCAGAGTCTCAGAACTCACCATAAACTTCACTTTCAACCCAGCTATCCATCCCACCTTCTCTGACCTTCAATTCGTAAACCATGACACAATCCGTTTCAACATCAAACAGAGTAAAAGCGATCAATTGAAATGCATGTACATTCAGTTTTAATTTTCAATCTGCCAACCCCCATTCTTGCCATACCAGTCCCTGGCCTTTGTTCTACTCCAGAGAAACTCTCAAATCACCTCTCTGCTCAACCCTCTATTTGTTGATGACAAAAACCTCCCTGTGTCTCGACATTGGTTTCAGAAGAATCAAAAAATCAAAAACAGATCGGCATTGTGGCAGACCAAACATTTCTCTTCCCATTCCTTCTGCATAGGGGCTGCCACTCCAGCCATCTGAAAACCAAATTAAAATGCTCTGTCGGTGGTCATCCCACACCTTCAAATCTTACATTCGATCCAACCTCCATCACATCAGACAAGCACACCAAACACTCATATCTATTTAGGCTCGGACAACATCTCCCTACTATTACGCACCTCGCCACTAACCTAGCCCTACTGGGCTCGTATCCATTTGGACACAGCGAGGGCCCTCCCGTTCGAATGGGTGTGAGCTACCATGCCTAGCATGGACTCGCCCATTTGAATCACCATGGGCCCTTTGTTCAGGTGCCGTGGGGGCTCTCCTCTTCCGAATCGCAGTGTGATCCTTCATGTTCTCGACCATGGAGGATCTCCCATTCGGATCGCAGTGTGGGCCCTCCTATCTGAACAGTGGACTGGAGGAACCATAATTTGTTTGTCCCCTGAGTGCAGCAGGCCCTCATCCTCCTTATGCGATCCAGACTATCGCATCGAAAGGATTATAGATCTGCATCTTATCTATATACCGTAGGCTCCATCTTTCTGATGCCGGGATGTTTTGCTTCGGAAATCATTCGGCCCTTCCCCATCTGTGACATTTGAGATCCCATGCACCTTTGACTCATGGGCTCCATGTCATGGACGCTGTGGCGGGACACACTCCAGCTCTACTACTACTTCTGGTACATGCTTTCCAAACACAGCTCCCACCAGAGTCCCTTTCAAAATTATACAGCTGTAGCAGTACCTTGCTCATAGCTCCATATGGTGGACATAGTAGGGAGACTTCGGTCCAGCCTAGCAGTAGCAGCGCCTGCTCACGACTCCAGGTCAATAAACACAGTGGCGAGAGTTAGCCTTTCAAATTTTATGCAACCCCAGTTGACACTGTCACTGCAGTACTCGCTCCTGTATAGAAATAGAAAAACTGAGCAATTAACTAACTAAATAGAAATTATGCTAAGCTAAAAGTATAACGGGTACTGCAGGTACAATCATACTTTTTAGTTTCATAATTTCTTTTTGTCTAGTAAGGGAAAAAATCGTATTCTTGATAATAATTTTTGTAATGTTTTCCTACATTCATGTTACCATGGTAACATGAATGTAAAATGGCATTTTAGCTTAGCGTAAAGCTGACAATTTACACAAGGTTTATTTATATTTCATCTGCTCCAAATTTACTTCAAACTAACTTCTCTGTCTGCTCGTATGAATGTAACACATCATAAGAAAATGTTTCACCACTGTTCAAATGCACTTTGGATCGCATCATTTATATGTATAAATGTTTTCCATCTGAAAGGACTAAACATTAAAAGAAACAAATGACAATAAAATGCAAAGTAATCTCTTCAGTAATCAAAATACTTTTTGAGTGTATCTGTATTCTAATTACTAATGATTTAAATTGTAACTGTAGTGGAATACTTTTTGTATTATAAATAAGTAATCCTATTACATGTATTCTGTTACTCCCCAACCCTGCCTCTAGAAAGAGTACGTACCTTCTGTACGTTCTTACTGTGCAGCAAACACTCCAACATGTATGGGAGTATCTTCACCATTACAGCCATCAGCATACCCCGGTTTATAGCCGTCAGGTTCCCGTTTCTGACAAAGGCTATGGTCACCATATGTAAGACAATTGCTACCTCATTGTGCATTCTTCCCTGGCTGATTATCGTGGTGGTCTGTGCAAGTTTCAATAAAGATCTTCTCCCAACACACTTAGAAACCTACTATCACCTAAAGCTGCAAGATAAGCTCGAGCCGACCACACCAATAGCCATCGTCATGATTTGCTCATCACAAACAATTTACATCCTTGTGAAATCCCTTCAGCATTCAGCAGGGAAGGAGTAGAATGGAGAGGAGAAATATTGCTGCTGTTATTACTGCTAACATGTTCACATTCATAGTTAACCTGTTCATTTTGGTCTTATCTTTCAAGATTTATCAAAAGATTTCAACAATAACATAAATGTCTTGACATTGCTGAGTGGATAACTGCTACCAATTGATGTATGGATTCTATTGGGTATTACTTTTGCTGAAAAAAGTTAATAAAAGAGACTTTATTTTGTCCTGATTGATAAGAGACAACCAGAAAGCAATGTCTATGATCAAAATCCAGGGTTTGAGACCAGGGGTCTGGGGACCCCTAGGGGTCTATGAAGGCACTGCAGGGAATCAGAAGTGGAAATATAAAACAGAGCATTTTCTTGAAAACTTGTTATGACACATGACATTTCTAACTATTTGTTTGAATATTAGCAAATGATCTGTTAAGCATTATATAATGTAATACTAGAACATTCTCTAATCATTTACTCGCCTTCATGCCATCCCAGATGTGTATGACTTTCTTTTTTCTGATAAATACAAATGAATATATTTAGAATAATATCTCAGCTCTGTAGGTAAATACAATGCAAGTGAATGGTGGCCAGAACTTTGAATCTCCAAAAAGCACATAAAGCCAGCATAAACGTAATCCATACGAATCCAGTGGTTAAATCCATATCTTCAGAAGTGAAATGATAGGTGTGGGTGAGAAACAGATCAATATTTCAGTTATTTTTTACTATATATCTCCACTTTCACATTCTTCTATTGTTTTTGTCGATTTGCATTCTTTGTGCATATCACCACCTCCTGGGCCGAGAGGAGAATTTATAATAAAAAGTACTCAAATATTGATCTGTTTGTCACTAACACCAACACTCCCCTGTGGTCCACTAATCAGTAAACACAGATAATAGGCCTACTTCAGTTTGCACTTGATGTCATGCAAGATCTCTCTGCCCTCTTGTGGTCATGTAGTGCACCAAGCCCAGTCAGTGCAGTCACAGACAGGTTGCAGGCAGCCGGATAGGGACTCGGTCTACATTATCATCTGAACTGAAAATTACACTAGCTTAACAGCCCCAGATATCTATATAAATGTGCCAAAGTTTCTAAAGTTTCTTCTTAATGTGTTGTAAGGATCAACATTTTGTATGTCTCTATTTAGCTGCCTCTTTTTTTTATTATTATTATTATAATTATTATTATTATTGTTATTTGATGTACCACAGTAATGCCATAGTATTCCTTATAGTATGTCCATCAAAGTAAACAGTAGCGCTCCATCATTTTGAGTCACTTTGACCCAGAAACACTTTGAGTTTTGAGTGCACTATTGTAAGAAGGAAAGTCTAAGCGTTCTAATGATATACTATTTTGTGTCTACTCCAAACCGTTGTTGAGACATAATAATAATTTAAAGGAATATTCTGGGTTCAATACAAGTTAAGCTCAATCGTCAGCATTTGTGGCATAATGTTAATTACATAAAAATTTTTTTACTTGTCCCTCCTTTTAAAAAAAATATGTACAAGGCTCTTATAATGGAAGAGAATGGGGACAATTTTTGAATGGTTTAAAGGTAGAAATGTGAAGCTTATAATTTTGTAAAAGCACTTGCATTACTACTTCTGGTGAAACTAGTGAATTATATGAGCTGTAAATTTGTTTAAATCATTATTTTTACAATCATTTTAGGGTTTGCTGACATTACATCTTTACACAGAAAAGGTTAGTAAGCAATTTTATGCCACTAAAACATTAACACTGTACTGTACACTTTTGAAACGGTGAGTATTTTAAAACAAAAAAACTGGCTCCATAAATTCCGTTGTAAGTGCCTCATTGTAATCTTGATTTCTGAAGGACATTTTTTTTTTGGAGATAAATATTATGCCACAAATGCTGTCGATTGAGCTTATCTTGTATTGAACATGGAATATTCCTTTATTATAATAATTTATATGCTTTATTTTTATTTTAGTGCATAACATATCAACATATTTTTCTGGGTAAATATGACTCAAAATGATGGAGCATTTCACATATAAAAAAGTGCAATGCATCCATCTAATGTGTCATCATCAATGTACCATGGTACTGCCACAGTTTTACTTAGCAGTGTTGGTCTGGAATTCAAAGCAAATGTTGCAGTGTATTCTGATGTTCATATTTTTTTTGCACTATTGTAAGAGAAGATTGACTTAACTTGGAATAGAAATAAATGCATGTGAAACTTAAATTCCTTGGAAGAAACTCTTTCACTTTTCACTTTAAATTATTAAACCCTATTAAAAAGCTACAGAACATGCATAAGTCAAATTAGAATCAGAATCAGAATGAACTTTATTGCCAAGTATGCTTACACATACAAGGAATTTTTCTTGGTGACAGAAGCTTCCAGTGTACTAACAATACAACAGTAAAAATAAAAATCGTGTAGAAAATATATATATTTAGATTTTCTACACAATTTTTATTTTATAAAAAAAAAAGTATAGAATAAAATAATCTGAAATTAATCCATTTGTTTGTACCACCGCTACCGGGTGTCTATAAAGTAACTTAATCCATCCAATAAAAGTATTCCCGAACCCACACATTTCCAAAATCTTAAAAAGATAATCCCATTTTACCATTTCTAATGCCTTTTCAGTGTCAAGTGAGATGGAGCGACCGGAGTTTGATTATGCGCCACTGACCACATGATACTGATGAGACGCATGATGTTATCAGAGGAGCTGTGGCCCTGAATAAACACCACCTGATCTATATGTATAAGAGATGTCATAACTTTACTTAATCGGTTAGCCTCGCTTTGATCTTTGTCCTTTTTAAGAATCAGACTGATCCGGACTTGTGTCATGGTTGGCAAAAGCATTCCATTCTTTAATGATTCTGGATAATCTTCTATCAAAAGTGGAGCCAGTTCTGTAGCACAAGATCTATAAAATTCAGTGGCAAAGTCATCTGGCTTCCGGAGCCTTGTCTGCAGGTAAGGCCTTAAATACCTTGCCAAACTCCTCCAAGGTTATATCAGAATCAAGAGAATTGTTTTGCTCTGTCGCCAGTTTAGGGAGATCTAATGGTTCCACAAAGTTTCTAATATCTTCAGCAGTAGATGAAGATGTGGAACTATAGAGATCAAGATAGAATACTTTAAAAGCATTATTAATATCAATGGCTGAGGTAAATATTTCATCACCAGCAGATTTCACTGAGGGAATGGTAGAAAAAGACTCTGCTTTATATACCTAGCCAAAAGCTTCCCTGCTTTGTCCTCCAAATCAAACTATGACAGTCTAGCCCTGAATAGCCAAAACTCCACCTTCAGTGACAAAATAGTATTGTGATGAGGAAGAGGTCGTGACTATGCATGCCCAGCCCCCAATCGGGCTAATTAGCTGAGGAGAGGGATAAATGCATCTGGATGTGGAAGTTCAGGAGAGAGAGAGTCACACACCGCTGCCATGTGTGTGTTTATGTTTATGTCTTTTGTTTCAATTTTCATTCAAATATTACTTTAATGAAAACTTAAACAAAAGACACAAACATAAACACACACGGAAGCTGCGTGTGGCTCTCTCTCTCCTGAAATGCAGCATCTAGATGCATTTATCCCTCTCATTGTCTGATTAGCCCAATTGGGGGCCGGGTGTGCATTGTCACGGCCCGGCCCTGCCCTCCTACTCGTCACAAGTATTATATCAGTATTTCAATCGGGTCAGCCATCAGACAACATTCGCCGCTTCAGCTCTGCCTCGGTTCCTTTTAAATCAAATCAAATCAAATCACTTTATTGTCACACTACTGTGTACACGAGTGCAACAGCAGGTGAAATTCTTGTGTGCAGTTCCGAGCAACATTGCAGTAATGACAGTGACGAGACATAAACCACTTTACAATAAACAACATATTACACAAAACAATTTACATAACAAACTTACACAACAATTTACATAACAAATGTACACATACCTACACAACAATTTACATAACAAATGTACACAATACACACAATGTAGAATACACACACTAGATACGGGTATAAATATATATATATACACTAACTAAATTGGGAGAATATATTGACAGAGTGATGATTAATAAAGTAGGGTGCTGATTGTTGATCATGAGAGATCATGTGTTCAAAAGTCTTATTGCTTGTGGGAAGAAGCTGTCATGTAGTCGGGTGGTGCGGGTCCTGATGCTGCGATACCGCCTGCCTGATGGAAGCAGTGAGAGCAGCCCATGACTCGGGTGGCTGGAGTCTTTGATAATCCTCCGAGCTTTCTTCACACACCGTCTGTTATATATATCCTGGAGGGAGGGAAGCTCACCTCCGATGATGTTTTTGGCCGTTCGCACCACCCTTTGCAGGTCTTTGCGGTTGTGGGCGGTGCTATTGCCGTACCAGGCGGTGATGCAGCCAGTCAGGATGCTCTCTAAGGTGCTGGTGTAGAACCGTGTGAGGATGTGATGGTTCATTCCAAACTTCCTCAGCCGTCTCAGGAAGAAGAGGCGCTGGTGAGCCTTCTTCACAACGGCCTCAGTGTGGACGGACCATGTGAGTTCCTCAGTAATGTGGACACCGAGGAACTTGAAGCTGCTGACTCTCTCCACCGGTGCTCCCTTCCAGTTCCACGAACTCTCGTGCATTGCATTTTTTGGTGAATGAGGCATACTGTATAATCTGACCCCTAAGAACGTCCTTAAGTGCCTCCCAAGCCATGCCCAGAGAATAATGAGGACTAATTGGTTTCCATATAATCATTGATTTTAGCCTTTAACATTTGTTGGAATTCAGAATTTTGCAAAAGGGATGCATTAAAGCGGCAACTATTTGATTTCTTTTTCAATGTTGCTCTAGGGAGCTTACACAATTTTGCTTCACTATGATCAAGGACTGAGTCCATCAAAAGATTAAAGTCTCCTCCCAATTTTATAGAATTAGTAGTGCCAGCGACTTGCAACATCCCTTCAAGATCTATTTAAAAGCCCTGATCATCAGCGTTAGTTGCGTAAATATTAGCAAAAATCAACCTTTGCCCCTGAATTTCTGCTAAAACTATAATAACTCTTCCTAATTTATCATTAATCTGTTTGAGACATTTGAATTGTAGATGCTTACTTATCAATGTAATGACTCCCCTGCTATTACTTGAGCCAGCACTAAAGAAAATATGCCCAACCCATATCTTCCCAAATTTTTCAGCTTCCTGCAGGAAAAGATCATATTTCTTACGTTTAAGAAAATATTTAACCTTCCTTCTTTTTATGGGGTGCCCCAACCCATTCACATTCCCTGTAGAGAGAGAGAAAATCTACTCAAATTAACATTTGACAGAAAAAATAAAAACATGTACATTAACCCCACGCACAACAGCGCCAACCGGAGTCCATCTCTCTAAACTCAAACAGTTTATGTACGCCTACGAGGGCCCTCGCAAAAAATTTGCTATCGGATTGCTCAAGTCCGTTGCTTCTATACAAATTTTGTGAGACAGAATTGCACATCAGAAAATAATCTATAAATCAAACTCCAGGACAGTCAAGTGATTGTTCAGTGAGTCAGGCCCACTCGGCTGTTACATGAGTGCAACAAATGCCCTAATAACTCCAATGTTTTGCAAGAAATATTCCACAGAAACAAACTCCAACCAATAGGAGGCATAAGCACAATGAACGTGCAGATTAATCCACAAACTGTCCCGATGGAGTGTTATCCCACAAAATAAACTCCAGCCACTAGGATGAACCAGCACAAAAATACAAAGAAGGCACTCAGTTTCCTCAGACAGTCAAGGGAATATTCAGTGAGTCAGGCCCACTCGACTGCATAGATAGTATCACACAATGACTTACTCATTCCATTTACTTTACGAAGGACATCGCTTGCTGTGGGCATGTAAATATTTTGCAGCCATCCTAAGTATCAGTTCTCAATTTGGCCAGGAACATCAGAGTAAAAGTGAACTTCTGTTGATGTAAAAGTTTCTTGCATTCCTTGAATTACTCACATTTCTCTTTTGTCAAATTTGCAAAGTCTGGGAACAAGAAAATGTTGTGGTTCTTCCAAGAAAGCCTTCCTTTACTCCTCGCCTTGTGTATCACATGATCTTTTATCAGACGATTTCAGAAATTTGGCCAGAATTGATTGGGGTCTGTCTCCCTCCGCGGATCTCCGAGCCGGAACTCTGTGAGTTTGCTCTATTTCCAGTTCATGGACTTTTATGTCGAGCAGACTCGGGAAGAGCACGTCTAGGAATTTCACCATATCTTGGCCATCTTCTTCCTCAGGAATTCCAACAATTTGGACATTGTTTCCCCGGTTATGATTCTCAAGGTCTTCCAACTTTCCCAGATGCGCTCCAAGTCTGTCGTGTTCGCTAGTGGATTAGCAGCTAATTCCCTCTCTGATGATGGATAATCGATTCGTTTCTTAACATCCACCATTCTTGTAACCATCACAGTGAATTTCATCTCCATGACAGTGATTGATCGACATATTACAGCAAGATCCTCCAAGTCAGCAACGACCTTCATCAGCATTGCCAACATTTTTAACAGTTGACGCTGAATCTCTTTCACCGCACTGGCCAAATTGAGACTTTCAGCCTGTTGCTCAGGGGCTTCAGCTTGAGCACGTAATTGTCTTTTAATGTCTCCAGAGCCTGAGGATTTTGAATTCTTTGACTTATTGTGTTCCTAGAAAAGTTAAGAATCAGAGTATATTGAATCTCACCTGTTTATGACATAAAAAGTATCAAAACCAGCAAATTGCACAGAGCTTGCCGTTCACACATCTGACCCGTGGTGCACTTGACTCTTTCTTGAAAAAAGTCTTTCACAAGAAAAAAACTTTCTTGTGCCTAACAGTTCTGGTGCTCAATACTCTGTAGCACCAGAGTGATTTTTCCGGCCCTTTTCCTAACTCTGGAAGTCTACAGTTCTGGAAGGGAGGCCAGGGGGTAACCAATAATCATCTCAGCAATCCAAACTGTTCTTTGTAGTTGTAACTAGAGGCGGGAACCGGCCCCGCCCTCCTCTTCTTTACATTCCTCCATCGCCCGACTCAGGCATGATGCACTCCCCTCCCGGCCATGCCTGCCGGCATGTCTTCTCCACCTTTTGGAGCCCTGGGAGAGACGAGGGAAAGGGGAGAGTTAAAGAGTGAGGTGGAGCGACAGAGAGAGAGAAAGAGGACAGAGTGAAAAACTTGCTCACTGTCTCCCGGACGCACTGTCGCCCGGTCCTCAACTGCTGCTCCTCTACCAGCAGATGGCAGAGAGTAGTCCAGCCTCTGACAGACGGAACTTATCCTACCCTTTTTTGGCAGATGGCAGTAGTTCCTCCAGTTCTCAAGAGCCGGCAGTGACCCCTCCGTCCTTAGGCAGATGGCCGCGGCTGCTCACCTGGTGGATGACAGCGGCGAGGATTCCACGACTTGGTGTGTGAGACTGAGATTTTCAAATCTACAGTAAAACACATTCAAGTCGTCAGCCATTTGTTGATTCCCTACAGTGTTGGGGGATGGTGTCTTGTAGTTAGTAATATCTTTCAGGGCTCTACACACTGATGCAGGGTAGTTAGCAAAAAAAAAAAATTCAGCTTCTCATAGTAGCTTCTTTTAGCCACTCTAATCCCTTTTGTTAGAGTGTTTCTGGTCTGAGTGTACACGATTTTATTTTCACTTCTGTTAGCATCCTCTTTGACCTGACGAAGCTGCCTGAGTTTTGCTGTAAACCATGGTTTGTCATTGCTGTATATTATGTCTGCAGCTTAAAAAAAAAAAAAAAAACTCCAAATCATTAAAATGCATTTATGCTAAATGCCTGATGTAATTGATATGTTGATGTGTTTAATTAACTTCCCAGTAATTATCCTTTAAAACAACATCACTCTGGTCTTCAGCAATTGCACACGTTGCTATGGTGAAAGGGATCTCCATAGCAACTGAGAGATGCTCTGTTAGAGTTCAATGCATGTTCTGTGCAGCGCCGTCTACTGGCAGGGTAATTGGAGTATGAAAACATTTGCACCTGTTGATTATGTGTAAGAAGTACTCAGAATATTTTTTACACTTATATTTAAGCAATAAAGTATGAAAGGAAGCATATTGTGTGAATAGACACGCAGTGGAATTCCTACAACGTACAATTTAAGGAAGTAAATACCAGGCTTTCAGAAATATACTCTGGCCAATGTCAGTCATTATAATGTGATTCTTTCTAGATGAAAAGATTTAAAACAGTATCTTGGAAATGTACGTGTGCTATCATTCATGAAACCCATCGCTAATAATAGTTACTGACATTTGTGCTGTATCCACTTCCTGTAAGGATATAACAAGAGACTCACAGGATGGAAAGCAGGAGCGTAGGAATGATCTTAAAAACATATGTTTTATGTTTTTAAGAATATGTGATATTTGAAAATCATCATATCAACTTTTAAGAAGCATCAGCATTTTTACGATAGAACTTATAATTCTAATAATTAGAAATAAACATAGACACCATGTATAAATGTAAATTTTTATATTAAACAAAATTAGTGCAAACATTGGTCCAGTCAACCAGAACCAATAGATCAAAGCTGAAAAAATATTCCTTAATGTCCATGTCAAAAATTATCTTACCTGAACAATTACAGAAGCTCGTGTTACCTCTCTGTCTATGTTGTTAACTTGCCACTGATCTTTTTTTTCTTCTTTTTCTAAAATAGATATGCCACAAACATCCCCATTACCATAAATCTAAATCCAATAAAATAGCTGAACAAAAAAAAAGTCATGGACATGGAAAAGTCAAAGAACAATATCATTGTTTAGTTTAGATTGATGTTACACACATAGCCCTATTAAAGAAATCCCAAAGGTTTGTCTGCTTCAGTTTTTTGGCTAGTGGTTGTACATGAGTCATTAGTGTTCATTTAGTGTTTCAGAAAAATAAGACAAACAATAAAGGGATCTGAAATTAAAAACTCGCTAAAG
Source organism: Moxostoma hubbsi (assembly GCA_032164185.1). Taxonomy (NCBI): domain Eukaryota; kingdom Metazoa; phylum Chordata; class Actinopteri; order Cypriniformes; family Catostomidae; genus Moxostoma; species Moxostoma hubbsi. The sequence continues at coordinate 44,786,219 of JAVLUX010000009.1, read as the reverse complement.
TTACCAAAATGTAAAATATTGTATTTTTCATTGAAGCTAATGCATAGCACCTGAGGACATGGCAATATCTGCTCAAAACAAAGAAATTCACCTGTATGTGCATATCATTTTGATAAAAGAAAACTAATATGGTTTCCATTTAAAACATTTTTTATACAATATATTATGTATGATGGGAATATGAAAATGTTCAGCATAGTATGAATTATCCCATTGTCCTCAAAATATAAGTGCCTTTTTGCTTTAGTGAAACAACTTACTAAGAATATTAAATACACACATTTTCATTAAAGTTTTATTTATATACAGGTGTTTCATGTCATAGCTGTTACTGTAATGTGTATATTTGCATGACTGGAATGCTGTATTACATCATGTAGCATCACGTCTTTAATACGCAATTGCTGTTAATTTGACATATTTAACAAGAGACAGAGATGAAACAATCAAATGTGTTTATTAGAATGATAAAATCTCCATGTTGATTGACGTTTGAAAATAAGTGTGTATTCCAGTACTGAATAGTGTGTGTTCATGTACATGTTTGAAACAAGTGTGTATACATCTATACATGTGTGGTTATTTAAAAACCAACTAACAAACAAAACAATTTTCACTGTATACCGCCCCTCGTCTTCTATACACAGGGATATTACATCATCGCCCGTGATGCAGTGGAACTATTTGAGCTATGTACATTGCAGCTGAGTCCAGGTCCATCAAGCAGACCTGTTAACAAACTCAACATAACACTGACTCAGTCATACACACAGCCCTTTGTGACGAAGGCAAATCTGTGTCACCATAGACATTCAATCCATTTATCAAGAGATCAGAAATACTTCTTCGTCCTTAGCAAAGTCTGTGAAAAACGATGTGATCATTTGTTGCATTTTTTACAAATAAAACAGGATTGATCAATTGTGAAAAGGTAAAACAAATGATATTGATAGTTCACACAAAAAAATGATATGGATGTTAGGGCCAGAAAGTTTGGGCCTGACAGTCTCAGTCACCATTAACTTTCATTGATCTTTCCATTTATCTCTTTTTGTGTTCCATGGAAGAAAGAGTCAAACAGGTTTGGAACAAAATTAGGATAAGTAAATGATAGAATTTACATTTTTAGGTGAACTGTCCCTTTAATCTGGCCTTCGTTACTGTACAATATTGTGCTTGTTGCAATGTTTTCAAAGATATAAACCTCTCAGGTATTATCGCAAGTGCTTAAGGGTAAAGACTATTTGAATACATTTACAGTACATTCAACACTTTCCATTGATAATAATAGACCAGAATTAACACAAAGACACTGTGTGAAAATCAATGCCACTCAGTGTCTCTTAAAGGCATAAGAACACCAGTAATCATCTAAACTAAAGAAAAAAATATGTTGAGTGACAAAGTCATGGACATTTAAAGCCATTTTACACCAAGTGGCACAAAGGGACTTCCTGCTAAACAGGAAGTTCACTTTAGGCACTGCATTTTCAAGGTAATCTGTGGACACTTTTTCATTCAGTTTTTAAATGAAGGCAATTTGTGTGGCATTTTTTTTTTAGACCTGAAAGAAAAAAATAGGAATAATTTTTTGCTAAATAGCCTATATACATGTCTACTTAATAAGGTTATGGGTATCAATAAATTCGCAAAAAGTTATCATTTTGAATTTTTGTAGTAAATATTTTGGTATTTTTTGCTGCCTTCAAGCCATGTCGGAATAATTTAATGGCGTGACAATGTCGTAATTTCCAGTGAGGAAACTCACTGAGCCCCGAAATGAAGAACTGTGCCAAAAGAAAATTAGTTAATGCCATCATCAGGTTTTCATTGTGAATATTGAAAGCACAATTTAGCGTACTGTTGATATAGAATAGCAATAAAGCTTGCCAGACAATACAACTTATTTAGCTGGTTTATGAGGCACGACAAAACAACATTTTGCATCATTCTTTGTGGCAACACAAGCATTTTAAAATACATAAAGGATCAATTACAAATCTAATGCACATCCTTTGCACTTTTGTTGTACTAGTGCAAAAAGTCTTCCTTTCTGTGTCATGAATGTAAATAAGAGAGAAAGGAATGTGCATTGTTTTATTCTGACCAAAATCACTTTAAAGCACATCACATTATAATTACGACTAAAAAACTCTTAAGCAGGAACTTGAAGGCAGCATTTGTGATTGCAAACGTATACATTTCTAATGAAAAATAAAGCTATTTGGCAAACACACAGTAAATTAATATAGATTTGGCTGAGTTTTGTGACTGAACAAACTTACTTTGCTGCAATGATATGTTATCAGCCTGATACAGATGTCTTTCTTCACATATGGATTTCACATTAGCATATAGCAACATTTGTTACTTCCTCAATTTGATTACTTGCTTGAGTTCCCTTGACCTACAGGTAAGTGGCTATATCCTTGCATTTCCTGTCTTTTGGCATCTATTTCCTATGTTCTGGATCCTATTTCCTGCCTGGTGTATCTTCAATGCATGGGAGAGAAGACATACATACATATACACATTCATTTAAACACATAAATGCACACATACAGAGTCACACATGACTCTCCTTTCAGCTGGATTTATGAGCTAATCAATGTTCAACCATCCTTTGCACATAACTGCATGTGCGTGTGTTTTCTGAGTTCAACCGCAATAGCTTGTGTGTGGTCTGTAAGACAGGGCTATACTTAAGTCACGCATGTAGCATTTGATGCACGTCTAAGCATGTGCTTTCAATAAGAGACATCTTGCAGGTGCATGATAACCATTATTAAGTGCGTTCTTGTGTACTAAACTGAGTTTGTGTTGTAATCTATCAGATAATAAGACATCTGCTTTTAATATCTCACAGACTGATTAGCAATTCAATAACAAAGCTAGCACATTTGGAGGCTAGCTTGTCATGTGTATGGGTGAAACAGAGTGAGGGAAATAGATAAAAAGAGAAAGAGAGTAAATAAGAGGCTATTTTCCAAACCCAGTGAGCTACCTCGTTATCTACTGTCTACATAGACAGCATGCTAACTAAAACAGAATCTCGGAGGCAACAAGATTGTTACCAGTCATTAATGTGCTAAACAAATTACACTCCTAATTTTGAAACATAAAATAGGATTTTCTACCTTTTGTAGTGAATTCCAATAGTTTGGTGTTAGCATGTTGCTAAGCTAACAATTTGATACTTTAAGCACAAAATAAGAAAGAAAACTAGGAAAAAAATTTTTTTTTTAATGTGATGGAAAAGTTTTCTATCGATACCTTTTAGAACTGAATTCAACTAAATGTTATATTTAAAATTGGATGTAAATTTTCAATTAACTAATTTCAATGCATTCTAAGATGCTATGATTCAAGCTACAGGCAATGCCATTGAATTTTGTCCACAACAAAGTATCTTATTCTTCTGAGAATTTTGTTGCCTATTGGTTTCAATCATCTTTTGTGTTTGGAACATGCCCACAGTGTCTCAAAAATGCTGTAGTAGCTAGGCAGCTAACTAGGGTTTGGAACAGAACCAAAGAGTGTTTCGGTGAAAATGTTATCATGCCACCCTTGTCAGATTCTGAGATAACAATATAATGATCTTAGGACACACACTGATTTGCCCTAGGTAAATGACTGGGAAACACTACATATTTCATGATCACTGTGAACATCAGACATCCAGATGGATGCAGTTTCAGGCCCTATTTCTAGTACCAATATTGATTATATAGAACTTTACTAAAAGCATACAGAAAAGGGGAAAGGTATACACAGTAGTTTCAAGAAGGGTTAAAATGAAACACAAGTAATGGGTTCCATGACTTAAACCAAAACAAAAGTTGCAGAAGTGTATTATCGTGGATAATGACTGGTCAATTCACAGACACACAAACACCCAAAGGCGTAACAAATTGGTTTCCATCAACTGGCCTTCAAGTCACAACACTCTTGTGAATCTCTTGAATTTGTAGTCTTTTAGTTTGCCTTAGTTCTCTCATCTTGATCTCTCTTCTCTAGTTTTCTCTTCTTGTTTGCTCTCTCTTTCAGTCCAGAATCAGACTGACATTACTGTCTTCAAATGGCAAATAATTGCTCAGATGAGTTCAAATGTCTTCAAGACAGTTTCTCTCTCTTTCTTTCCATCTCCCATTGTGTCTTTCAGGAAAACAGCAGGTGTAATAACCTTCATTCCATGTTCCATGTCTTGTCATATTGCGTACAAATACTGTACAAAAAAAATACATTGATTCCAGCTTGTTCATAAGTTCAGTCTCCATACAAAGCTACACAGAAAACAAAACTTTATGTGGTTGAGGTCATGAAACACATCTGACCAATGTTTTCTCAACTTTTCTCTCTCTTTATCTCTATCTCTCATCATTCATTGTAAAGTCTGGATTTAGTGCTGAGGTAATACTGAGATTAAGTTCGTTGCTCACTCAACAGAGAAAAAATACAGACAACACAAACACAAAGTCACAATCACAAAAGCTTTCCAAACATACCACAAAAGGGGTTTTCTACTCTCACATTTTGGTAAAAAGCAATGCATAAAAACATGTTGTTGTATTTAATCTTGTAGAGAAATGTCAAGGTGTCGGTTTGTGCATTGAAACCAAGCCCAAACTCCACCCTGAGATCCTATGACCCTCCTTAGCTAGAACCAAACACAACTGGATCCAAACTGGACCAGAACAACCACTGGCAACAACTCCGTAATGGTTCCAAAATGTGGTCGAGACGTGTTCTGCTCATGGTTAGAGTGAACCATTGTCCCACTTCCGACCCCAATTCTCAAACAAAATTCTGTAATCAAATATACAAATCTGCTGAAAGCTGAAACCTGCTAAAATTATTCTAACTTTGAATAGATTTTGGAATAGAGTTTTCAAGACAGCCGGCTGCAGTTCTTTCCTCCATCTGATAAAGATGCTATAATGTATGCTATAACACTCAGAAAGAGAGGCAGCCACTGGGAAAAGTACATCCTATATACGTGAGTGATAAAGAAAGAGAGAGAGAGTTGCAGTTGAAATGACTGCTTGTCGCTTAATCAACGAGGTCCATTTGGTCTGTCCTCATGCAATGTGTGACAGCAGTTCCAGATGAATGAGATCAGCATAAAACATTACAACAAGCAGGTAAAGAAAGAAAAAATGTAAGACAAAGAGAGAGAGAGAGAGAGAGACAGAGAGCTGCTGTGGTTGGCCAGGACATGCCGACACCGCAGTCGATATGAGGATTTAGCCTCTAGCATTTCTACATATTCCCGCTCCTCACATCCATCTTTCTCTTCGTTCACTGGCCAGTGGGTGTCCGATCACTCCCTCCTTTGCCAAGCAGGTGGCTGAAGTCGGCCAGGTCGATCAGCCCCCGGGACCCGTGGAGCATGTTGCGTGTTAGTCCCGTAGGATGCTGTGATGCTGTGGTGTAGTGGTGGCCTGTTGGGGGTAAGCCGTGACTGCTGATGATGTATCCTTTATGGGTCCAACGAAGAGGCTCTCCACTGTATTCAATCTGGGTACTGGGAGCCGACACCACCCTTCGTCGGTCAGGAGAATCCTGGGGAGTCATGGGGTAGTTGTATTCGCCTGCTGACTTGCGAAGCAGGGTGCCCGGTCGTATACCCTGATCGCGGTACTTGGAGAGAGACACGTAACGTTGGCGGTCAATTCCAGTTTCAATGGCCTCCTCGTGGCGTCGCCCAGTGCCTTGTAAGAGTTTAGAACTGAGAAACAAGGCGGAGGAAGGAGGTGGGCACTGTGTACCCACCGAGCTCAAGAAGGTCTGACTTTGGTCCCAGCTGGATCCGGAGTCGGACAGGCGTAACCCGCGTTTCTGCTGCAGGGGTGTTTGCTCGGGTGTGGGCAGTAGATCAGGATCCAGGTCGCCTGCTTTTACCCAACCATTGGGCATGACGAAGAGCGTCTCACCTTGTGAGCGTGGGTGGTCTGCGCCGCTATGTCGTGATACGCTCATGACAGAGCCACTTCTACTTTGTCCCATGATGCAACGCTCCTTCTCGCTCTTCCGCTGCCCACTGGAGGAGGGCGTGTTGCTTTGCGAACGGTGGCGGTGTTTCTGGCCCATGATCCAGCACACAGCCAGACCAGAAAGCGCAGCCCCAGTGGAGAACGCTGAAACTGCAGCGACCACCAACAGGTTCAAAGTAACAAGACTTTCAGGTTCATCCATGAAACTTTCATGTAAAAGGCCTGCAGAGAGAAGAATAGAAATCAAAACAAGAAAGAAGAGGGAGAGAGCAAAATATGTTACAATTCCAGAGTAGCAAATCTCTATTACATACTACAACAAACACATAACTTATTGCGCTTGCTGATAGCATCGTTTATTTGGACATGTTGTTTTAGTACCTGATTAATTGTGTCAGAAAAATAGCACTGACAGTTGTCAAATCTGGAGGATTTTATTTTATAATTCATTTTCATAGAAAGGATGCATGTTTACCCAGAAAATAATGATCATGGTATGATTTAAATGCGCATGTTTATAACGCAAATAGAGCTTGGTTAAGTTTGACTGTGGGTTGTATGTGAATAAGGCAACATCCACACTAATACATTTTTGTCTGAAAATCTTTTTTCAGTCTCCTAATGCTATCATTTTCTTAAATATGCAGTAATTGAAAATGTTTTGGAAACAATTTTTCTGTTTTCGGAGAACGCCGTTCTAGTGTGGATGAGAGGCATAAAAGTAGAAAAATGTATGCACTTTCAAACTAAACTTATTAGCGTGGACAAAAGCGCTACTAAAAGGAAAACTGCAACATCTACAACCATTGACTCTATTAACTTCATTCGACCAACAAATCAAAAGTTCACACTTGAAGGGCTTACAAAAGCATCAAGGCAGCCCCTCCATAAATTATGAAGCATTTTGAAATGTATCTATTGAGTTTCTGTATATTTCAGCCCCAACAATTGATCACAAAGCATATTGTTGACTAATTCAGTCCATCAGATATAGTGTGTTTCAGCAGATACAAACAAGGCTGCTCTTTAAAGGAGATATGACCTTAGAAACCTGAACTCAAATGTGCTCTCAGCAATTTCAGTCACTTTGCCAACTTCTGAAAAACTTCTCAAGACACCTATTTCAGTAATTTTGTCATGTATTAGGGAAAATATATGGATGGTAAATTAAAAAGTACCTTGAAAGTCCTGCCCCAAGAACTATATGCAAATAATACACACTAAATACTGTCTTTATGTGACCATAAGCAAATTATGTTATTCCGGTTTTCCTGAAACCCTTAAGACTAAGTAGATGTTCAAAATAATATAAGTAGACCAGTCTAAAGATATCAACAGCATTTTCAAAGAATGTAACAATTCCTAGAGCTAATGTCTAAATTACTCATAGGATGGTGTGGCAGGGTGGAGGACGGGGCCGGGTCGTGATTATACACACCCGGTCCCATATCAGGCTAATCAAGCCTCAGAGAGGGATAAAGGCCAGTTGAGAGGGATTAGGGGTGTGTATCAGCTGTGAGAGGCGCCCCGAACCCAGGAACCAATCATCTAGCCACGAGGGCTCAGGGGACGGTGGAGGTTTCCAGACCAACCCAACACTGCATTGGCCTCAGACTGGTTGGGCAGACACGAAGGTGGCAGCCAATTCGAGTCTTCGGCAAGCAACATCACCAGCACGCTCTCCAATGCAGTGATCAAGGACACATCCTGCTCACAGGCTCTGAAAGAGACATTAAGCTGTCCGTGAGGCGAGCTGGTCTCATCTCGGAGCTCGACGGGGGCAAACGAGCATGCTGGGGAACGCGAGGTCCGCAGGGGTTTACCCGGCGATACTGTGCACATTTAAATTCCTAAATCGCCTCCAGCACCAGCCGAGCCGGCCCCGTGGAAGAAGGAAAGCCGCAACCGCAATGTTGCCATGGTCATGTTCTCGCGGCCGTTGGAGAGATAATGACCGCATCCAGGAACTACACAAAGATGGAAAGGCATCTTTAAAAAGACTCATCTTTAATAGAGAAAATACACTCTTTTGTCAGAAATATATACTCTCTTAGCACTGTCGAAGCACCCAGGGGCATTCTCTGCACTGATCATGCAGAAGGAGAGAAAGCCGCTGGAATGTGCCTTATATCCAACTGCATACTTTGTTTAGAGGTGAATGGACCGGCAGTGGGATTCAGCTCGCTCGGCTCCGAAGTAAAAATCGGAATGAGTGGCCGCATTCCAGCTCCTTTTATCAACTCGCCAATTCTCATTGGCCTTTTCTCAAACATTTGATGTGTTTGGGGCTACCAAGAGTGATGCCTAGTGTCACTACATCGACACAATGTTGAGTGAGTGACAGAAGGGGAACTTTCTTAATTTTTTTCTTAAGAACATTTTTGTGAACCTGGCCCCAGAATGTACGAAACAAATCAGTTTGTAGCACTGCTTTTTACTCTGCTAAATTCCAGGAGAGACCTGAGCCTAAGTCACAAAAAGGAAAACAAAGAGAAGAAAAAGATTTAATGTCTTATGCTGAGGGGCTGTATATGCCACCGGACATGAACACACAGAAAGGTAAAAGTTCCCAGACTAGCAAAAAAGGAGATTTATTGAGTAATATATTGATATATTTTATGAGCTTTAATGAGCTAGCAAGCATAATCTACCTCCCCGATGAAAAAGGTACCTTATATAAACTTCACCCAAATATTAGCGAATTTGGCCAGCTATTTAGAAACAAATGTGTTACCTTGGCGTTAGTAAACTGACAATCGTAAGTCGGCATGTACTAAAGCATTCCAATCCTTCCTCTGTTATCTTTTCTCTCTCTCTCTCTGCTTTTTAGATGCTGACTATTCTTTTCTAGCTGTAGCGTTTATGTGTGGGCTGTTAGCCATCTCAGAAATGAGAAGCTGTCAGAATCTCTTTGCCTCGCTATCCAAACTGGAATATGTATTGACAGTGAGGGGAACTTTAGCTCGTTGTTTGGTGTATCACTCTTTCGATTTTTTAAGAATACTGTTTGCAATCCTTACAATTAGGACTGTGACAGTGCCATGCTACAGTGATGCTATCAGATGGCAAACCATGGTAATTTGATAAATACCATTGTACTGTTTGATGTACCACATTCTTAAACCATGGTATTTTTTATATTCATTTAGCCTTTTTTTATGTATAGGACAACTAAATAGACATCTACATCTAAAAGGACACAAATTCATAGAAATACAAACACGCACAAACAAACAAACATTAAAGCTCCCTTTTTAGATCACTTTCACTTTTCTGCTATTAAAATTGTCAGCTGGGAATCTCAAATCTCATTTTGCTCTCTCATTCAAACAGCAGGAGTCCAAGAGACACTATAGTCAATTGAACCCATTTTCTTAATATTTTGTTTCCTTTGCACATTCAAGTACAATACCTCAAGATTGCTGTTAATGTGTGTTTGTCCTCCAGGTTCACCTCTGAAATCCACACAAACCCCTGGAGCGATTTTAAACACACTCTGAACAACCTCAGATCCCTTCTATATTGGCGTTCAGGAATATACACTCATCTCGGGCTGTTTAAAATATAATAAAATGTAATGTATGCAAGGAATGAAGTGAGCAAGTACAGGAGATGAGAGAGACGTTGATGTACACTACCAGTAAAAGGTTTGGACACACCTACTCCTTAGTTATTACTATTTTCCAAATTTAAAAATATTAGAAAAGTCATCAAAACTATGAAATATGTAGTGGGGAAAAAAACATTAATTACAATTTTACTTTTGTAAAAAATGTATATGTACTGTTGGCACAATTTATATTTGTCTACAAAATAAACATAAGCCTTTAAATTAAATAAGTATATAAACATTAGCCTTTAAAATGTTTTTTAAGATTTTGAGAAACAAATGAAGTAATTTGTGTCCAAGCATTTGACTCAGTGTGCTCTATCATAGATCCAAGATGGTGGCGCGGTAGCACGCAGCGGCCACTCCTGATCCAAAATGGTGCTATTTTTGTCACTTTTTCAGTGTCCTGCCTCAGCGACTACCGTCCTGTCGCACTCACACCCATCATTATGAAGTGCTTCGAGAGCCTCATCATGAGGCATATTTAGACCCAGCTGCCACCCATCACTAGACCCACTGCAGTTCACATATCGTCAAAACCGTTCAACAGACGACGCATCGCCATCTGGCCCTCACCCACCAAGATAAAAAGGACACATATGTTCGAATGCTGTTCATAGACTTCAGCTAAGCATTCAACACAATTATTCCTCAGCACCTGATTGTAAAGCTGAACCTGCTGGGCCTGGACACTTCCCTCTGCAACTGGATCCTGGACTTCCTGTCTGGGAGACCTCAGTCAGTCCGGATCAGAAACAGCATCTCCACCACCCCTACACTGAGCACTGGGGCCCCCCAGGGCTGTGTGCTCAGTCCACTGCTGTTCACTCTGTTGACTCACGACTGTGCAGCAATGCACAGCTCGAACCACATCATTAAGTTTGCCGATAACACAACCGTGGTGGGTCTCATCAGCAAGAAAGACGAGTCAGCATACAGAGAGGAGGTGTAGCAGCTAACGGACTGGTGTAGAGCCAACAACCTGAAAGTCTCCGAATGTGGACAAAAAAAAAGAGATGGTTGTTGACTTTAGGAGAGCACAGAGTGACCGCTCTCCACTGAACATCGACGGCTCCTCTGTGGAGATTGTCAAGAGCACCACATTCCTTGGTGTTCACCTGGCGGAGAACCTAACCTGGTCCCTCAACACCAGCTCTATTACCAAGAAAGCCCAGCAGCATCTCTACTTTCTTTGAAGGCTGAGGAAAGCACATCTTCCACCCCCCATCCTCACTACATTCTATAGAGGGACTATTGAGAGCATCCTGAGCAGCTGCATAACTGCCTGGTTTGGGACTTGCACCGTTTTGGACAGCAAAGCCCTGAAGAGGATAGTGAGGACAGCTGAGAAGATCATCGGGGCGGCCAGGGGGCAGTGGGAACTGCCCAAGGGAGACGCGGGTCTGCTCGTAAGGGGACTGTACCGCGGATAACACACACAGGGGGAGTCCATGTAGGAGTCCTAAGCTGTGGAGCACCTATTCCAGTACAGGGTAGATTAAGTACCCGCAGTGGATTGGGTCGGCGAGTTCCTCCGCTGAACTGCGGACCCAAAGGGCTAGGGAGGAGTCATCCAGGGATCCGAATGAGTGGGATCTCCTGGGAGAGACAGCGCACAGTTTTACCTCAGCCGAGGGAAAGGGCGCTAGGTGCAAGCGATGCAGCCGGTCAGTCCGTCAACGTGTACCGAGTTCTACCGGCTCGGACCTGAGAAAACATGGGACAATACTGACTCAACCATGAGATTGTAGAATCTTGCAAAGGTATTAGGTGTTGCCCAACCCGCTGCTCTTCATATGTCTGCCAGGGAGGTGCCTCTGGCTACTGCCTACGAGGACGCAACACTCCTTGTTGAGTGTGCTCGGACCCGCAAGGAAGGGGGGGTCATGGCCTGGGTGTGATAGGCCAATGAAATGGCATCCACCACCCAGTGGGAAAGCCTCTGTTTGGAGACAGCGTTCCCAACAAAGGATCCTCCTCCCGGCCCTCCACTGGGGGGGCGGAGTGGTCTGCTTTCCAGCTCTGTAGCTAACGTCTTGGTCCCTGAGTCGATCATCTCAAGAGCGCCTGGGAGCCTTCCGGGTCCTCGAGGGGGTCCGCGAGATAGGGGGCATGCGTTTCCTGCGGGGTGCTCGACGAGCGGGCTGAGAGCTGGGCCCGGGTTGAGGCGGAGCAGAGTGTTTCTTAGCCGCAGGAGGACGCCCTCAGCGAGCAGACGGGGCATGGGCCGTGGCGGCAGGTTTGCAGCGGGGCAGGATATGTGAAATGGCCTCTGTCTGCTTCTTCACCATGGAGAACTGCTGGGCAAAGTCCTCGACAGTGTCGCCGAAGAGGCCGAACTGGGAGACAGGGGCGTTGAGGAAGTGTGTCTTGTCCGTCTCACGCATCTCGACCAAGTTCAGCCACAGATGACGTTCCTGAACCACAAGTGTGGCCATCGCCTGCCCGAGTGACTGCACTGTGGCCTTCGTGGCACTGAGGGTGAGGTCGGTCGCTGAGCGCAGTTCCTGAAGCACGTCGGGATCAGGACTACCCTCGTGTAGATCTTTAAGTGCCTTGGCCTGGTGGACTTGCAGGAGGGCCATGCCATGCATGGCGGAAGCGGCCTGTCCGGTGGCACTGTAGGTTTTGGCGGTTAGTGATGACGTTGTCCTACAGGCCTTGGAGGGGAGCACAGGGCGACCCCGCCAGGTGGCGGCATTCTCGGGGCATATGTGGAGAACATGAACCATCCACAAACGTGATCGCAGCCCAGACACACAAGACAACACCTGTGGCCATCTGAAGCGGAGAGCACTCTACCGCATCCAGGAACTACACAGGGGTGGAAGGGCATCTTTATAAAGATGCGTCCTGAAAAGGACGTTCAACGCCGTTGTGTATTGCTCTTTAGAGGAAAATACTCTTTTATTGTGAAAATCACTCTTTTAATAAACAACTCTTTAGTTGCGCTGTCGAAGCGCCCAGGAGCAAACTGCACTGCCGTGCAGAGAAGGAGAAAGCCGATGAAGTGCAACAGCAGATTGCTCAGAGGTAAGAGGAACAGGTGTGTGACTCACAGCTCGTGCATACATGACCATCGGCTCCGAAGAAAATTTCTGAATGAACTAGATGTATTTCCCCGCCTTTATATCTGTATGTCTGGGGGGCGGAGTATGCAAATACTGTCTGCCAACTTCTCATTGGCCTTTTTTCATAGATCAGAGGCATATTTGGCGCTCAAGAGAGACCCCTAGAGTCGCTTCTTGGACACAACGTCGAAGTGAGTGGCAGATGGGGAATGCTCCTTTTAGACTGGTTTAGAGTTCTGAAATTTACAGTATGTTTTTATAATACAGTTACCTCTTATATGTCTAAATATCAAGGATATGTTTTTTCTCCATTTCATGACCCCTGTAAGAAAGCTTTTACCATATAGCATGATGTCTAATGCTGACACTAACCACTTTCCATCTAAAAGTTTTTTCTTCTTTTTTTTTTTTTGGAGTGCAATAAATCTAGCCCTTTCTTTTCATTTTCTCTCATTCTGCCTTCATCATCATTTCAATGTATCTAGATTTTTTTCAAAAGGATCTCTTCAATTATCTCTCATTCACCTCTTGATGTTGTGATTTCTTGCTGGGGTTCATTATGATCTCTGTGTTAATTTTGCTCCTCTCTCAACTTTGTCTGTAAATACATCCATCAACCTCCAGCTTTGAACATCGAATGTTAGTTAGCATCGAAAGTAATTTTGATGATCATGTGTTGTCTCTCTCTCTCTCTCTCTCTCTCTCTCTCTTTATTTGTTTCACCAGTATATCTTGAGTTACTTACAAGTCAGGTTTCTTGCAAGTACAAGCTTAAGCCAGTGTACATTGTGCGATTTTATTTCTTTACTAGCTGCTTGTCAAATCTTGGGTAAAAGCCAAGGCAGACTGTGCAACATCAGCTGTCTTTTATTAAAGAATGTGCAATGTACATATTAGCTACAACTTTGGTTATGATTGATGCCGATGTCTGGTATTTTGCATATTAATGGATAGTACACCCAAATTCTGTCATCATTTACTCACACTCATGACATTTAAACCCAAATAACTTTCTTTTGATTGAATGTCTCAGTCACAATTTACTTTGATTGCATAGAAAATAAATATGCAATGAAAATAAATGATGACTGACACTGACACCCTGTCTAATATCTCCTTTCGTGTTCCACAGAAGAAAAATTGTCATACAGGCTTGGAACAACATGAGCGTGAATATATGATGACATCATTTTTATTTTTGTAAGAACTATCATATAAATCTGTGTCATATTGTGACATCCTCACTGAAATGTGAAATTGAAAAGGTACCACACAAACCCAGGCAAGCCCTTCCACAAATGTTGGCATTTTGTCTTGTTTTTCAGTAAAAATCATCAAGAAATCATCCTTAAAAAAAAAAAAAAAACTGGATTACTGGAATATAAGATATTAAATGTTTTTATAGAAATCTATCAAAATACTTTATAGTGAAAACTATTAGCCAATAAACTTAATTTAAGGGGAAAAAGATTCCATTTGTTAACATTAGTGACTACATTAGTAACGAGCTAACAATGAACAATACTTTTAGAGCATTTATTAATATTGGTAAATGTTAATTTGAACAATGTTTACCAACACATTTTAATCAAAAGTTGTATATGTTAACTTTAGTTAATGCACTATGAAAAAAAACATGAACTAACAATGTACAACTAATTAACTAATTAATTATTTAAAAAAGACATTGTTCATTGTTAGTTTATGATATCAGATACGTTCAATAATGTTAACGAGTGGAGCCATATTGTAAAGTGTTATCGGGAAAACAAAAGAATTGTTCTTACCCAAATGGCAAAGAGTTTTTCTTGTCTTTTACAAGCCTTAAATGTGTCCGCTGGAAAAATCGTGGCAAAAATCTTATAGTGTGTAATCTGCTTTACTTGGCCAGTGACATTCTGACTCATTCTGCCCTATATGACTATATGAATCTGTAAGTCTGCAGAGATTTCCTCTGCTCTATAAACCTTGTTCATCTGCACATCTGCACCAGCTTATAATGTTAAAGTGCTCAAGTGTCGGGACTGCTGTTCCAAGTTCTGTTGGACTAAATCAGTCCTTTGGAATATAATTAAGCTGTTCTTTCTGGACCTTGAAAACAGCAGAATGTGTTTCATTTGCTGCCAGAAGGCCAGCTTTGTGTTTCCGGCTTTGCAAATGCCATTTAGAGCAGAATGCGAATCTAAGCTTTATGCTTCATTGAGTGTAAAAAAAAAATCAAAAATCAACAATAACAACACATTTTTCAAATTCATTCTGCATCTTCTGTTTACAATTCGTTCCACCTTTTTTAAAACGTCAAAACTGCTATGGCACAGAAATGCACAAACACGGCATGTAGATGGATCCATCTTGCCTGATTCAACCAGTTGACTGCTTAAGCTAAACTTTTAAACCAGCTCAGAATGGACCTTCTCTGTTTCTGTATATATGTTGTTAAAAGCTGCTAGAGTATTCACTCGTGGTACAAGGTAAAGAACAGACCCGTTGGAGACAGGCCTGAAAGCTAAGGGCACATTTTCATCAGACATCCCAAACAAGTGCACAAACTCACCATCACAGTCTCCGAGATGTGAGATGTTCCCGTATTCAACGTCCTGCACAAAAGGTAATCTGAAAAACAGGAGAAAATGTATTTCAACATAAAGTTTTGAGCTTGCAGTCTGAATTGAATGTAATCCGTTGTATTGTATTGGCCAAGTATTCTCTTTTTGTGTACAGGCATAGTATGTTTCCGGCCTAACAACGTTTTAGATTGTCAGTGCTTTGTCTGTATGAGTGTTTGTGTGTGTTTAATATTTAACCTGGTGCCAGGCCTCAGGAGTGAGCAGGTGCTTCCTCGGGTCCAGCCGCAGTATGGATCTCTGGACGCAATGCAGTTTCTACACAAACACAAACATACATACAGAGTGTTTCTCTGTGTTATTGCAGATGACAGTTAGGGGTGGGTAAAAATATACATTTTTCAAACTTCATTTGAATAAGCTTGTTATGGATTCATAAATCCCAAGCTCAATATTTTACTCTATGTGCAACCCCCCACTACAATGAGAGGAAATACTTCGCATTTGCAACCAAATTTTGCACTGTGCGACTACAATGTACAGTATATACTTAAATGGTAAATGTTTACATTTCACTCACAAGTAATTGTGTAGTATAGTGGTAAAGTATTCAGCAGCGAGATCCATTCACTGCATGTTCAGAGTAAAAGTTGTTTCGGGAACTGCGTGTCCGAAGATGAGATCCACGCAACCCATTTGTCATTGAATAATGTCTCTTTTAGTACCCTTTCTGTTTTTTACAGTGAGTTGTTGATCAAAAACAACCAAAAATAAACATTAAATTGTAATCATGCATGGCACAGATGAGAAAAAGGCATCGGAGTCCCTCCATGTCTCTCGTTAACATGCGCTCATCTACAGACACTCCTTACAGAAATGCCGGTTTTGTTAAAAAGACAGTACTGGTTTTAGCACATGTTACAAATCAAAGTAAATACTTGTAAAAAGTACAAATAGTGCAGTAAAACAATAAACATGTAATGTGTAAATATAATATATTTATTATTGATTGAGTACATGGATTTGTTCATTTTCGAAGAGCCCGAATGTGACCAAAATCGAATTGCAAGCTAGCGAATCGTAATCGAATCAAATTGAGAAATCTGCATGAATACCCAGCCCTAATGACAATACCAACCTCCTCTATACTGAATACACAATACAAACGGACAATAAATATTGGGGTTCACACAGATGTAATGTACAGAGACTGCATGAATTGAAGAACGAGATTAAAGACATGACTTGACAGAGATTTCGCTGTTGTCTCATATCTGTCTCGTTCTCTTCTGCTCTGTACTATTCAAGGTTAAAGGCTGAAGACAGCATTTTGTGTATGTTTTGCCACCCACGGCAATGTAGGTTACTGATGCAAACCACATAGTCAATTTGCCGTACACATGTTGCACATGGTGCTGCCGAGTTACAAACTACACTGGAAAAAGTTGTGTTGGTGCAGATGGTTTAATTGAGCAGTACCACAATCCCTCATGATGAGAGAATGACAGCCGACTCAATCAAACCATTCCATTAATCACAGCTCAATTACAGCAGAGCTTTACTGCATCACAGGAAGAGACTGTTCCAAATGTGCCATACAGGACACATGCCGACAGGAGTGTGTGTGTGTGTGTGTGAGAGAGAGAGAGAGCATGTGTGAGTGTTTTGTCTAAAGGAAATTGTAAAAGCTTGGTCACAGTCATTTCAAAGCCGCTGATGAAGCAGCATGCGTTTGGGTGGCACAATTTAAAATGGGAAGAGGGAGTGTGTGGGATTGAGAGATTGGGTGGAATTGTGTGTTTGTGAGTGTGTGTATTGTATTTGATGTATTTGTATATGTATTGTATTATATGTATTGAATTCAAGTAAATCTGTGTGTGTGTGTGCGTATATGCGGAATTAACTATGCTTGTACATATTTGTGTAGAGGGGACACGTGGGTTAGTTATCACATTTATAACTCCATTTCTCAAAGAAGTTTTCTTTTATGAAGTACATTTCTGCATAAGCCCAAACCTTAAAGGTGCACTCAGTCATTTTTTCCTCATTAAAAAAGTTTGACCTCTAAAGACATAAATTGTAATTTTGCAATATACGTAGCCTTTGAAATCATGACCACTCACATTAAAATAACACATTGGGGGCTGCCATATTAGATTTACATGACCAGCCGAATACTACTCGCTTAATCTCAGTATCCGTCCTGCGATTTGACGAACTCACTCATTGATTAAGTAATCATGGTATGAACACAACATTTCTACAATGGCATCTGAAACTGAAAACTATTGGTTTTAAATGATGCTGCATCCAAGCAGTGTCAGTGTAAGTCCAAGATGACACAAAGACAAAAGTTACACTTTTAAAAAGAGTGCACCTTTAAAGACCTGGCTTCGAAAACTTTTGTTTGTTTTTTACTGATATTCCCCAGGTTAAAAAAAAATTACAGTTCATTGAACACACGTTGACCTTCTGTTAAAACTTGCCCAAATAGCAGAGTATTTTGTCACACTATATAACACAATATAAGCGTCACTGTGGAACCTACCATTAAACAAGTGGCATAAATTCATATAAACATTTGAGGAGACACATTCCTGATAAAAATGTGACAACCCCACCTGATGTGACAATACCTTTGTCCTAAGAACACCATTAAACGGTAAACGTGTTGAAGTGTGTGTGTGTGTGTGTGTGTGTGTGTGTGTGTATACTAACTTCATGCATCTGGAGTGCAGTTGGCAGCGTGCGACAGGAACTCTCACCACACAGGAATGGAAGACCACCAGCAGGGTGTGACTGGGTTTATCCAGGGTCAGAGAAAGAGGCTGCCGAGCTTGTATGGAGTCATCGCCACACCTACACACAAATTAAAGCCAACAATATATTCACTCATGCACTTTCATTAATAAACACTTCCCAGAATACATTTCACATTAACACACACTCATTAGCACCCAACATGTAGAAGTTAACATATCAACGGCTATTTGTTTCTGCTTCTTTGAAAAATTAAATAGACGTTGTTGTTAACTGATCAAATTGATCTAACAGAGTTTTACAGAAAATATGAATGTTGCCATATGGCAACACTGCACAACAATGGAAAAAAGCCTATTTGCCATATGGCAACTCTGTGCTACAATGAAATTGCACTAATGCATTTTCTCATAGGGAAACACTGAAAGATAAATAGAAGATAAAAAGATAAAAAAAAATATTGAAAAATAACATAGCATGATGCTTGATGTAAAAAAGAGGTTATTTTATACCTCTAAAACATTTTTGCACCTCCTTTTTTGCAGTTCGAAACAACAGAACAAATATTTTACATGTTTGTACAGTGTATAACAGAACATCACAAATTCATATTATGTGAACATATTATGTTGAGCATTTCCACAGAAACCACATCAATTAAAAATTAAAAAGTTGCCAAAGGAACTATTCTATAATGGTGTAATAGATAATGGGAAATGTTGTCCAGACCGCTAGAGGGTGCCGCTTGCTTACACAATGATATCTGCAGTCTATTTTGAAACATAGCCTTTAAGATTTTATAATCACGCAAAACCTTATTGCGATTTCAAACTTAACTCAATCAATTGTGCAGCCTGAATGGATACCATACCAGTGTCTCAGAAGTGAAAGTTTGCTGTTTTCAAAACGTTTGGATGGTTTTACCTCATTATGTATAGGTAAGTGCCGGTTTCACAAGTGTCACGTAGCAAAGTTTTATCCTCATTAATATGAGAACGAGAATTATTTAAAATGTAATACTGGATGTTCTTAGGATTGCCAAACCTTCTACATTCTGATACTAACATTATTTCTGGATTGAGCATTTGAATTCAAAGAGTTTGTACAAAGTGTAATGATGATAATTAATTCTAAATGAACCATCGAGTTTTCATATCAGCGTTTTCATGTTTAAACCGATTTGCCGATGGTTTTATTTTGGTCATTAATTGGCCGATACATATCGGTGGACGATACATTGGTGCATCCCTAATATATTTACTGTATATATACTGTACAGTGGCAAGAACAATTATGTGAACCCTTTGGAATTACCCGCATTTATAAATTTGTCTTAAAATCTGGTTTGATCTTCATTTAAGTTTCAATAACGCAATCTGTTTTAACTAATCATACACAGAATTGTATTGTTCTTGTACATATTGAATACATCATTCAAACATTTACAGAGTACATTGGGAAAAGTATGTGAACCCCTATTCTTATGACATCGACAAAAGCTAATTAAAGTCAGGAGTTGGCAAACCTGGCATCACATTAATGAAGCGAGATTGGAGGTGTGAGTTAGAGCTACTTTGACTTATAAAAAGCATTTTGAGTCTGCTATTCACAAGAAGCATCTGCTAAAGTGGACTGTGCCTAAAAAAAGAGATCTCAGGAGTTGTTGGATTAGAGGTCATAAAATCAAATGGGAACAAATGTTTCTTTATTAGAACATAATGCATACCATACAGCGTTAACGAAAAGTTATGCCAGTCATGACAGAGGCTGCTTACATGCAGACGTCTTAAAGGTACTGTAGCTAAAAAGGGTCAGAAGGAGCAAGTAAATTGGCAAGCAAAAAACGAACAAATCTAGACTAACATTAGAAGTGTAATTCAGGGGAAAAAATGCAACAAAATTGTACAATATGGCCCCTTTACAGACATAATGGCACCCTTTGTGTAACACATACAGAAGCGTGAACATTTTCTCATTCACAAAGTTCACAAACATTCAGTTGAAACCTTACTATACCGAAAATCACAACAAAATGTTGAAAATCGTGGCCTAATGTTTAGTGCAAACATGCTCTCTATCCCATTCCTCTTCTCTCTGCCTCTCTCCTCAATAATTGCCTGTACTCTCTCAACTGTCTATGACTATAAAATGTGGCAAAAAGCCCAAAAAATCCCCACTAAAAGAGTTTCAGTCAGAGTTGGCCTGTATCCAACTCACATTAACTGCCAAGCACCAAACAGTGCATTACATTACTGAAAAATCTCTGATTAAATGATGACACAGGCGCCTTAGAGAAGCTCCAGAACAGTAGCTCCAACAATATCAAACATCTGCTGCAAAAAATGATAAATACACTAAATAGCAAGAGATTGGGGAGTACACTTTTCTGTTCCACCATGACAATCCCTGTGCTCAAAGCAAGGTTCATTTTTTGAGTCTGGAGTGGAAGAAATTGACTGGCCTGGACAAGGCCCAGACTTGAACCCCATTGAACACCATTGGGATAAGTTGAAACACCTAACTGTAATATCAGTGCCTGACCACACTGGTACTCTTGTGTCAGAATGGTAGCACATATCTGCTGCCATGTTTCAACAACCAGTTGTTAGGAAAGATCAACTCCCTAGTAATGCCAATGGTTTAGTACTGAAATGCTCAACAAGCAAAATGGTTGTGTGTTTGATTGTCCACTAACTTTTGTCCAAATGCAGGAATGTAGTTATGTGAAAGTCTGGATGTTATCTAGAGAACAACTGAGGTAAAACAGAAGGTCAACCAAACACAGCCATCTCTTTCTTTCAAGTGTGTGTGTGTGTGTGTGTGTGTGTTCCAAGTGCCATTTCCTGCTGAGAACCTTATCTCAACCGCAGCACATCTTGGCTCCATCTCCCAGCATGCATCTCTCAGAACCACACTGTTCTTCTAGACAGGTAATGACTTTCATCTTCAAAACCCCAGCCATGTTTTTTATCCACCAGACTTATACACACACAAACTCACACTCAAATAATCAGCTAAACACTGTGGGATCGTTTTACCACCTTCTGCTTTTATAGGCATTTTCAGATGCACTGTGTTTGTTTACAGATAAATCGTGGATTTATCTTTTCCATTGCATTTGATGTTGGATAACTTAGACATCTTTTACTTTCTTAAAGTTTTTATTCCACTGCTAAACGCCAATAAATGTAAACAACCATGGGGCATTGCTTTGATGAAACAAAAGTAAAAAAAAAAATACTTAAATACTGTCTGGAAGCAGAGAAGAACGGTAACTACCAAAGCTCACAAAACAACTTAATTTCCACTTCTTATATTTTTAAGATATCCATTAGGGATGCACAAACCCTGACACAGAGCAGAGGGGTCTTGTATCATCATGAAGGGGTTTATTTTGACCATATTATTACACTTATTACATGGCTACTTACCAATTAAATGTACATGAAAATTTATTTGAGTTAAGATACATTTATTTTGAGAGAAGAAAGAGACCGTGAGTCTCCAGAAACATCTGAATTCGACTTATGGTTTGCAGCAGAGTTCTGTTAGTGCTTATATTGCGAAAATAACCACCTGACTTCTCATTATCCTGCTTATAACATGACTTTTTGCCATTTTGCCATTTTCTGTTGAAGAAATAAAGTCAAACGGAAAGTCATACAAAGTCATAAAAGACATGTTCTTGGTTTCAAGGAGAAATCACATTACCGTTCTATGTTGTAGCCCTCCAGCTCTTCCAGAAATATATCACTGTTGGAATATGGAATCTCCGAGCTGGGTGTGATGAGGAACTTGAGAACGGTTCCCCTGGTGGATCCAAGAAACACCACAGTCCGGTTCTGATGTGGGCCTGCCTCAGTGTCCACAACCATAGTGTTCAACTGGTACCTTAAAAGTGAGGAAAATAAAGCAAGAAGCACCGTTTTATAGAATCTTATAGAGATTAAAGTGTAAATACAATCTCTATTGAAACCCACGATGATCAGGTTCCCTGTCTGTCATTCACTCGAAGTTGTGTCGACGTCGTGACACTAGGGGTTCGATCTTGAGAGCCCCAATCACCTTTGCTTAAAATAGAAAAGGCGAATGAGAATTGGCGAGTGGATTTGCATGCCACTCTCTGCCCTGGAGATACAGGCATAAAAGGAGATGTCATCAAAAAACTAAAAACCTAAACTCACTGGAAGGTCACGACATGGTCGAGCGCTCCCTGTGAGGAACGCAGCAGTTTGCCCATGTCCACTCTTCCATACCTCGTGACATGGTTCAACGCCTGCGGCGTTTCCTATAGGAACCCCTAGTGTTACTACATCAACACAATGTTGAGTGAGTGACAGACAGGGAAGATCTGTGTTACTGGTGTAACCACTGTTCCTGATGGAGGGAACGAGACGTTGTGTCCCTGCTGCCGTGGCGATGAACCAGCTGCTGACATGGCCGGGACTCTCTATTGGCTCCTCAACATAAATCTGAATGAGTGACGCATGCTATCTCCTTTCATACCCATATGTCTGGGGTGGAGAGTGGCATGCAAACTCCACTAGACAATTCTCATTGGCCTTTTCTATTTTAAGCAAAGGTGATTGGGGCTCTCAAGATCGAACCCCTAGTGTCACTACATCGACACAATGTCGATTTGATTGATTTATTTGTTCTTGGTGGGTGTGATCTTTAGGAAATGTCCCAGTCGAGGACTTCTAGCTGGCCTTGAGTGACGCAATCACACTTTAAGTGATGTAGGTAATTTGAAAGTGAAGAGCGCAAGATTGCCATTACTGCCGATATCACCATTGAGAAAGAGATCCTTATGGATTTAAAAACCTGAGATGTTCTGCATGACTGTGTGATTGCTTAACTTATTAAACAGGAAATGAGGACTGATTTTCACTTCAAGTAAATTGGTAAGTGCTTTTTGCATTGAGTGTCACGTAAATTAGTGTAAATTAGGCTGCTTGAGCATTCAGTGTCAGATCAGAAGTAGTTGAGAAGTAGTGCTGCATTCCATTCAACTCGGAAAGTCAGAATTTAAAACATCCTACTAGGAAAATTGCAATGGAATGCATCTTGAAGTCAGTTTTACAACTTGTAGGCTTGTGCAGAAATTCTCAACTCGCCGAGATGCAGTGGCATGATGCCACACAAACATGTCGACATCTCAGGGAGATATACAAGTAAGTGATAAACATTCACTTTATTAAGTAATATCGATAAATGAGTTAGTTTCCACATTACATGATATTAAAGCTTGTTTAACAAATGCCTGCAGAAACAGGTGTATAAAACATTATAATCTCTTTTGATAATCGTACACCTGAAGCACAAATGCTAGCGCTGCAGTTTTGTTTAACAGTTGGGTTGATAGGAGACATAGCGCTGCAGCATTGTTTATCAGTTGGGTTGCTAGGAGACATCTCTAATGAGAGTCAAACCCCTGCTAAGCTAATGTGAGTGTTGCAGTTCCGAATATTGGGGAATGGAATGCATTTATGGTCGGAGATATCAAGTAGGAATATCCCACATCCAACTTGAATGGAACGCAGCATAACCGTGTACCCTGAAACTAAATATATTGCAAGCAACATTTAAATTGCAAATATTTTTAGATATATTTTTCCAGGTATTATAGAACTCCTTGGTAGATTCATATGAAAAATTATGATTTTTGACGTTCATTTCTCAAAACAGTCATCCTGCAACTTTGAAAACTATGTTTTTTTAATGACATGAAGCGCACTGAAGGCCTAGACTTAAAATGCATGGCCCGTGGCTGCTTTAGTGTACTTTTACTTTGTTCTATGTTAGAAAACTGGCTAGGCTTATTTTATTTTTCTTCAAGCATTCACTAACCTCTATTCAAGATGAATATAGAGTCAGAATGGTCTGTTATTGATTCTGAACCAAATATGAATTTTTTTCTCTCTCAAGAAAACCACAGTGCCACTTTTCTGTGACAATTTACCTCTAGTTATCTCGAAGGGGCCTTGGGGCCATTTCAATCAACTTTTAAAAAGGAAGACGATTTATAGCTACTTTTTCTCCTTTTATTTTGAAAAGTTTAGTTCACAGTTACTCTAGTCTGAAGGCCTCAGGCAATTTGTTCTCTGCAGAAGTACTTCTGGGGTGCAGATTTCTCTAACCTTGAGAGACACTGCAGGAGCACTCTAACTGAAATGTTCACAGAATGATGTCCTTTGTGTATAGTGTGCTAACATTAGCTACACTACAGTAGAGCTTAGGCTTTGATTTAAGATTTCTCACCCAATTTCAGTCTAAGTAGCAGGGCTTTCAGAAAGGCCTAGAGAATTATTTTTCACCTTTCAATTCACAGAAACATACTCCATATATAAAGCACTTTGGGTTTTATTGATATTTCAACATAACACCCTGGCTTTCTGTGCTTAGTATATTTCTCACCGGACCATGGTCTTGACTATCCAGGGTCTATGTCCCAGCAAGGGGACTGCCTCGTCCATTAGAGGATGAGTCTTGATGAAATTCAGCACTTCATCTGGAAGGGTGTTGGAGGAACTGAATCTTGAACCCTGGACAGCACAACCTCCCGGCCTGGAAACATAAAAGATCCACATTCACTTGAAAATGCTTTGGCACAAAGTATTTGCGTTGCACAAATGTGCTTTGAATCAAGTGAGTTTAGATTTATGGGTCAGTACTTAACTTTTATTCTCACTTGGCTCTCCAGCCAGACCTTAAGGACCCACACATAAGCAGTGATCCCCCCCAGTAATTTATTTAATCAAATATACAATATAGAATGAACGTTCTGTAGGCCCGAACTAGTATCTACTGCACCTGTGGCTTTGGGCAAAAACTGTAAAATCTCCAACAGCAAAATATTCTTGTGATTAATGGCAAAAAATATGATCTGTGTAAACTGGGGATGGATGGATGGATGGATGGATGGATGGATGGATGGAAGGATGGAAGGATGGACAGACAGACAGACAGACAGACAGATAGACTAATTGATTCTGAGATGGGATAGTACGTATATTTGGGGTCAGTCCCTGACAAATACCTTGGTTTTGGTACCAGTTCGTCAGGTACTGGTGTCCATATGGATTCTGGTGATTTCTGCTCCTTGAATCTTCCCTCAAACACACGTGCCAGCTGCTGCATGTCAAATGCACACACTGCTGAGCCAGGGATGCTAAGTAAAATCACAGAGTAACAACAGGGTTAAGACATGCCCCTGATCCAATCCACACCTCTAACAGGACGGCAGACACACCAGCACACATTTTCAAAAAGCACACACACTCTGTCACTACAGGCCCAAGCCAAAGCGATGTGAATAGTCACAAAAGCACTTTTTTGTTCCCAAAGCAGACAGACTAATCGACAAATCTACATCAACTTATAGAGTGTCTCGACAGCAACTCATGTCATTGATAAAAACTCAGGTTCATGTAAATGCAAATGTCAACTAAATATTGAAAATGGAGTCACCATTTTTACATGAATCTAACTAGCCTGATACAAATACTCTTAGCTCAGTTATGCTTCATTTCCAACTTATCTCAGATGTTTCTATAAAATAGACCCAAATGAGAAAATTGTTGACATACCATTTTACAGTCTAGAGCATAGAGCTATAAAATGAATGTTGATAGCAGAGCTCCGATCACAGGTCTTGGAAGAATTTAATGTGAAATGTTTTAGTTCATATAGGAATCTCTGACATTTGATTGGCATCTTTGCAAATCTAAACTTTTCTGAAATCTCTCAGATAAAGTGATTATGTGTCAACGAAATTGTGCCACTGAAACACTATTGGTACAGTATACGGTCTGTGTTATCATTTTAAATGCCCAATCATTAGGAATCAAAAGCAAAAAACTTCACAGATATTAAAACAATCAGTTTTACAACATATTAGACAGACACTGCAGCGGAAACTGTAAAATGAACAGACAGGATCTAGGCAAGTGAACAGACTGTACAGCCCAATGAGTTTGTGTGTGGTAAGGGATAGAGTCTGTTCTGGTCTGCAGGTGTTCACCATGTGTTCTCCAAATGGTGGGGGGTTGGATGGACAGTTGAGGAAACTTGGATCCCCTAATCTGTCCAGATTTCAGTTTTCAGGCAAAGCAAGAAAACAAATAATTTGTATCACTTGACTGATCATATACTTTCAATTTGAGAACATTTTTGACAGTGCTAAAGCTAAAATATATTTAGCCTGTATACATTATTTTTATTTTTTTTCATTATTTTTTTTTATATCCCTTTACAGAAGACCTCAGGACCCAATTACTATAAAACCTCTGGTTATTTTTTATCATTCATAAATGACATTTTATGATTTGAGCTAATTTTCTTTTCTTCTTTAACATTCTGCACCACTGATT
Source organism: Moxostoma hubbsi (assembly GCA_032164185.1). Classification (NCBI taxonomy): domain Eukaryota; kingdom Metazoa; phylum Chordata; class Actinopteri; order Cypriniformes; family Catostomidae; genus Moxostoma; species Moxostoma hubbsi. The sequence goes on along the minus strand of JAVLUX010000009.1, from coordinate 44,759,849 downwards.
CCAAAAATATGAATTTAACAAGGTATATATTGTGTAGTTTTGAATGCACTCTAGTACATACAGTATACAGTGTGCATTTATTGTGTTCAGTCATAATGAGTGTTTTGAAGCACTTTGACACAGAAATCTCTTAGGAATATCTCCTTTTACGTGGACATTGTATTTTGGCTCAGCTATATGCAACACATCATTTTAATTCATTTAAACTGACTGATCTCAGTTCAGAAGATTCTGGGCAGTCAGTAAAGAGTTAAACTTCGAACGTTTGTAGTCATTTGACAAAACAACATGGCGCTGATCACAGCGGAGTTTGTCTTTGGGAGAAACGTCAACAAAACTACATCTGGAAAGAAAACCTAATTAAGCTTTTACATCACAACCTATTTGAGTCAAAAGATCTAGTTTCATCCAAAATGCCATTTTTATAATTTATAATAAGTACTTTATTACATTTTTTTACTTTTACTAATTTAATGTGGATTTTCACATTGAGAATCAATGGTTTCATACAAAAGCTGAAAATGGTTGATTTCAGAGGCATTATGTGGAGTTACAATAAAAATGGTGCATTTCGAACGGTATATCCAGACCAGTGCAGACAGACAGCACACTGAAGGTTAAGTCATTCACTAAATAGGGAGCAAGGGAGAATCCTATAGCTCTCTATGCAACTAGGAGCATTCACGCCTGAGTCCTAAAATCCGACCAAAAGTTCAGTTTCAGGCTGCAGATGATGTTTGGACCACTCAACATGTATGGCAGACATGGTACAATGATAATCAGTACATAGATTCAAAATGTATAATGTATAATTTTATTTTATCATGGCTGGCAGTGATTGGATGATGCTGGCCATAACTTTAAGTCAGAATTAACTATGCTAATTTCTGATGTTATATATATATATTTAGGACACAAAATTGTACCCTATTCATGGGAAGTGTCACAAACTGCCACCGTCATTTTGGATGAGAGAAAGAGAGCAAAAAGAGTAAAGACAAAAAATAAATAAAAAAATGTAAGCAACAGTAAAAAACAAGAGTAGGCAACTGGGGTGTGTCAGAGTTCACCCATGGTCTCTCATCTATGCTCTGAGGGCAGATTTGGCTGCTTCTGTGTGAAGTCCAGCTGGTACACAGAGGAGATATCTTGTCTGCACTCCTCACCTGACACTAAACCTGCTGAGACAACAATGGCCAACATTGGACCAATAGTGGGCCAACACTTGATCAAAGACAGGAAAACACTCATCTGCCAAACCTCACTGTCCTTGAATGACAGTGTCATGCCAAATCAATGTCCCCATTTAAATCCTACCACCCTAGAGATAATAACTGTATGTAATGCCTGATCAAAAAGCCTTTCTCATTATATTGTTGTAGTAGCTGGTCAGATAAATAATTAAAACTGCACTTTAATGCAGATAATATGACTAATATATTAAACATAATCTAGACATTATATCGACTTTAACATAGTAACTACCTACTGTGAAGCTTAAAATAACAAAGGAAAAACCATCCTTGGACAATTAAACACCTAATATGATTTAAATGGTCTTATCATTTAAAAACCAGTTAGCCTGCTAACTGAAAAGACAAAGAAAGAAAAAATTTCCTTTGTTTCAAGAAATGTTTTATTTGCAGTTTTGTTTACATTATGTCAGCTGGTGTTTCATTTTATTGACATTAATTGACATATTTGACAGTGACATTAGTCTCACAAAGCCAGAAGTGTGCAGTAATACAGTATATATATTTATATTAGGGCTGTCGATTTAACGCGTTAATTCAGCGCTATTAATTTGATTAAAAATAATGTGTTAAAAAAATGTAACGCAATTACTCGCAATGCCTCCGGACTGTAATAAGGAAGATTCCTGAGAAATGCAAGCTTGTAGTACCACATGTTTACTCCAGAGGGCAGTAAGTGAAACTTCAGCTGTATGGCAATGCGCATTTTATACAGTGAAGAAAACAACCCTTCAGCAGGCAGCAGTGTTGCCAGCTTAGCAACTTTGTCGCTAGATTTAGCGACTTTTTTTTCTAAAAAGCGCCTAGCGACAAATCTAGTGACTTTTTGGACCAATCTTAGCCGCTTCCTGTAGAAGAGTCACCAGTACTGCCATGTGAGTGCGAGGTCTTGCTTCCCGCCGCAGGCATACCTCTATCACGGCATCTGACACAGATGTGAATGAGCTGCACATGCGCAAACAGAGTTGCCAAGGACCAATAATAATCTTTATGTTTTGCTCCACCTCTGTTTTAATTTAAACAATTGAATTTGACCATTATTTTTCTTGCTTATCACTCACTGTTACACAGGTGGAGGCTGTGTGAGAGAGAAAATAAGACATTCTGTTGTTTCTAACTTTCAATTTGAGTGATCATTTTACATGTTAATATAGCCAAAATCACAGCACAGTCGTTGTCTTTAACTTATGTTATAAAATCAGGATTTTAGCAGTGAAGAGCAGCAGCTTGGAAGTGACTACTGGTTAAAATGTCGTCTTAATGGGCAGCATTTCAGTCACTATTTCATACTCGTTACATTGTCTGACAACAGAAACAGAAGAAATATGTACATGCGAACAGCTTTATTGGGAATTCAGCTGTACTAAAATACAGTATGTGAGCTCATCTAGCGACTTTTAGTGACATTTTTAGCAGGCTTTAGCTACTTGTCATTGAAAGTATTTGGCAACACTGGCAGGCAGCACAACACAAACATGCGGTACGTTCTTACGTTCAAAACACTTGATGGAGTGCAAATCCGAACTAAGGGATCTCAAGATGTGTTTAAAGATTGAGTATTAAACTATGATTAACTTGACACAGTGTCCTAAATATTTTATGTTAATGACGCAAAGAACCCGAGACGCTACACAAGCATGTCTGACGCAGGTGTAAATTGACGGGTCCTTAAACAATCCCTCATAATAAATCTCAAACTGATTGACAAATTCACTTGTGTAATGGATTGCTGTGAACTGTGTGTCAATGATTGACTTATGATCAATAATATGGTAGTAATCAATACATTGTATTCTAAAGCCGCTTTTTATATTATCAATGATTAACTCTTCTGCTACAAGAATGTAATGCATTTTAATTATCTGAATATTTTTTATTATATTTAGTATGAATATAATTTTTAAATATTAAAGATAACTATGTATATAATTGTTTCATCATTATATATTGAATTATTGTTATATGAGGGGCTTTCTCAGCAAATATTTGTAAATTATTAATTGTGATTAATTAATCGGGACACCATGTAATTAATTTTTCTAATATTATATATATATATATATATATATATATATATATATATATAATATTAGAAAAATTTGAGCAATTATTAAATGGTGAATTAGGTAATTTATCCTTAGATCGGCTATTAGACATACAGTATATAGTTATTAAAAAATATTTAGCTTAATCTGAAAAATATAGAAAACAAGGAGTGAAATTGGCTGGCATATTGTGGTAATGGGATACATTTTATTTACATTAAATTAGATAACGCACACATATGTATATATATATATTAGAGGCTGTACCACATGTTAACGTGATAATTTAAAACCAATTTTTATTTTTTGAAAAAATTATCAGCTTTTAATCATTTTGGCCTAGGTTTTTTGTGTTGAGATAATGAGAATTTATCCAGACTTACTACAGAAAATGTAATTAAAATGTGGGAAAATGTCCAAATGTCCTGATAATACTTAAAAATGTTAACTTTAACAAAAATCTTGTGTAACCTGAATGAAATCTGTTTTTCCTGAAAACAGTGAGAATAACCCAATTAGCATGAAGTCTAGTCTACTTTGCAGCAGATTCTGGCCAAGAGCTTGGTACTCAATTCAAATGAATATTCATTTCAACTAATAGTCAAATCAAACTTTATATTATAATATTTTTCAAAGATTCAATGTCACAAACCTTGAAAACTCGGCAAAACCAGTGATTAGTTCTATTGATGAAAACCTGTGCACACTGATTCCCAGAGGTTGTAAAGCAATCTGATATGAGCTTGTGATTTTCTAAAGTGGTTGCTTTTTTTGTGTACAATATGCATCAGACAGCAAATGAACTGCAGGCATCCCATGGGCTGAAACTATGACTACTTAAATTAAAAAGATTTCTAAAATATCCCTCAAACTGTTCTTTCAGCCAGTGCAATCGATTATGGCCTAGAAATTGGCCCGACACCAGCTACTTCACCTTGTGAGTGCAAACGACAGAAAAGATTAGCCCTCACACGTTCCACATAGTGACTAAGTAAAAAATAAACTAGATGAGACAGTTCCAGAAAAATCTGCCCATTCAGATATAAAGAGGGCTACTCGTTAAATTGTAATCATTCAATTTCTGCTCAATTCTGTTAATATTCCCCCCTTATAGTTACACAGTGAGACAAAAAGGGTCTGATCTGTTAAAGATGAGCTTCTGGGTAAAGTCTGTTGGTGTAATTGAAGGGCTTTGGGAATGAAGGGTCTCATTTGGAAAATGGGAACAGACTGGTGGCAGAAATAAGGCAGTGGGCAAAGTGTTAATGGACTGATTTTGAAATCAGCTTGAGCATGCCGCCTGCCTCCTGCATGGAGGGCATCTGTGCCAAAAATTACACTGTGAGTTAACAGAGATGTCCTTGAATGGAAGATTCCTCTCTCACTCCTTCACCATCACTTTCGATCTTGTAAACTGCTACCTTAGTATCTCAACCATGTAATTACCTCAACAATTTATAAGAAGCGGGGACAAACAACACAATTGATTGTGCAAAGGCTTTAATTCATAGTAATGTTGTTCTACTAGAGGCATTACTGAATGGACACTTTGCTCTTTTGACATAAGTAGGTGATGGTAAAATGTAGATGATTAAAGAATAACATAATATTCTCTCTGACTCCTTATTTTTTAGACTGTCATTATTATTATTATTGCTCCTACTTAAATGGAGGGTTCACCCAAAAATGAAAATTCAGTAATTATTTGTAACTCACATTTTGTTCTTGTTTCTTTCATAGAATATTAGATGTTAGGAAGTATTTTAGTCTCAGTTGCCATTCACTCTCATTGCATCATTTGACCATACAATGAAGATCAAAGGTGACTCAGGCAGTCATTTTGCTATACATCTGTTGTGTTTCACAAAATAAAGTTAGTCATACAGGTTAGGAACGATAAATAATGGTAGCATTTTCATTTTTGAGTTTACTCTCTTTTTAAGCTGGGATAGGAAAAAGTATTTAAACACTGAAAATATTTCATACCATAGGTCATATAGTGTAACAATATCAATTGTTGGGAGTTTCATAGAGAATTTTGACTAGGGCCGATAAGCAACCACCCAGAATGCCCTAAATGCCCACCCTAGCAACCACATAGCAACACACTAAAAAACCCTTAAGATCACTTAAGCAACCATATAGCCACCCTATACAACACCCTAACACCGTGTCAATGAGCTTTGCACAGGCAAGCACCACTCTTATAAAAATAAATAAATAAAACAATTACGTTTGATCTGTGTTGTTGGTAACATTGTAAAAGCAAAACGGGCAGATATGTAGATAATCACCTCATCACACAAAGCTCTGTGGCACAGCCACTCACGTCTGTTTGAGAGGGAATGCCTCAAGGGTCTGCGAAATGAGAACTAAATGAGAAAAATGGATGTGGCGGAAAGCAGGAAGGACTTCATGCTGGTTGTACTTTGGCACAGACCATATCTCTGGAACTTCGGCGAATAATGCAGCATACTATTTGAGATATTCCAAAAAAAATACAAAAAAAAATCATCAGTTTAAGTTCAGACTTAAAGGGATAGTTCAACCAAAACTTAAAATTCTCTCATCATTTACTCATTCTCTTGTGGTTCCAAACCAGTATAACTTTTAGTGACTGCGACTAGCATATTGCCCAACATCTCCTTTTGCGTTCTACGGAAGAAAATTCTATTTGTTAAATTCTATTATAATCCATCAAGTTGCTACGTTGCTCAGAAACCGTAAATAGAGAACGACTGATATGGGATTTTAATGACCGATACAATCAAGGGCGTGAATTTGGCTTGAACTTAATGCATAAGCGTTTTTTCATTCTTTTAGCCACATTAACAACATATTAATACGAACCTCTGGTGAACTGCTTTACAAAAAGAATATTGCGCACAGTCTACAAAGTTTATTCCAGTTTTAGTTTCAATATACACTCACTGAGCACTTTATTAGGAACACTATGGTCCTATTAAAGTTTCTGAAGTGGTCTTCTGCTTTTGCACCCCATCCGTCTCAATGTTCAACATGTTTTGCATTCTGAGATGCTATTCCGCACACTTGAATTATACAGAGGGGTTATCCGAGTTACCATAGTCGTTCTGTCAGCTCACATCAGTCTTGTCATTCTCCATTGTCCTCTCTCATCAACAAGGCATTTCTGTCCACAGAACTGCCGCTCACTGGATATTTTTTTGTTTTTGGCACCATTCTGAGTAAATTCTAGAATCTGTTGTTCGTGAAAATCCCAGGAGATCAACAGTTACAGAAATACTCAAACCAGCCCGTCTGGCACCAACAATCATGCCACGGTTGAAATCACTGAGATCACATTTTCCTCATTCTGATGGTTGATGTGAACACTAACTGAAGCTCCTGACCCATATCTGGATGATTTTATGTATTGCACTGCTGCCACACGATTGGCTGATTAGATAATTGCATGAATATGTAGGTGTACAGGTGTTCCTAATAAAGTGCTCAGTGAGTGTACGCTTGTTCAAAACCCCTTACTTAACTAATGTGTCCAACTTTATAGGTAAACCTGATATTAAAGAACCTTAAATGATTAAGTGGAAAAGTGGAAATATCGGTTAAAAATATCGGTCAAACCGATTATTGATCTATCTCTAACCATAAACAACCTACAGTTAGGCTGATGAATTATATTAACTGATGGAAGTATTGTTTATTGTGATTATTCTTCTAATTACTATTAAAGGTGCACTAAGTCATTTTTTAAACTCATAAAGCCATGAATTGTAATTGTGCAATATATGTAGGAAATCATGAGCACTAACATTATAATAAAGACTCCAGTCATATCTGTAGCATTATAAAAGCGGTTTTATTCTACATGGAGAGGGCCCGCACATGGGGGCGGCCATGTTAGAATCACATGACCAGCCGAATACTACTCGCTTAATCTCAGTAACCGTCCTGTTATTTGACACTTTCATTCATTGATTAAAGTAATCATGGCTGACTGTGAGTTGTACATTTCTACAATGAAACTGAAAACGATTGATATTAAATGATGCTGCATCCAAGCCACTAGGTGTCAGAGTAAGTCAATGATGACCCAATTACAACATTTATTGAGTGCATGTCCCCAGGATGTGATAGATTTAACTTAAATAGATTTAACAAAAGTCTGAGCCATTAAATGTTATATGTTATAAATCGGAAAGTATAGAAATATAGATTTTTTTACTCAGCAATATTCTCATCAAATTTTTGCTATGTCATGACAATTGTTGAATTTAAAGAAAAAACTCACGGTAAAAGCCGACAGTTCACACTAATGTCTGCTAAAGCACCCATTGCGGCAACATTGAGAATGCGACGCACGCAGGCGTTGTGTTCCGAATTGCGGTCTGACATATTTTGGAATGTAACAAAACAAAAAATCAGGCTTGCATACCTAGAAGCATCTGCGTTCATGTACTTGGGTAAAGTATGTTTCAGACTTAAGTGGGTTTTAGAATATATTATTTCTTAATACACAAGCCTGATCATATTGTGAGAGATACCTCAGTTCATGTTATCTCCAAAAAAAATAAAAAAATAAAATTTTTTTCAAAATGTAATGAAAATCAATCCGCCTCTCAAATGACTTTGGTTTTTGAATGACATCACCAAGACCTCTTATATTTCAACCCTTCGCCTCCAACCACCTGCCACTTTTCTCGATCCTATCAATTCTGGATCGATAAAATTAAGTCCCCATTTTTTATCATTGAATATCCCATTTCACTCTGTCACATAAGGTAGTAAAATGAGTTGTGAATGTTTTTTCATGTTGACTTTAACTGTGGTTAAATCACAGTAACGAACAGCCTGTCATGTACACTTGTTTTACTCTTTATTCCTGTGGACAGAACAAAATGTAAACCAACAGTAGCCAAACACAATTTAAACAAAAATACTTCTGTATTCCAAAAAAGTATACTGTCTAAAGTATGTTCAGCACATATAGCACCAAAAACATTTAACTGTAAGCTGATGCCAAAGCTAATTTATATTCTAATCATACCAGCACAATGAGAGGTAATCTACAGAAAATGTCTCTCATCATTTGTCTGATGGACTACAATATATTATACTGAACATACAGTCAATGTGTACTTCTGCTGAGGCCTAGATGAGTTTTCATAGACGAGTCCTTACATTGTGTACCGAGATCTTGGGACTTAAAAAAGAGCTGAAAGAACAACATTTGGGCTGGTTTTATGATGTACTCGACTATTTATCCATTTAGTTCAACGCAGAACAGGCTGATTCATTCTCTATCATAAGCTCAAGAGCTCAGATTATTGCATTGTTAGTCATTTTGTCTCTGTGCTATCTTCCTGTCAATCTCTTTCTGTCTTTCTTTGTCTCTTTCTACCCATTTATTGTGGGTTCGCAGTATGTAAATGCCTGTCCTCTGTTGGGAATTATTTCATGTTTGTGAGAACAAAATGCGTCTGCTGTTTCGGGAGGCATTCTGTGCCAAGGCGGCGTATTCAACGCAAGGTGGAAATGAACTGCAAAATCTTTGTTTCATGCTTATTTAGGTAGTAAATGTTTTGCTGTCTCACCATAGAACTACTCTGTGATAGTACTCGGTTTCCAAGGAGACATTTTACATGTCTATGTGTCAATCACACATTGAGTTTTCAGGTATTTGGCAGCCATTTTTTTTTTTGGAGGTGTTAGACTTTCAGTACCCAAGGATATATCAGAGTTCAACACACAACTTCAGTCATAATGGAGGTATGTGTGTGGTAAGGAGATATTTATATGTTGAATATATATGCGACCCTATTATTCTGTTGTGGTATCTGATGGTAATATCATGGTATTTTGCATTACATTAACAAGGCTTAGCAACCGCTATCATTGGAGGGATGATTTTAGGAATATCTAAGGTCATGTCCACACTTATACATTTAAGTTTGAAACCAGTTTTCAGTTTCCTAACATTATTGTTTTCCAAACTACGCTGTAAAGGAGAGGGATTTTTACAAGTCTCACACTGTTCCAGCATAGAAGAGAGGACAAAAACGTAGCAAAATGTCTGCGTAGAGGTCTGCCATGATATATTTTGATGGTAATGCCATGGTACTTGTTTGTAAATGCCGAATTATTTCTCGTCTCTTTGCCTCACTCTCACTCTTTTTGCACACTGACGTTGTAATCTGCACTAAAATGCGAGCTAGCAATTTCCAACCTTGTGGAAAGCAGATCAGTGTTTTGCCCATTGTAAAAATGTGTTTTTGTCATTTCTTATCATCCCTGATAAACATAATTTTAAATAGTCTTTCCCCCAAGACAATCAAATTCACACAACTGCTGTTTTTGTTTTCCTTCTGGTGAAAGGAAGCTTTTTTAGGCACCATACCAAAAGGACAAAGTCCAAATTGCCTTGAAATTGGATTCATTCGTGCTGCACGGGTTCAAAACAGATTAATAAAAAGCCAAATCACAGCGGAGTGCGCGTATGTGTGTGTGTGTTCAGTTTAAAGCCATTTTCCATAGAAATTTTATTATTTTAGTTTGATAATCTTAACCCATTTACATGAATCTTACAAAAACTTGGCATGTTTTACTCCCAAATCAAAAGATTTTTCTTTAAAAATAAAAAAGTCATTTTAAGGACCATTAAGGCTGTTTTGCATTGTGACATTGTTTTTATGACATAAGCGGATTTCCCGCAAATGTCCCCGTAATGTGTCTAGACATTTTATGCAGTGATGACTCTCATTATGTAATAAAGTATTTTGTTTCATCAAATCAGCATAAACAATAAGTAGCATAACAAATACTACCAAAATGTATAGATAATTATTTTTCCAATAATTTGTATTTTATTTAAAATATAATATAAAATATCAAAACTCAATAATATACTTTACATTTATATTGAGATAATATGAAATACTACATGAATTATATTAAATATCATCATTAAATAAATATAAAATGTAACATAATATATTATAAGTCAAAATATACTTTAAAGATATACTTTAGGGTATTTGTACTTATTTGCATCAGGGCTATTAAATCACATTACTGTCTTATCTGCATTCATCACATCTCTCTCTCTCTCTCTCTCTCTCTCTCTCTCTCTCTCTCTCTCTCTCTCTCTCACACACACACACACACACACACACGTTGGTGCAGCTATCAATATGAAGACTGTCCATAGACATAATGACTTTTATACTGTGCAAACTTTATATCCTATCCTCATCCCTAACCATACCCCTAAACCTAACCCTCACAGAAAACTTTCAGCATTTTTACATTTTCAAAAAACATAATTTAGTATGATTTACATAAGCTGTTTTCATCATGGGACCGACTGATTGTCCCCACAATGTAGGTAATACCTATACACACACACACACACACACACACACACTGTTTCATTGCCTTCAAATACTTTATAAACACCATACTTTCTCACATCCATTCTGTGAGGCAGGAGACATAAGCAAAAACTCCACTTGATCTATAATGAACCTTATTGTTGTCTAGGGAAAACACCTGATATATCAAAGAAATCACATTAGTGATTTTTCTTCCCTATGGGTGTGCATGTATGTACCTGTTAGAGGGTGTAGAGAAGACGCCAAGTATGACATCTCTGCCCTGCATGCGTATGATTGGGCTGGTAGACTGCAGTAGGTTGAAATAAAAGTGTGAATCGCCAGGGATTGAGCAGTTCAGACGTGCCTTCAGAAACGACGTCCACTGGCGCTCTAACACGCGCTGAGATCCGCCCAGATCACCTTTACACACGCGTGCCACACGGGACACCATCACCTGACACACACACATTTAAAAAGAAAATAATTCGGTTTACTTTGCACTCGGCTTCTACAGCTTCAAAGCAACCATTCATCAGAGAACTGCTTTTGAACTTAACACTTCAATTGTAAGAATTCTTCTGACAATAGTGTGAAATCATAAAGGGGTTTTATTCTACACTTTTGAAGCAATACATTTTTTTTTTCTCTGAAGTCCCTTTATATGTTAGTCAAAGTTTTTTTTGCAACAATGTAGTTTCAGTTGACCATTTAACACTATCTGTCTAAACGATAGAATTATTCAGATTGTTTTAGTTATTGTACTTTTAACACTTCTATATATGCTTCTACACTGCCCGGACATATTTTGTTGGACCACCTTTAGCATTGATTATGGTGTGCATTCATCATGGCTTTGTTTCGATAACCTTATGCAACATCACAACATTAATTTCCATCCAGAATTGCATACATTTTTGGCTGAGATCTTGTATTGATGACAGAAGAGTCAAATGTCTCTGTAAAGTCTTCTCTAGAACATCCCAAAGACTTTCAATGGGGTTAAGGTCAGGACTCTGTGGTGGCCAATTCATGTGTAAAAATTATTCCTCATGCTCTCTGAACCACTCTTTCACAATTTAAGCATGATGAATCTGGGCATTGTCTTCCTGGAGTATGCCTGTGCTGTCAGGGAAGAAAAAATTAATTGATGGGATAACCTGGTCATTCAGTACATTCAGGTAGTCAGCTGACTTCATTTCATTGCTGCATAATGTTAATGAGTCTAGACCTGACCAATTGAAGCAACCCCAGATCATAACACTTCCTCCAGAGGCTTGTGCAGTGGGCACTATGCATGATGGGTGCATCGCTTCATCGCTTCCCTTCTTACCCTGATGAACCCATCGCTTTGGAATCGGGTAAATCTGGACTCATCAGACCTCATGACCTTTTCCATCACTCCACAGTCCAATCTTTATGCTCTCTACCAAATCAAAGTCTTTTTTCTGATTAGCCTCACTAACAAGGGGCTTTCTTGTGGCCACACAGCTGTTTAGTCCCAATCGTGTAAGTTCTCGTCGCATTGTGCATGTGGAAATGCTCTTACAGTCACTATTAAACATAGCTACGAGTTCTACTGTCGATTTTTTTATGATGTGATTTCACCAAGAATTTTAGCAATCATGATCATTCAAGATTTTTTCCCGACCACATTTCTTCCGCGAAGCTGATGGTTCACCACTATCCTTCCGGGTTTTAGTAATGTGTTGGACAGTTCTTAACCCAATTCCAGTGTTTTCAGTAATCTCCTTAGATGTTTTCTTTGATTGATGCAGCCCAATAATTTGCCCCTTCTAAAACACAGTAACATCTTTTCCACGATCATGGGATACGTCTTCCGAAATGGATCTTTAAGAAATGAGAAGCTACCCACTGCATCAATTAGGGTTAAAAGAATTGTTGCCAGCTGAAACATATTAATAACTGCAATAATGATCAAATCATAGGCTCATAAGTATCTGCTTATTTAAATCCAAATGGCGACTTTTGTTTTAGCCAAGCAGTGTATATCGTTGCCTTTGAAGGAATGCAATGTGAAGGTTGTACAAAGTAAAATTTATCTTTAAAAATGTTATCAAAGTGGATAGCAGGCACAACAACACCATTTGAGCAGTCATTGGTTAAAGGAATAGTTCAACCCAAAAAGCATGAAAGAGATTTTTTAACTACGGCGGAGGGCAAGATTTTCATAGAATATATATACAGTATATGTATATTTTTATTTTCTCCCCTTTTACTCCCCAATATGGAATGCCCAATTCCCAATGGTGGCATAGTGACTCACCTCAGTCCAGGTGGCAGAGGATAAATAGCATGAAGCCTTCGCGTCTGGTACAGTCAATCCACATGTCTTATCACGTGGCTAGTTGAGTGCATTACAGAGGAGATATAGCACGTGTGGAGGTTTCACGCTATTCTCACGCGGCATCCAGACAGAACTCACCATGCTCCCCACCAAGAGCGAGAACAACACATTAGCGACCATGAGGAGGTTACCCCACGTGACTCTACACTCCCTAGCAACTGGGCCAATTTGGTTGCTTAGGAGACCTGTTTGGAATCACACAGCAAGCCCTGGATTCGAACTTGCGACTCCAGGAGAGGTAGTCAGCGTCTTTCCTCGCTGAGCTAACCAGGTCCCACATAGAATACATTTTTGATTGTTCCCCATCTTATGGCTTTTGAATAAATGGTATATATAGAACGCAAGTCGCATGAACTACTTTTCTGGTACTTTCTGTTCTTTTTGGAGCTTGACAGGCACTGGTCACTATATAGCAGCTTAAAAATTCTTCAAAACATCAAAGAAAGTCATATGGGTTGCAGGTGAGTACATTTTCTTATAATTTTATAATTTTGAGTGAGCTGTTCCCATAATAAATGTGGCTCAGTTGGTAGAGCGGGTCGGCCACTATTTGCAGGGTTGGTGGTTCAAATCCCGGCCCACACGACTCCACATGCTGAAGTGTCATTGGGTGAGACACTGAACCCGAAGTTGCTCCTAATGCCAGGCTAGCGCCTTGCATGGCAGCTCTGCTGTCATTGGTGGGTGAATGAGTCCCAGTGTAAAGCGCTTTGAATACCGTAAAGGTTAAAAAGGCGCTATATAAGTGCAGACCATTTATGACGATGTCTGAGGGATGAATCTTTAGTACATTAAACTTAATAAACAACAGAAAACTATTTACTATATATTCTCCTCCCAGCCTAGTAGGTGGCGATATGCAAAAAGTGAAAGTGGAGATTTATCATAAAAAATGACATAAATATTGATCTGTTTCTCACCCACTTCTAGCATATTGCTTCTTAAGATATAGATTTAACCACTGGAGACTTATGGATCATATTTATACTGCGTTAATATGCTTTTGGGACCTTCATTGCATTGCATTGTATTTATCTACAGAGCTGAGATATGTTTTGAAAAATCTTTGTGTTCAGCAAAAGAAAGCAAGTCATACATATCTGGGATGGCATGAGTGTGAGAAAATTATAAGAGAATTTTCATTTTTGGTTGAAGTATCCCTTTAAGGCAATCATCTATCATGTGATAGATTCAAGTGAATACAAAATTGCATCAACACCACCAACAGACTATAAAGAGCTTTTAAACTCTTTTTTCTCTCACCTTCTCCAGGTAGTTAAACTCCATGGCCATCTCTCTGAAGAAAAAGTAGATATGAGACCCCCATTCAACGGCACTTACAAAATAGGGCTCTGTAAGATACACACACATACACGCATTCATTTTGCAGTAGGCAGACAGCTTTCCTATGGAGAGTAAATTACTTATTGCAAGAAGCTCAAATAAGTAAACACTCATCACTCATTATAAAGACATTTCATCTGAACAAACAACATATGCACAGTCCCAGATGGAAGGAGAGAGAGAACAAGAGACACACACACACACACAGAGAATGGCATACATAAGTACGAGTATATGAGGCAGAGAGAGACTTCATAAAACATGCATGTCTTCTTAAATAAAGAAAAGAGAGTGAAGAGAGGACATTCAGAGGTCTTGGCCTCTTTCTTGCTCCATCGCTGTGTTTTATAATGCAGGCCTATTTCTCTGAGGTTCAAAACTGCTGTCTGTCTCACTCACTGGATGATTCTTTTATAGATATATTCATCTCATATCTCTCCTGCATTCGAAGTTCAAAGAGAGCTCTAAATTATACACACAGATCCACCTATTCTAAGCTGAATGGGGGTCTGAGAGCACTGTTCAGTTTCCCGTGGTTATGAGATCTCTGATATTTGTGAAAACGACTCAGGTAAAAAAAAAATCCCATTTAGTTTTGTTAATATCTGTGGCACGGCAGAGGGCGGGGCCAGGCTGGAATGTCGGCGCCTGATGGGGCGCGCGAGGGATAAAGGCAGCCGGTGACGACGGTTCGAGAGAGAGAAAAAATTACAAATGGCTGCCCTGTATGTGTTTATGTTTATGTTTGTGTTTTGGTTTAAGTTCTCATTAAATTATTATTTATATTGACAAGCCGGTTCTCGCCTCCTCCTTGCCCATCATAATCCTCTTTACATTGGTGCCGAAACCCGGGAAGGAGGAGGGATGCCCGTCGTAGAGTCCTCGACACTGCCGTCCACCCAGGGGAGCACCGCTGCCTTCTGCCGGGTGACGGAGTAGCCTGACTGCCCGGATGCGGGGAACGGCCACCGTCTGTGGGGCGAGTGGGGACTGGATTCCCGGGCCGCCTGGAGCGAGGGAGCCCCTGCCGGGGGCGGAGGAGTGCCCTGCTGTCCCCAGAGACGTGGAGGGGTTGAGGGAAGACCACCGTCCGCGAGGGGAGGCGGGAAGTAACTCCCCGACTGCCCGGAGCGGTAGGGCCGCTGCCAGGGACGGAGGAATGTCCCCACATGTCGCCAGGAAAGCGGAGGGGCGTTCTGTCCGCTGGGGGGTTGGAGGTTGACTCCAGTTCGCCCGGAGAGGAGCGGCTGTCGTCCGCCGGAGAGTGTGGAGGAGTGTGTGAGGACCACACGACGGTGCATCGGAGAACCGGTGAGTGAGCTTTTCTCTCTCTCCTCTCTCTCTCTTTCGCACCGTGTTGGCCTTTTCCCTCGCCTATTTTGTGTTTTTGTTGTTGTTTTCCCCTCCTGTCTCCTCCCAGGTCGAGGAAGGCGGGGATAACCAGCCGGCAGACGGGTCGCAAAGCACGCCCCTCCCCAGGGAAAGGGGAGGAGGAGAAGGAGGAGGAGGAGGGGGGGGGTTGTATGTCATGCCGGTGGTACCACGGCTTGAGGTAACGCCGGGAGGAGTGTGGAGTGGAGGGGGCGGGGCCGGGCTGGAATGTCGCACGCCTGGTCCCCGGTTGGCCTGATGGGGCGCATGAGGGATAAAGGCGGCCGGTGACGACGGTTCGAGAGAGAGAAAATTACAAATGGCTGCCCTGTATGTGTTTATGTTTATGTTTGTGTTTTGGTTTAAGTTCTAATTAAATTATTATTTATATTGACAAGCCGGTTCTCGCCTCCTCCTTGCCCATCATAACCCGCTTTACAATGTCACACTCAGAATTCAGCTGTGCAGAGATCTGTTAAGCTAAAATTCACCAAACAAAACCCACTTCAGTTAAACGGGTAAATTATATGCAGTACTTAAGGAGTGATACAGATGCCACCTATCTCACTAAAAACTCAATAAACAACTTTTTGGATTATTTTAAATGTAATTTGAGCTCAAGCACATGTGACATGCTATTGATTATCTCAGGAAATTATTTTTGACTCACCCCCTCCAGTTAGGTTTAAACTGTTGCCGAAATGTTTTAACAAATTAATGAATGTAAGTGCTTTATCAAATATACAGTGCTTTACTTTTTTGCTTTTAAACTATCTAGAACGCTTGACCTATTGTGAGTGCATTACTGTAAACATGCTTTCCGCAAACAGATGTTGTTGTTACAGCTTCAGTTGTATTTAACCCAGAATGTTTCTTTAAAATGAAATCTTAAATGTACCTCTGAACCATTTGGAATCGTGTTTGATAGTCCGCAGGGCTGGACTTTCTCCCAGACTCCGGTAAATGACGGCATCGATGGCTAGGAAGTCAGTCACTGTCCCTGTGAACAGGCTGCCCTCTGGGGTCAAAGAGCAAAGGTCTGGGGTCAATAACCAGATGTTACATTATGCCGTAATGATAGATAGCACCTAGTATCTGAATGAAAAATCCTTGAGTGTAATGATGTTTGTAAGAGGTTGTTAAACGTTTCAGTGGAGGAACATTTATTATTATTATCAGTATTCCCACACCTTTTAAATGAATTTTCCAATTATTTTTCCATGACATTTCAAATGTAATATTGAAACTGAGCATAACTACAAAAATATACTTTATTCACCACAGATTTTCTAAAACTTGTATGATTTTATTAATTTCCATGACAATTTTTAAAGGTGCTGTTAGCGATTTGAGCCATTCTTTCCAAAACCCAGCACTCCAAAGATACCAAATGAGCTTTATTTACACCATCACGAGCAGAAACGTTGTCAAAAACAACAGCAGCAAAATAGCGCCCTCAACTGACAACTGTTATGAGCAACATGGCATCAAAATGGCATTATGCTCAACATTAGGCTTCCACTACAATGATTGACACCCAGAAAGTGTCATTGTCCACAGGTCACGGACACATTTTTGTTTGCTGTTTACAGAGTTCTAGAGCTGTCACAGAGACCGACCAGTGAAATATTTAGTACACTTATTTAATTCATATCTTTCAGGGAGTAGTACATTTTTTGCATATAGTTCCATGAAAAAAAAATCGTTACAGCAACTTTAAATTCCATGTTTTCTTTCCAGTTTTGTGGGAACCCCATATAATATTGTGTAATGTTACTTTGTGCAAAGCTACTGTTAGTATTGGGTAAGTTAAAAAATAAAATAAAAAAACATTCACTACGAATGACTAATTACTAAATTGTAATCAGATTACTGAATTCACTTCATTGGAAAAGTAATCAAATTACTAATACTTTTAAGTTTATAAAACACTTTTCACAGAAAAGCTTTTGTTTTTCCCACAAATTCAAAATAATGTCTATATTTCCTCCTTGTTCGTGACTCGTTGGGGGTGCACACCATACAGCAGTCACACAATGCAACAGATGTGCAAATTAATGCAATTAATAATCAAAATGTATTCTACATATATTGTTATTTTAGAAAAATATGTGCACCCAAGAAAAGTAATTCAAAGTAATTTACTGAACTTCAGTAACTGTAATCTAATTACAAGAATTTGAAATGAAATGCACTACACTACTTTTTGTTCTAAAAACGTAATACGATTACAGTAATTAATAACTTTGTAATTATATTACACTCAACACTGGATGCTATCCTGTAGATCTGTAGATGACAGTAGGGTAGAACCATTATATGGTAGGAAAGATGTGAAGGTTACCTGCAAACAGGGCCACATTAGCATGTTTAGGGTCATAAGGACAGCGGGCCATTCCACTGATGGGCTCTCCAACCAGTTCCAGAGTGTCTCTCTGCACACACATACACACATTTTGTGAGGATGGATCTGTCACTTTCCAAGAGACAAGCAACTGTTAAAAACCACACATTTCTCCAAACACATTCAAAATTGCTGCTATCATTTCTGCACGCTTCCAGGAACAGTGGAAAGTGTGAGTGTATGAGAGAGAGTATGTGTGTCTGAAATATTGTTAGACAGTTCCATCAAACACATCTAGTGTTTGTCGGTTTACAACTCTCACAACTAAAACATTGTTTGGATAGTCCACACAGAATCCAAAATGTCTTCTGTATTCTTATGTTTTACGATGTTATACATAACTTTAAATCCATATATTATTTTTTATATTTTACCAAATAAAAAATATGATAATGAAGATCTGAAAATCTGATTACGTTACAAAAAAAAAAAACACACTTAACACTTGCACTTTCAGCTCTACCCTTAAAATGAACATCATCTCTTCTGAAACCTCACTGTATACATACATCCACTTACTGAATTTTTAATCAATCAAGTGTGTTTTACTTTCATCAAAGTTAACCAATTCTAAAGAGAGAGAGAGAGAGAGAGAGAGAGAGAGAGAGAGAGAAAGAGAGGGAGAGAGAGAGAGAGAGAGGGAGAGAGAGAGAGTGAGAGAGAGAGAGGTAATGGTAAATGGTAAAATGTTACCATTTTATTATTATTATTTGTCTTGTCAGTATCTGTTTTGTGTATTAATGCTTTGGCAATAATGTATGTACACACAATCATGCCAATAAAGTACTTTAAAATTGAAATAGAAATTTAATTGAGAGAGAGGAAGATTTGGAAGTTAAAGGGAAAGTTCACACACACAAAAAAAATCTCTCATATTTACTCACACTCATGATATCACAGATGTGCATGACTTTCTTTCTTTAGCTGAACATAAACAAATATTTAAAAGTATATTCCAGCTCTGTAGGTCCTTACAATGCAAGTGAATGGTGATCAGACATCTGTAGCTCCAAAAATCACAAAAAGGAAACTTAAATGTAATGCATACGACTCCAGTGGTGAAATCCATGTCTTCAGAAGCTATATAACAAGTGTGGGTTAGAAAAAGATAAAAATGTGCTTTTTTACTCTAAAATCTGAAAGTGTGAAAGTGAACGTAAACA
This sequence comes from Moxostoma hubbsi, assembly GCA_032164185.1. Taxonomy (NCBI): domain Eukaryota; kingdom Metazoa; phylum Chordata; class Actinopteri; order Cypriniformes; family Catostomidae; genus Moxostoma; species Moxostoma hubbsi. The sequence goes on along the minus strand of JAVLUX010000009.1, from coordinate 44,740,552 downwards.
GCTCCACATGTGGCTTTCATATGTAAAAGTGAAAGTGGAGATTTAGAGTTAAAAAAGCAGTTACATTTATACCGGTTTCTCACCCACACCTTTCATATCACTTCTGAAGAAATAGATTTAGCCACTGGAGTCCATTTTGCTTCCATTATGTGATTTTTGGAGCTACAAAGGTCTGATCACCATTCACTTGCATTGTAAGGTCCTACAGAGACTTAAATTAAAATGTTGTGTTCTGCTGAAGAAAGAAAGTCATACACATGAGGGTGAGTAAATCATGAGATCATTTTCATTTTTTGGGTGAACTGTCCCTTTAAACTGTGGGGTGAATGGCAAACAACACAACATTAAATGCTTTCTATGTAACTTAATTATAACATTGTGATAAACAGTAGTATTAATTGATAAAGTAATTCATATATACTCTTAAAATAATTAGTAAAATGCTGCAGTAACTTTTGGGAAAACTTTTGAGTGACTGACTGACTCAATTTAATCAGTGAACTGTTTTTTGAACCAGTTCATTGAAACAAACTGTACGAATGAACCGATTCCCTCAACTGAACCAGACATCTCACTGTTTATAGTCAATGTTCATTTAAAGTATGAGACTGCAACCAAGATCCCACGACTGTGAAAGGTAAATTCATGTTTGTTAAGTTTTAAATATATTGGGATGAACTGAATTGAATCATGTGATGTTTGTGTAGTATATGCTCTATATGTTTGGCAAGGGTAAACACTGGTGAGATATTGAAGGCTGCAGGCATCGTGAGAATACTCACCGTGTAATTGGCACACAGCGGGTTGAAAGCATTCGTCCCACACACAAACAACCCTCCATCATGACTCAACAACACTTTGATGTAATTTCGACACTCCTCCTAAAGTAATGAGAAATAAAGAGAAAGAGAGAGATTACTTTTGAACAGTATGTTACCTTGTTAAATTTGTTGATAGTTCTGTCAGTTTAATCAACACTGTTCTTTTATCCCTTACAGCAAATCACGGTGAAGTAATCAGAAAATAATAACGTGGTACTCTGAAATATACCATAGCAGTACATGCTACCACATTCATACACCATAGCATTAACTAGGTACACCGAGCTACTTCAAAGAATGGTATTACAATGTTACCATGTCCACAAAACATGGTAATACCAGGGTACTTTTTGAGATTTTTATTATAATGTTTTTAATAGTTTTTTAGTTTTATTTAGTTTTTGCTAATATTTCTTGTTTACTGCATATACACTCCTGTTATTTGATTTCATGGTAACACTTTACAATACAAGGGGTTTAACATTAATGCATTAGGCATCAGGAACTTACCATGAACAATATTTTTTACAGCATTTATTAAACTTTATACATTTATTTACAGTAAATGAAGCATTGCTCATTGTTAGGTCATAATGCATTGACTACTGATAATATATACAACTTTCAATTAAAAAAATATTAATATATGTTGCAAATAAATATTAACCAACATCAAAAAGTTCTCTAAAAGTATTGTTGATTGTTTGTTCATGTTAATAAATGTAGTTAACTAATGTTAACATATACATCCTTTTTGTAAAGTGTAACCATTTTATTTTATTGCTAACATATTTTTTAAACAACTAAACTGCAAACGCTCTGGCAACACAAATATACCATAATTTATCATCTCAATAAAGCACATTAAAATGAAATGTGAGAGAAAGATGAAGAGAGAGACACTAAAGCGTAAAGTGTATGTGTTACACATATTACATTACTATTATTATTTACTATAGCAATAACAATAACAGTATGTGAGCCGCTCTACAAAATAATTACACACATACATATAGTTCATTAGTATATTTCAGTAGTTATCTATGTAAATACACAGTGATATTAATGCTGTTAAATAAAGTGTGACCAAAAAGTGTTTTTATATTTGACATTTAATTGTGATATCTCTGTGCATAAATACTTTTGAAATGATTATTCCTAATAACGTTTGTATGAAAACAGTGGTGATGATATCAACTCTGTATTTGCTGTATTTGCTGTTCAGGTCTGATCTTCTTTGAATCACAATGACTTGGCAGTATTTGACTAATCATATTATTTCAACAAAGCCATTTTAATCTTAATTAAAAATTGAACTGATGGAGAGAGAACCAAACAAAGAGAAAGAGCGAGAGAATAGGTCAGACATGAAAGTACACGGGTTGAGTATATTGAGGTGGACAAAAGAATAAGGTTGAAAATATTTAAACAGGTTCACAAGCCATTATTCCCCAGATGTCATTATTTTGAGAGCTCTGTTTGTTTATGAACACAGACACATGATAAGTGGAACCCAGTGTGCAGCTCCGCCACAGAGCCCACACTGCGGCCATCAACCTAAAACTCACAAAAGTCCAATTTTCTCCCTATTATCGAATCATATTGACTAGATATGCCTCATTTCTTTCGGTAGCAGAGTAACGTGAAGTAGTCGGACTTGAAAGCATCACGACGTGAGTCCAGCTATAAAAGCAGTCCAGAAAGCTACTGGGTAACCAGCTGCAAACACTCGTGCATCAGGAATGCCTTTGTTCCCTGACAGACATCAATGGAACATTATGAAGTGGTTTTGTGTATTTTGTTGAAATCGCAGTATGTGGGGCCCATCACGCAGCTCCACCATAGGGCCCATTCACAGCTCGGCCATTGAGCTTAACTGGGCCTCCTGGTAGAGCTGAGGCCAGAGGGGTTCAACACTGAGGTTAGGCTCTTTGAGGTGATTAGCAGGACTGCCAAGGGTCTATGTGTTGTTACAGATGCAGGCCCACTGTTTTCTGTGTGTGTGTTTGTGTGTGTGTGTGTGTGTGTGTGTGTGTGTGTGTGCACAAGAGATTTAGATCTGAGTAATGTAGATCTGCAAATGCATTCAAGCTGCTCACAGCGTTAAACACACAATCCCTAGAGATATATTAACTTACAGTGTGTGAGCGTGCATGTGTTTCTATTTTTGATGAGGAGAATGTACAGAGATCTATACATTTCTGATATGCTGAAGCGTGTGTATGTGTGTGGCTACACTCGCAAGGGCCTAATAAAATAAATAAATCCTCACTTCTACAAAGAAACATGATGAAAACTGACTTGTGAGTACATCTGAAGTGCTCCTCACTATTTGATATGCTCACAAATTATCCAGATCATGTTTTGTTTCAAATCTTATGTCATTTGTTGCACTGCGTAGCCTTTTTTTGAATGTGTGAACAGCCCCTTTAAATGAAAAATGTCCCCCTTTATTACTGTGTATTTCTCCACTTGGATGGTGTGAAAGACATTTTGAAATATACTCTATAATTCCTACATAATCAATGCCTCTTTTCACCCTCTGTGTGTTATTCATGGTGACGATAAGAAAATGCAAGTAACAGCAGTGAAATTAAGCAGCAATTTGCCTCTAATTACCAGCTAATTACAAGACAACACAGCTGATCATCAGCCTAAAACTCAACCAAGGCAGAAATGTATGTTTAAAGACAATATCAAACACATTCTAAAAGCATCTAACCTCTGAAATGTGATGTATTTGGGTGTTTCTTCTAGAAACAAAAGTAAACTAGAAAGTAAAGACATGTTACAACACTGATCTGATATTTAGATTATCATAGAATTAATCATGTAATAATTTTTTTAAAAATTTTTTTTATGGATTTCATAGGCTACCTCCTTTGTCTTGCAAAAGCTAATTTCATAGCTAACATTTTATGTATCCTAAAATACACAATCCAAAAATATTTTCGCATGATTTGACAAAATTACCATGGGACATTTAATAGAAAAACTGATCATTTTTACACAATAAACATTGAAATTGTTTAGGTTTATTTCACTCTTTATTTAGATGATCATAGTTTTAAACATGTAATCATTTGTATTTTTAGAATGTATTTTTATTTTTTATTTTTTATTGAAAATTGAAATTAAACAGTAAAATCTATACATAAAAATAATGTAAGCGGTACATTAAAATGCCTTATGGTGAAGTAACAACCATTTATAAGTGAAACAGAATATTCAAAAGGAAATAATGTAGGGCGCTTTTATGAATTCGGATCTGATTTGTTTTTAAAAAGCAGAAATGTCAGGCTAAGATATCATTTGTGGCGCTTGCTAATGCGAGCATGATTATAGCTATGTCCCAAATGACACACTATACACTATATATCACTTAAAATATAGCAACCTAGTCTCATAGAATGAATGTTACTTTAACAACATTTTTGCAAACTGACATTTACATGACAAATTCTATGTTTCGCTGTAGTTTCGCTCTAGAGGCGCTACAGAAGCTGAGCGTTTTATTTACTTTCAAACAAATTATGAGTACAATGGCTGTTTATGACTTAATAAACACTTATTTTTTTTCTCTATTACTCACACACTGCTTTGTTATCATATCAAAACACCTTTACTATAACGCATCATTTGAAACACGATGCATTAAACGCTTGTATTACAGACCCACCTACATTTAAACATGTATTCCAATGCGACTAATGTCTGTAGTAGCTCACCTGATAGAGTGTCGGACTTTGTACTTGGAGGACCACGGTTCGAGATTAGCCAAGTGCGCAAGCTGGCATGTGAAAGTGTCATAATAGTGACATGAAATAACATTGTTGCTTCAATAAATGTGCTTTTCGTGTCATGTTTGATTTTAAAGCTATTGGTTGGGTCAGATGATTTGGTCTTCATGTCATCATCGGTCCGTGACCTTCAGCTCTCACTCTCGAGTGTGAAGCAGTTGGGATGAGGATTAGCACCTCTAAATCTGAGGCCATGGTTCTCAGCAGGAAACCAATGGAGTGCGTACTCCGGGTAGGGAAGGAGGTATTGCCCCAAGTGAAGGAGTTCAAGTACCTCGGGGTCTTGTTCACGAGTGAGGGGACAATGGAGCGGGAGGTTGGCAGGAGAATTGGGGAAGCGGGGGTGGTATTGCACTCACTCTATCGCACCGTTGTCACGAAAAGAGAGCTGAGCCGGAAGGCAAATCTCTCGATCTACCGGTCAATTTTTGTTCCTACCCTCACCTATGGTCATGAAGGCTGGGATGTCATGACCGAAAGAACTAGGTCGCGAGTACAAGTGGCCGAAATGGGCTTCCTCAGAAGGGTGGCGGGCTTCTCCCTTAGAGATAGGGTGAGGAGCTCAGTCATCCGTGAGGAGCTCAGAGTAGAGCCGCTGCTCCTTTGCGTGGAAAGGAGTCAGTTGAGGTGGTTTGGGCATCTGGTAAGGATGCCCACTGGGCGCCTCCCTAGGGAGGTGTTTCAGGCTCGTCCAGCTGGGAGGAGGCCTCGGGGAAGATCCAGGACTAGGTGGAGAGATTACATCTCCACACTGGCCTGGGAACGCCTCGGGGTCTCCCAGTCAGAGCTGGTTAATGTGGCTCGGGATAGGGAAGTTTGGGGCCCCCTGCTGGAGCTGCTGCCCCCGCGACCCGACTTCGGATAAGCGGTTGAAGATGGATGGATGGATGGATATTGGTTGGGTTTAGGTAAAGGACGTCTGTTCTGTTCAACTCTCTTTTTCTTTTTTAAAACACGATTGGTTAGGTTTAGGTTAAAGTTTTAGGTTTGGGAGGTACGTTTTACTCATTAAAACATCCATTTAATATTAACCATAAAACTTTTTTCTAATTACAATACCATTTAAGTTGCTTTTGCTTTCACTAGGAAACTGCAGCTTAACGTGTAATGAAGCACGTAATTTCGTTTTGCAAAGATTTTGCCACAGTCACATAATGTTCATGAAACCGGCCTGCAATATACACTATGCACTCAGCCACATAGTGTATGCATCTTTTAAGTGTAGTATCATGAAATGGAACAGTGATTTTTTACTACACGGAAGCATTCAATGTTTAACAGTTGGTTCAATTGCAAGTGATGTGTTGCGGCTAGGTTGAGCATGTTAGCCAACCTCAGTTCAACTCTTGTATCTCAAACAATGTACATATTCACACTGTGTGGGGTGATGTTAAAGCATTCAGCTAACATTTGAAAGATACTGTCTTCACTGAGGTTTCGCTGGTTGCTACATTCTCCATTATTTATAATCGATTTGTCAGACCAGCATCATAGCAAGGTAACTCCACTTCTTCTGCTAAGCATGGCAAGCTGCGAGCACTAAATGCATGAAGTGATTGACCTTCCACACTCAGTAGTGCATCATCTGGGTACTCATAGTACACTACTTTTTGTTGCATTTTCATTTTTAACATGACTTCAAAATGACATAGAATAGTGTAGAAGTGTGCGGTTTGGAATGGACTACATTACTATTACTCATACTTTTTTTTTTAAATTCATTTTTGACATAGATGTATACATTATAATTAGAACTATTTATTAAGAACAAAAAAAATGATATTTTCTGATTTCATGTTGTCTTGAACTTCACACTTCCTCTTTAATTTCACTATAGACCAACTGCTGGCTCACAGGTTAACTTCAATCCGTAAACGCACTCTAGAAATGTGAGTAAAACAGTCCAGCTGTGTCAGTATGCTGTAAACTTATGGCAGGACTGGGGAGATCTGACGTTCCGCTTCATAAAATGGGAAAATTGAATTCATCAGAGATGCAGGGTGGTGAGCGGGTCGATCCATACACTTCTATGGAAGAGCACATGTGGTTCAAGCTCTGTGAAACGCCATCAAGAAAGTGTCAAGATTTATCTTTCAGATTAGAGCGTGACATCGTAGTAGAAGTTCTCATATCCCAGCGGACTCCTCCATTGTTACTTTCTACTCTGATCAAAGTCTATCTTCACCTCCCTTCCTGCCTTTTCCCCACCTCTCTTTCTTCTCATGTTCCTCACTCTCTCTATACCTCCTTGTTGTCTCTTTGCATGTCTACTTTCGCTCCTGTTCCTCAACTTCCTCCCACTCGAATTGCTTTTCACTTTCTTCTACACCAAAATCGCTCTTTCATTTCTAACTCTTTCTCTATTTCGGGTATAGAGGGGTAACTGCAGCTTCTGTACTGAAACACGCAGTTCTGACTCTCAAAAAGGCACAGAGCGAAATCAGACAAAAAGGGGGAAAAAAAACATTCTGTGAATTGCAATTTGAACGTGAGCATCACTATTTCCTTCGAACTTGTGAGGGCAGAGCACTTGCAGATTGTCCTACGAAGGGTGCAGGGCATTAGCATCCCATATGTGCCTTTTGGTAAACCCTATATCAAGACATTCACCTAAGGTACAAAAGTAACAGTCGAATTGAACAAAATGTGCTTAAGAAAAATGTGAGAGTAAATAAAAATAGCGAGTACATTACTTCCATTGTTTTTCTGTATAAACATGCGCTAGACAGAGATCTTTGACCGTTGCGCCGAATCCAGCTGTTTTTCAGAGTCCCGTACGGGAGTGTCTTGCTTTTTAGATGCCATGGCAGGTAAAAAAACGAAAAACGTAAAATCTTCAGATATAGGCTACCAAATGAATGTGTTTTGTACCCATCTGCGCTCTTTTTCCATTTTCTTTCTATGTAAACATGAGCCAGACAAAGTATTTGACCGTTGCACATTCAGCTGCTTTTTAAGCATATTTTTGTTATATGCCATGGCAGGTAAGAAATTACGAAAAAAAAGCACGCCTCAAACGCACACATTTATACACTCTCATAGGAATATTACAGGTTGTTGTTGTAGACACTGTGTTGTTATCATTGCTGTAGAAAGCTAATTATCTCTCGAGTCATAAATGTCAATCACAGAAGTACATGTGACAGCCAGATGCTGTAATTCGACTTCTGCTTCTGAAGAAAATTTATATGAATTATGAATAACCCATTTATCTAACTCTGAAGATCTTATTGTTATTTGATGTTTTCTACAGCCATAGCTGCACTTATAACTGTAATTATAGTGTTTTGATTTGATTTGAGCTGATCACTTTTACACATTTACGCCTAAACAGGGTGTTTGATGTAAAATACATTCACTTACCAAATTGAAAGTTGAAAAATGCTGCACAAAGCAACAAATCAGAGTCAAACAGAACATATTTGATGTGAAATAAAGCGCAACAGTGCCCACCCATTTTTTCTGCCATTTTGGTTCCAATCACAACATTACAGGCATTGATTTGAAGCAAAAAGTTTTTGAAAATTGAATAAAAAAAAAAAAAAGAAAAGGTACAAGACTGTGTACTTCACATCTTTCATAACAGAATGAGCTACAATCCCATGAAGAATTGTGAATGACGTGATCAATTTAAAAACTATGGAAAAATATACAACCATCGATTTAAAGTAGTTGGTTATAAGTATGGACTATTTTATTTGAAATCATTTGGATAGATACAAGTATATAAGAAGTTTTATAGTGTATGGAAACTGAATTGATTGTATTATTTACATTGCATCATGGAAATGGTCACCTGTGAGCTCGTCGGCCAGCATTGTTTGCCGTGACTCTCTGATTGGTGGATTTTCCCCTTTGGATGTTAAACACAAAAAACGTGAACTGATGGCTTCAACAGAATCATATTTAATTAACATAGAATTAACAACCCCGGAGCTCATGTTAGTTCTGTCTTTTAAAGGGATGGTTCACCCAAAAAAATGTATTCAGTCTTTGTTTACTCACCCCTGTATTGTCATAACCCTATATGACTTTCTTTTTTTTTTAGCACAAAGGGAGAAATTGTTAAATAAATAAAAATAAATGTTGTGTTGTAATGAAAGCATCCGATATGTTTTGGTGAGAAACAAACTGAAATCGAATGTATTATTTAGTGAAACTGTGGACTGACCGTTGATCTCCTGTGCACGTTCATGGTAGGGCACGAGAGCAACAGTTCCCCAGCATGGGGCCTTCAAGCAAAAACTCATTTTATTTATCAAAAGAAAGGTTGCCCACAGCAACAGTGACAATAGAACACACAGCTGCACAAAAACTTGTTCTGTAAGTTCAGAACACAACTTACTAAACATGTCTGAAGAGTTTGCAGTCGAAGAATTGATGCATTTCTATGCCCAGCCTTATTTTTTTTCAACGCAGTACTCTGAAATCAAACAAAATCATATAGGAGGCTACAAGTAGCCATAGTTACAGTGTCCTATCCTGACGACACACGATATAAGGTATCTATCCTATGTTATTCAGAGTTTTATCCTAATTAGCCATGACGAGTGACGGTACATTCTATCGATCACTTGTTTTCTATTTCAGCATCGAGCGGGAAACTCTGTCCGCTGTGAACTGGCACTGGTCCAAAAACGCTTTCATAACATTATATTAAAGCCAGCATCTCAAGAGCCTGTTAAAAACGACTTGATTTTGGCCGAAAATGTTACACCTACCAAATGTTTTTGCAGAGGACTCACTCTCTTCGGGTCTGTCACAAATACTCACCAGTTAAAAATGGAGAGGAGTTGACAGACATTCCCGCCTACTCCCATCTCTTTCTGTGTGAGGACTCTGGTTCAAAAAAATAAGGCTTGGCATAGAAATGCATATATTCTTTGAATACAAACTCTTCAGACATGTTTAGTAAGTTCTGTTCTCTGGTTTTTGTGCAGCTGTGTTGTGTTCTGTTGTCACTATCACTGTGGCATACCATTTTTTTGATAAAGGAAATGAGTTTTCGCTTGAACGCCCCATGAATGGGATTTTTATTTCCGGAACCCAACTTTTGTGCTCTATATATATATATATATATATATTCCATGAGACATGACCCAACCCACTGACTGCGATTTGTATGACCTGTAACTTTGTGCAGTTAAAAGAAATTCACAAAACATCTCTTGGCTTAATGCAAAGGATACAAATGTCAAATTATTATGGGATGCATTTTTGTAGAAAAGTAGACTCGACAGAATCTTTAGATTTATTATTATTTGTAATTTATAAGCCCTAATGCATGACATCATATCCTGTTACCCTGTTATACTTCTTTGTGAATGTGTATGTACTCATGTGTTTAAGAAGACATGCATATTGGGAATAAGATTCCATTTGCATTTTGCTGAAGCAGATCTCTGTAGACCGCGTGTGTGCGCGAGTGTGTGTGTGTGTGTGTGTGTGTGTGTGTTAATGGGAGTTAGAATAAAGATATTGAATTTCCTCCCTCATTGCAAAATCATGTCAGCTTGTATCAAGCAGCTTGAAATATTTAATTAAACAACAATTACTGAGGGAACACACATACCTGCTCCAACACAACTGTGTCTCCTCAAATCACCTGACATCACTTCCTACATCCATAAAATTTGATTCCAGAGCATATGAAAGTCTAAACCTGATCCCGGATCAGTAATATACATTTAAATTCAACATGAAATAAAAAAGTAACTTATTTATCCTCTTAAAGGTGAAGGGTCTAATTTCTGCGCATATAATGACACTAAACCTTTTTCAAAAAGTTGTTCCAATCACCGCTTACTGTATACAGAGACCACTTTTCATAATCTAATCAATTCCCAATGGATACAATCGAGCCACATCATATTTTTTCATTTAACCTTGTACGACCACATGCGTGGACATTGTATTTTATCTTCTATTTACACAACACATAACTGAAATTAATTTAAAACTACTGAATACTGTTTAAAACACTCTAGACTGTCATTTAAGGGTTAAACTTCTACCGTACTGAGTCACGTGACAAAACAACATAACGTTGATTTCCATGAAGTGTTTCTATGGATGCAGAGCCAACAAAAGTGCCTCTGGTAAGAAACCTCTTTATGTTTTTTCAGTGAAAACTGTTTGGGTGTAAAGAGTAGTGTCTCTAGTTTTGTTTTAATATGCACTTTAAAAAATTCATGCATTTTACGATATCGACATATGTGGATTTTGGGACATTATTTAATCAAAAGTTGTTATTCTGAATAACTTTCAACATTAACACATCCGTGGGTCATTTAGCTTCATTTTAATATAAATGTTGTTATATCTTATTTTGTTATCACTGTAAAATACAGTTATATTTATTAACATCCAAAAGCTGAAAAATGTTGCTTTCAGAGGCTTTATATGGAGTTGAAAATATAAGCATTTCCAACTGAGACTCAGTGCAGACAGACAGCATAATGGGGGCTCAGTCATTCAATAAGTAGGGAGCAAGGGAGCATCCTATAGCTCTCTATGAATCTAACTGCATTCACTCCTAAAATCAGACCAAAAGTTCAGTTTCAGGCTGCAGATGATGTTTGGACCACTCAACATGTTTGGCAGACATGGGACAATGATAATCAGTACATAGATTAAGAATTTATAATGTATCATTTTATTTTAACATGGTTGGCAGTGATTGGATGATGATGGCCAGTACATTAAATCAGAATTAATTATGCTAATTTCTGATGTACTGTCTGCGATGTCTCAGAAACATGAATAACCAACAGTTCAGGAAACATAATTAACAATTTGATTTAAAAAAAATCAGCCTTTCTGTAGCTTGGTGTTATTTAAAATTTCACAACTTAGTCCCGCTGTCCACATATGTGGAAATACATTTTTAGGATAACTATTTGATCTAGAATTGTATTTATATATTGTTTGTTAATTAGGTGCTACTAGTTACAAATCAAAAAGAGAAATGGAAAATGCACACACCGGTCACGCTAGGGCCACAGACGGTTAACCTCCTGTTTTACTCTAAAGTAAATGAATGTAAATGGGTTTTGAATATTGTGTTATGTTGACTTCAAGCTCTCATATCACTGTATTACTCAATTCAGGCACACAACTCTGAATGTCACGAGCTGATAGGTTATTTTAAGTTTTAATTTTGTATCAGCACATATCCACATGTTTAACTCAGTATCTCTGTACATGTTCTAGTAGTAACAAGATTAAAGCAGATCAAGTCCGACAAGACTAACATCCTATCAATATGTCATAACCACATAAACATGCTTAATCTTTCAGAGAAAGTGCTTATTTTTGTCCACTCTCTTGCTCTTTTCCTCCCTATATCACTTATTCTATCACTAGTTCTCATACAATTAGAGGTGAACTCTGTGAAAAGCAGTTTATCGTTATGAGGTAATTAGTGATCATGGACAAAAAGAACACTAAAAGAGCAACAAGGAAAAAGTGAGAGAGAAAGAGTGCTGGGCACTGTTGCAGAAAGTGCCGGAGGCAGAGATTCACAGGTGCATGTTTGATGTCTCAGATTTCTGCGAACATGTGGGCGGGTGGAAGGCAAGTCTAATTTGTGTGCTCCCTCTTGCCAAACAATAATCCTTGTCCGGGTTTGGCATTCGGTCCCTTGAAGTTCTCTCCCCTGCAGTCATACACATCTATTAAAAAACATGTTGCTTGACGAAAGAGAGAAAAGCAAGACTCATGCCTACATTACGAAAGTGGGGAGAATGCAGAAGGTAATTAGCCTTTGAACTAAAGAATAAGAACAGGTGTGGCACGGTGGAGGGCGGGACCGGCGCGTGATTGCGCACGCCCGGTCCCGTATCAGGCTAAATTGAGCCGTCAAGAGGGATAAAGGCCACTCGCAGACGGTGATCGAGAGAGAGAGCTTAATCACAGACATGTCTGCTGTCCTATATGTTTGTTTTAAGTTCTTTATTAAATTATTATTTATGTTGACAAGCCGGTTTCTCGCCTCTTCCTTGCCCGTAACGTGAACTGTTCTGTTGTCACTATCACTGTGGCATACCATTTTTTTGATAAAGGAAATGAGTTTTCGCTTGAACGCCCCATGAATGGGATTTTTATTTCCGGAACCCAACTTTTGTGCTCTATATATATATATATATTCCATGAGACATGACCCAACCCACTGACTGCGATTTGTATGACCTGTAACTTTGTGCAGTTAAAAGAAATTCACAAAACATCTCTTGGCTTAATGCAAAGGATACAAATGTCAAATTATTATGGGATGCATTTTTGTAGAAAAGTAGACTCGACAGAATCTTTAGATTTATTATTATTTGTAATTTATAAGCCCTAATGCATGACATCATATCCTGTTACCCTGTTATACTTCTTTGTGAATGTGTATGTACTCATGTGTTTAAGAAGACATGCATATTGGGAATAAGATTCCATTTGCATTTTGCTGAAGCAGATCTCTGTAGACCGCGTGTGTGCGCGAGTGTGTGTGTGTGTTAATGGGAGTTAGAATAAAGATATTGAATTTCCTCCCTCATTGCAAACTCATGTCAGCTTGTATCAAGCAGCTTGAAATATTTAATTAAACAACAATTACTGAGGGAACACACATACCTGCTCCAACACAACTGTGTCTCCTCAAATCACCTGACATCACTTCCTACATCCATAAAATTTGATTCCAGAGCATATGAAAGTCTAAACCTGATCCCGGATCAGTAATATACATTTAAATTCAACATGAAATAAAAAAGTAACTTATTTATCCTCTTAAAGGTGAAGGGTCTAATTTCTGCGCATATAATGACACTAAACCTTTTTCAAAAAGTTGTTCCAATCACCGCTTACTGTATACAGAGACCACTTTTCATAATCTAATCAATTCCCAATGGATACAATCGAGCCACATCATATTTTTTCATTTAACCTTGTACGACCACATGCGTGGACATTGTATTTTATCTTCTATTTACACAACACATAACTGAAATTAATTTAAAACTACTGAATACTGTTTAAAACACTCTAGACTGTCATTTAAGGGTTAAACTTCTACCGTACTGAGTCACGTGACAAAACAACATAACGTTGATTTCCATGAAGTGTTTCTATTGATGCAGAGCCAGCAAAAGTGCCTCTGGTAAGAAACCTCTTTATGTTTTTTCAGTATTTGGGTGTAAAGAGTAGTGTCTCTAGTTTTGTTTTAATATGCACTTTAAAAAATTCATGCATTTTACGATATCGACATATGTGGATTTTGGGACATTATTTAATCAAAAGTTGTTATTTTGAATAACTTTCAACATTAACACATCTGTGGGTCATTTAGCTTCATTTTAATATAAATGTTGTTATATCTTATTTTGTTATCACTGTAAAATACAGTTATATTTATTAACATCCAAAAGCTGAAAAATGTTGCTTTCAGAGGCTTTATATGGAGTTGAAAATATAAGCATTTCCAACTGAGACTCAGTGCAGACAGACAGCATAATGGGGGCTCAGTCATTCAATAAGTAGGGAGCAAGGGAGCATCCTATAGCTCTCTATGAATCTAACTGCATTCACTCCTAAAATCAGACCAAAAGTTCAGTTTCAGGTTGCAGATGATGTTTGGACCACTCAACATGTTTGGCAGACATGGGACAATGATAATCAGTACATAGATTAAGAATTTATAATGTATCATTTTATTTTAACATGGTTGGCAGTGATTGGATGATGATGGCCAGTACTTTAAATCAGAATTAATTAATTTCTGATGTACTGTCTGCGATGTCTCAGAAACATGAATAACCAACAGTTCAGGAAACATAATTAACAATTTGATTTAAAAAAAAATCAGCCTTTCTGTAGCTTGGTGTTATTTAAAATTTCACAACTTAGTCCCGCTGTCCACATATGTGGAAATACATTTTTAGGATAACTATTTGATCTAGAATTGTATTTATTTATTGTTTGTTAATTAGGTGCTACTAGTTACAAATCAAAAAGAGAAATGGAAAATGCACACACCGGTCACGCTAGGGCCACAGACGGTTAACCTCCTGTTTTACTCTAAAGTAAATGAATGTAAATGGGTTTTGAATATTGTGTTATGTTGACTTCAAGCTCTCATATCACTGTATTACTCAATTCAGGCACACAACTCTGAATGTCACGAGCTGATAGGTTATTTTAAGTTTTAATTTTGTATCAGCACATATCCACATGTTTAACTCAGTATCTCTGTACATGTTCTAGTAGTAACAAGATTAAAGCAGATCAAGTCCGACAAGACTAACATCCTATCAATATGTCATAACCACATAAACATGCTTAATCTTTCAGAGAAAGTGCTTATTTTTGTCCACTCTCTTGCTCTTTTCCTCCCTATATCACTTATTCTATCACTAGTTCTCATACAATTAGAGGTGAACTCTGTGAAAAGCAGTTTATCGTTATGAGGTAATTAGTGATCATGGACAAAAAGAACACTAAAAGAGCAACAAGGAAAAAGTGAGAGAGAAAGAGTGCTGGGCACTGTTGCAGAAAGTGCCGGAGGCAGAGATTCACAGGTGCATGTTTGATGTCTCAGATTTCTGCGAACATGTGGGCGGGTGGAAGGCAAGTCTAATTTGTGTGCTCCCTCTTGCCAAACAATAATCCTTGTCCGGGTTTGGCATTCGGTCCCTTGAAGTTCTCTCCCCTGCAGTCATACACATCTATTAAAAAACATGTTGCTTGACGAAAGAGAGAAAAGCAAGACTCATGCCTACATTACGAAAGTGGGGAGAATGCAGAAGGTAATTAGCCTTTGAACTAAAGAATAAGAACAGGTGTGGCACGGTGGAGGGCGGGACCGGCACGTGATTGCGCACGCCCGGTCCCGTATCAGGCTAAATTGAGCCGTCAAGAGGGATAAAGGCCACTCGCAGACGGTGATCGAGAGAGAGAGCTTAATCACAGACATGTCTGCTGTCCTATATGTTTGTTTTAAGTTCTTTATTAAATTATTATTTATGTTGACAAGCCGGTTTCTCGCCTCTTCCTTGCCCGTAACGTGAACTGTTTTACAACAGGTTTATTACTTATTTAAATATTAAAGAAAAGACAGGATTCAAGTCTGTGAATCAGACCCGAGGACTGAACTCAGTGCAACTATGGTTCACAAGGCTTAGAAAACAGGACTTTAAAACCTGTTTTACCAGCTGATTCATTAAAGGACATGTGATCTGATCACAATTTGTATAAATGAGTAATAACAATGTTAAATGCTTCAAGCAAATAGCGCTAATGTTTGTGAATCTGGTGCATTACCTAAGATTCATTTGCATTGAAAGGAGGCATGTTTGCTCAGAAAATATGTCAAATAATAATCTAAATATGGATGGTGCAGTTCTATACCTGCACATATTACGCCAGGCTAAGTTATATGTGTAACGTCATATATGACAGAAACAACAATCTAATACTTGCATTGAAAGTTTTCTTATTTAAAATGAAAAAAAACAAAAAAACAATGCTAGAGTGACGTTTCTTTGTGAGACAGAAATTATGTACCAAATCCTGACATATGGATTGTGTACACTCTCTGGGAAAATGTCGTAAGTATGTAATTGCATCCAGCTCTTCGCAACAGTAAATCGCTCAAATTGCTCTCAGTGAATTTCCTCACTCAGACGGTGCTAAAAATGACTGTGTAACGTAAAAACCTTTTGCAATTTGCCATGGAACACGCACCTCATGTTTGCCCTTCATTCTACAGATCCTGATGTCATTCTTGTTGGATTCCCATGTCCTTTTCTGCAGGATGACAAGAGGAGAAAATCATCATGATGTTCATCAGAGGATAAGTGGAGTATTCACATATGCATATTCATATTGAGTGTATGTGTTTGTGCATTAGTGAGAGAGAGAGAGAGAGAGAGAGAGAGAGAGAGAGTTACAATGCTCACTTTGCTGTAAAACATTTCATCTCCAGATACATGGTCCAGTTCCACTCGATAAAGGTCATCTCTGCACCATGAGACATACACACACATTGCATACACAGACATACTATTAATAAGAAAATATGGGTCTTAACACAAATGCTGCATCCCAAATCACATACTATCTATACTATTTAGTATATCATTTTCAAAAATCATCTCAAATAATTGTGCGTTGAAAATGGTATCCCTTACTAAAAAGTATCAAAGTATTACCATGTCTTTTGGACACTACCATAATGGCAATGCCATGGTATTCTTGGAATGTGGTAATCATGGTATTTCACAATTAATAGCTGAATTTGTTAATAACTACACTACCCATGATTCTGCAGTCACTGGCAACTCCCATGAGTGGATCCTACTTACATATTTATATCTATATATATCTATATATCTATATATATATCCACACTAATATGTGTTAAATATTAATTTTGCTACGTTTTGGCCTTCCATCCACACCGATATGGTGTTTTATTCCAGTGAAAACTGAGCTTTTCAAAAATGCTCTCGCTGTCTGTGTATTGTAGTGTGAAGGAAAAAGGAGATATTTGAAAATTATGACTTATTTGCTGACATGTGATTAATTGAACCCAAAGCAATTAAGACGGCAGCCCATTTTGTAGCTGCATTATTATGCTCGCTACACACTTTGATAGCGATGTTAATGATAAATGTTAATTTGTACAACATTTACATTGCATTCCTTTAAAGGTAACTAGACGTTTAATCAGAATTGCTGTCCGGCAGCGGGACACGAAGGCAATTGCATTTCAGACCGTACATGGACGTAACATAGGGCCATGCTTTTTATGTCTTCCACTTTCACAGCAGGGCTGGACTGGTAATCTGGCATACCGGGCATTTTCCCAGTGGGCCGAAGCACTTTTGGGCCGATCAGGGGTGGAATGGCTATCGGGAGAACCGAGTGGGCCAGTAGTTCGGCCGCGAAACGTGCCGAATGGGTCGCGATAAGCAACAATGAGCCGCTGTGTTATGCAGAACGGACCACAAAACGGTGCCGCGATATGCAGAAAAGAACAGCAAACAACCCACTCAACAACATTTGGCTCAGGTGGGCCAGTTGCCATGTAAAATCCCGTGCTGATTTCTCTTCCCAGTCTAGCCCTGGTTCATAGTAAAGGGAGTTCAGTGTTTTCTTTTGGACAAAAGTTTGAAAACAGCAGTGTGAACGAAATCACTGTTTTCAAATGTATCCGGATTAATCTAAATCTAGCGTAATAAAGTTTGTAAATAAACGATTTTGATAATTTTATGGATTTTATCAAGAAAATCCATCAACCAGTTCAAATTGGGTTTGTCTTTAGTTTTACATCGAGTTTTTTGCAGGTCTTGAAATGTCAGTCTCATTGTTTTGTGGTGACAGCTAATGATTTCTAAGAGATTCCACTTCCCAAAACGAGTTTATGAGAGTGGCTCAGACTATAATTGTTCTCTTGCTTCAGAAAAACGAAGCGTTTAAGCTGTTTGACGTGTAATAGATGGTGTAAAGGTCAGGGAACAGGGGTTTAACTTTCAACCACCGCCTAACCAGGACCACATGTGAGCTGCGCTGGGAGTCTAAATCCTCCAAGCTCTGAGTTTAAAGGGCCATTCATGTGAAGGATTTCAAAGATGTAACTAAATGTTACATCATGAAAAATGGATGGATTTTCAGCCAAAACATCCACAAGAAACATCCACACACACACACACACACACACACACACACACACACACACACACACACACACACACACACACACACACACACACGCAGGCAGGCAGGCAGCGTGTAAGGAACACAGACCAGAGCCAAATTGGGTTTCATTGTGGACAGTAATGTTTCCATCTTGGCTCACTGTGTTGAGCTATTAGGAAGGGTGTGTTAATGTCAGGGCTTTGAGATGGTAATGACATTTTCTCATTGTGTAACTTGTCATTTCCATTTGAGGCCAATTAGACTCGGAGATGGTTTAGTGAAAGAGAAAGGCATTAATAAGTGAGAGGAAATCCTATTAATTTTATACTAATTTGTAATCTAAAACAAAAATATGCTGTATTTATAGAGTGGGCGTCATTGTTAACATTCATTTTAACACCTTAAATGTACAGTAAGCACATATTTTTTTAATTCTACACATATAAAATTCCTACTACTTGACAAACTGTCACTTAGAAAAAGCACCGGTCTTGTGACAGCCCAAGGGGCCATTCACACTGAACACATATTTGAGTCGATCTGCACTGATATTCATTTTTTTTTATTTTATCATTAGTTTTTCATAA
Organism: Moxostoma hubbsi; assembly: GCA_032164185.1. Classification (NCBI taxonomy): domain Eukaryota; kingdom Metazoa; phylum Chordata; class Actinopteri; order Cypriniformes; family Catostomidae; genus Moxostoma; species Moxostoma hubbsi. The sequence continues at coordinate 44,721,661 of JAVLUX010000009.1, read as the reverse complement.
ATTTGGTCACATTTTAGCTTTTAAAAAATGTACAAATCCATGTATTCCCTCTATAAATATGATGTCTTGAAATTACATTTATAATTTTTCATATACCCACAGAAAGGCTGGTAAATGTTCAGCGGGAGATGCGGATATAAACACGGAATCAGTGAAAGCCGTCAGGGTAGCGCATGTGTGGAATTTCTAACTACAGCCCTGACTTGTACAATTTACAAAAATGTACATTGATTAGTAAAACAAGTGCTAAACTGGTTCTGTCTTTTTAAGAATAGTGGGAGTTCAGCAAGTGTCTCACAGAAGTGTTTTGGTGGAGCACATATGGCTTCTTTACCCCAACCGTGCTATGTGTGATTGGAATTAAATGTTTCTTTGGTTGTTTTTAGCCAACACCTGAATGTAACTCTAATGATTGTTAAATGTATGATGTATTAAAAGATGAAACTATTTCTTGACAAAAAGCGTGGATCTTGTCTTTGGACTGAAAAACACACTTTTGCTCTAAACATGCAGTAAAAGGATCTCTGTATTAAACTGGTTCACCCCATAACATTTTGCCAGCCAGTGGCTAATCACAGACATTTGATGCTGATTCTAGCTTTTTATAGCAAAAGAACGCTTTTAGTCTGAACGGCCCCCTCTAGGGTCTGTAAACAGCAAGAAAGATTCAGGAGGGTGCCCTTGCCTTTTTTTAACCAAGAAAGCCAAGCCAATAATTTTGCTGATACAGAGTTGGCTGACATGTCATTGGAGGGTGTGGTTATGGAGAGAGGGGGCGGTCTAGTGATATTTTGCCAAACTAATTAGGTCTAGTGAAAGTTAACTAAATTGCTTACAGCACTTTGGAGTAAATATATTATATAAAAAACATATTTTTCTTAAAGTATCTGTTAAAATGCAAGTGGATGTTACCTGGCTCCGATGTAGAGTGTGCGGTTGACTTTAAGAACTGTTTGAATGTACAATGGCTCCTGACGTGTATACGAGCGATGCGCTCGGCCCACAAATACTGGATATCGTCTCACCACTGAAAAAGAAAAGAAAAAGACAGAGAGAATTAAAAAGTGGAAAAACAGTCAAAATGTGCCATCAAGGGCTCACAAGAAAAAGAGAGAGGAAAAATGGATGAAAGAGGCACATGAATATATCCAGGATTATGTCCATCACTTTTCCACAAGTTACTTGTGGACAGAAAGACAGGAAAAAGGATAACAAAACAAATTTCAATGCTTCAACACAAGGTTGGTGTATAATGTCAGCTACCACTGGAAATAGTATTGATTCGTCCCTTAATTTTGAGCTGGTAAGAGTAAGACACATACATCGGAACGGAATCCAGCATCCAGAGGCTTTAACTCTCAGAGATCCATCCAAGCATTGATTTTGATGATGTATTTTATATTTTACCTCCTTAAAGGGATACTTCACCTCTGGGAAGATGAATGTGTATTTAAAATTGGTCATTTATATAGTATAAATGTGAAATTATTTTTGAATTTGAAGCATTCTAGACAGAGAAAAGGCAGAAAATATATTTTTTACACATGTGGCTGAAAGACAACAACTCCCAGAATGCACTTGCTTTGCTGCCCTTACGAGGCCACTCCCAAACCACGCCTACCGGTTACAGGCGGCAGTATCTGAAAATATGATTAGGCTTAACGTGAAAAACGCTTAACGTGGCTTACTGTACTAAGACAATGATATTAAAAGACCAAACTCAGTCATATTAATAAACCATACTATGTATAAAAAAATAAGATGAGTCCAAAATATGAACGCAACACGTTTAATTACACGTTAAGCATTTTCTTCCCATAGAAAACCGTTATAAGAAAACGCTTAACGTGGCTTACTGTACTAAGACAGTGATATTAAAAGACCAAACTCAGTACACATCATATTAATAAACCATACTATGTATAAAAAAATAATATGAGCCCAGAATATTAACGCAATGCATATGATACAACTATGCTACATCGTGACTCTATAAATCGTGATCAGTCTACTTGTATACAAACTTTCTACACAGAGCAAGAGCCTGTTTTCTTAGCTTCTACAGAAAGATGGCTGACACTATCTTCACATTCTGTGAGTGAGATCCCGCCCCATATGGGCGTGGTGAAAACATGCGGAATACTGGCTGTAGTTTTAAGCCTCTGGACCAAAAATCCTCCGATGACGCAAAATTACGATTTTTGCGTCATCGGAGGATTTTTTCCAGACTAAAAATAAATAAATCTCTCATCTCAGGGGGATATGAGGGGGGGGGGAGCTCTGTAATTAGAAAATACTACTGGTTTTCTACTGATACAAAGCTTAATGCTAAATCCTGAAGTAACCCTTTAAGAGTGTTTAAAGGAAGCCAATGATTATAAAAAATTCTAGATTTTTAAACTGTCGCTGTGATACAGTTCAGAGCATAAACTAAAGTTATATATATATATATATATATATATATATATTTGTGTTTAATAAAATATAGGTATTATTTAATTGCTTCAAAAAATATTGCAATTCTACTACGCTGTCTCTAAGGGTCTAAGACCAAATTGTGAAGGTCAGATTTTTCTTAGAGAACTTACATTAATTATTCCATAAATATATAAAAAATCATCCAGCTATAGAGCATCTTTTCAGCCACCTTGGTTCTAGAAGTTTTTTTTTTCTCATTAATTTCTTCCACAGGGATTTAATAAAATCCTTCATAAAAGAGTTCTTAGCCTTGAACCAAATGAACCAGCTGAGGTCAATCACATCATTACAAACTTTGATTTGAAGTAAAATAGCATTTGAAAATCAGACAAAAAGAAAAATCAAGAATTAATGTCTTTAAAAAGGGATGAACTACAATCCTATGAAGCATTGTGAATGACATAATCACATTAAAAACTGGAAAATAGGAAACTACTGATTTAAAGTCATTGCTTACAAGTATAGAAACAATATATTTAAATTTTTATTGCATAATATTCAGACATTTGCATGTATTTATGTAGTTTCAGAGAGTAAGTAGACCAACTTGATTGGGGCATCCAAGGTGCCTTATGGAAGTGGGCAGTTTGCCACAATTCTCTGATTGGAGGACATTTTTCTGCTAGTTTACCACAAATTCCACTATTAAAGTTTTTTTTATGAAGTTGAAATAACTGATATCACTGATATGCCAATAACTGACTGATATGCCATCAATTAACAACCGCAGAGCTCACTGTAGGTTTGTCTTTAAAGAAGTCATGACATGAGGAATACAATTTTCCTTGATCTTTTGACATATAAGAGGTGACTGTACTATAAAAAACATACCGTAAGTTTCAGAACTCAAAACTTCTCCCCACCGCAAAAGAGCATTTGCTGAAACCAAGCTGCCCAAACAACTCGTACTTTACTTTCTCTATAGACATCACATTGTGATGTCACACTGTGGTAGACAATTGCATCTGACTGCCTCCACAACAACACATCAACGCCTAATTTGCCTTATCTCTTCCGTAGCTGCCCAGTAGTGGTAAGCAGTGAGACGAAAAGAAGAGGGCAGGTCAGTCAAGAGCATAGAGCCAATCATAACAGTTTATTTGGTTTATTTAAGAAGCACAACCAAAACCGTGCGTTTCTGACAGAAATGATCATTTTTACAAATATTTATTTCTTCCAATTTTATCATGTAAAGTTATCGTAAAAATGTATTCACCTATGGAGAAAACTAATGGGATTTTTTCTTCCGGAACCAGACTGTTGCACTTTTTTATCAAATGCATTGTCAATACCCCAAATTTTACGTTCATTCCTACATCCCTGCATAAAAACTCTGTAAACATTGTTGAAAAGAATTGCTAGCAGTTCAGACTTTATGCATTTCAGATAAGGAAAATTGGTTTCCAAATGCCATGGAAGGGGGGGATGAACCATAATTAGAAAACCGATTTAAATTTTAGAATGAGACACAAAGCCATAGACAGCAATGTGTCCTCCGCGCACAGTTGGACAGATCAAGTTTCTGTCTGCTCAGTCTGTGGGGAGAGAAGCCTGAAGACAGTCACGAGTTTACTGTGAATGCTAATAATATTCCTTACAGTTTTGGCTAGTAATTAATTCCACTGTAAAACAAAGACAACAGGAAAGTGATACCATTGCTGCTGGCTTGTTTTGTTGCCTTTGGTTGTTTGGACACATTTCACAAGGTTTAAATGTTTTTGCGCTTAGTAAAGAGCAATTAGCTGCAGCTTACTTTGAAAAACCCTTAAGAAAAGTCACGTTGTCTCACTTTAATTCAAACACACACACATTCCAGTTCATAGGCATCTCTGATTGTGTAAAGTATACTGTGCTAATTGACCTTCAAACCCTTGGTCTCTACTGAATCATTAGAGATGCATGAGGGGCTGTTCATCAATATCACTGATCCTGGATTCATAGGGACCTGGAGGGATACAACCCTCACACATACAAACAGTTTGTTCCAGTACCATTATGTGACAAGACCCTTACAAATTTACAACCATATAGTATATTTAATCCATCCATGAGCAATAATGTATAAAACTACTTAGAAACAGTGCAACACATCATATGCCAGCCATATGTACATGTAGAATGTCAACTTAAAAAGGAATAAACTGGAACTTCCTGCACAATAGAGGTAAATCAATAAGCTCTGGGAGGCCATGTGTTACCCAAATTTCACCATTGTTAAAAGGTCATGATATGCTTAACATAAAGATTTGTCATTAATAATCTCGAGTCCACTTCAAAAGTTGAACTAAGGTTCAGTTCTCTTGAAAGAGCATATGCTGTTGGATCTATGGCGCATATCGGCGGCATTCTCCTTCTCTGCACGGCAGTGCAGCTTTGCCCCTGGGCGCTTCGACAGCGCTTTTTTGAGAGTATTCCTTAAAGAGTTTATTTCTCTAAAAGAGCAATACACAGTGGTGTTGAATGTCCTTTTCAGGACACGTCTTTATAAAGATGCCCTTCCGCCCTGTGTAGTTCCTGGATGTGGTCGAGTTCTCTCCACTCCTGACGGTCACAGGTGCTGCCTCGTGTGTCTGTGCCACGGTCACACTGAGGCAGCGTTTGCCACTCAAGCCACCCCCCGCATCGCTCCTCCTTCCCATGGATTGAGGACGACCCGGCTGGCAATGGAGACGATTTGGGGATGGCAGCAGGCTCGGTTTCACCGGGTACATCCCCACGAACCACCTGCCCCCCGACACGCTCGTTGACTTCCGCTCGGAAGATGATGAGCTTGCCGCTGCATCGGAGATTGTCCCGGCGTCTGACGTGGAAGACTCAATTGGGCTGCCACCCTCGTATCAGCACGCCCAGTCAGAGGCTGACGCCCAGATGGCCTACATGCTTTCCCGGGCTGCCATCAGTGTGGGGCTGGACTAAAATCCTCCATCCTCCTCACAGCCTTCGCGGCTGGATGATTGGTTCCTCGGGTCTGGGTGCCACTCACAAGGACGACAGGTCACTTCCGCCTTGCACGCCATGGTCCTCCTGCAAGTTCACCATGCCAAGGCACTTAAAGATCTGCACTTGGGTAGTCCTGACCCTGACGTGTTGCAGGAACTGCGCTCAGCGACCGACCTCGTCCTCAGGGCCACGAAGGACACATCGCAGACACTCGGGCAGGCGATGACCACCCTCGTGGTTCAGGAACTGTGGCTGAACCTGGTCAAGATGCGGGATGTGGACAAAGCACGCTTCCTCAACACCCCCGTACTACACCCCCCGTCTCCCAGTTCAGTCTCTTCAGCGACACCCTCGAAGACTTTGCCCAGCAGTTCTCAGTGGTGAAGAAGCAGACGGAGGCCATTTCTCACATCATGCCCCATTGCGCCACCAGCACAGGCCGTGCTCCGTCTGCCAACCGAGGGCATCCTCCTACTTCCAGAAAACTTGCAGCTCAACCTCAACATGGGTCCAGCTCTCAGCCCCAGTGTCGAGCTCCCCACAGGAAGTGCACGTCCCCCCGTCTCACGAACATCCTCCAGGACCCGGAAGGCTCCCAAACGTTCCTGAGACGGACGACCCAGAGATCGAGTTTGCTCCGGAGTTGGTAAGCAGACCACTCCGTCCCCCGGTGGAGGGCCGGCAGGAGAATCTTCAGTTCAGGTAGTTTTCTTTTTCCCTTCGGGATGCAGTACCCACATTCTCAATAAAAGAGCAATTCCCTCTTTCTTTGGGTCACCCGGCCCGCAAATGCCATTCTCACGGCATCCCTGTGCCACACCCCAACAGTCCCAGCACACTGGACACGGACACCCCGACTCCGGACTGACGACTGCTGCCCCCCGGCCGACCAGTTCTGACGAGTCCAGAGGACGCCTTCATAGGACCTCCTCCTCAGTCACTAACCTGCACCCTGCCGGGTGTGCGGAACAAGGTAAGTGCTTGAAACTTCCCTCAGCACTTCTTGCCCGTCAGAGATTCCTCCCACTAGTTCGGGGCAAGCACGTCTTGGACGGTAAGCGTACATAAATTGCCAAGGCGGTGTGCGTTCCCGTCACATGTCACAACTCGCCATCTCCATCTCCTTCTTCGACACAACATTGAAGTGAGCGACAGACGGGGAACATCTAGGTTACTATTGTAACCTCCGTTCCCTGATGGAGGGAACAAGATATTGAGTCCTCCCGGCAACGTCGCTGAACCAAGCCACTGTTACGGCCGAACCTCATTCTCGGCTCCTCAGGGCAAAATCCTGAATGGACAGACGCATTTCCTTCAGTTTATACCCGTATGTTGGGGGGCTGGACATGCAAATTCTGTCTGACAATTTCTCATTGTCCTTTATTCAAGTTCAGAGATGCGCGAGACGAGAGAGACCCCTAGTGTTGCTTCTTCAACACAACGTCACGTTCCCTCCATCAGGGAACGGCGGTTACAATAGTAACCTAGACGTTTTATAAATTACTCATAAATGACATTCTGTGTTGACTCTAACACTGTGTTGACTCAGAAAGTTTTTGAGCTGACAGTGGTGCTATTGAAGTGCTTGCTGATTGTGCTATAATGCTGTACATGTACATAAAAAATAGGACATATATTTGACATATGTGACAATTAAAAACAAACCTGCTGATAATGCTATAACAGGAGAAGGGGTGTGTGCTTACCCTCAGCAGGGGCAGAGATTAAAGGACCAGGTTCCTCTGGAAATGAACAGGCCGCCAATTGGAAGACAGCAAAGATCCATAAGACGGAGGGGGTCAGGGTCGCCATGGCAGCGACACACCAGAGCTTAGAAGGGAAGAGGAATGAAATGATGTTAAGTTATAAAAATGAACACAGAAGTGAACACATATAAGCTTTGTTCCAAATGCTAGTGAGCTGCCTCACTTTTCACTGTCTACATAGGCAGGTTCCTTCTTTGCGTCAGTCTGCGCTATTTGGGAAATGTCTTTAAAAATTTTTAAAAGTTAATAAATAATCATGGAAATGTTATGGTGAATATACATTTTTCAAATAAATGGAAAATTTAATCCACTAGAACTTGTTCTTTGGGAATGCAATCTATATGAACTGATAATTATTTATTTTTTAAAGTACCTGTAAAAGCAAACTATTAAAAAAGCACAAAGCCCTTTAGAGGATATGGTGTGAATATATCTTCTGAAATAGTTTTGCATTACCTCGCAATTATTTTGTGTTCCCTTGGAATACAGATTAACCACAGTTGAACTATTTTATTTGCAGTAAAACCATAGTATATATACCATGGTTTCACTGCAGTAACTGTACAGTAGATTAATAATGGTATTTTTATAAAAATTATAACCACAAATGTTTATATGTTTTTCCTAGAGTAGTCATATTTCAACCATGATATTTACAGTATTTATAGCAAAAAAACAAACAAACAAAAAAAAAAAAACAGGAAAATAAACACTATGGTAATATATAAAAAAAAACTAATTTTGTGGTTACCATGGTTTTACTGCAATATAGTTAAACCAAGGCTACTGTAATAAAACCATGATTAACCCTTATGAAAATTAGTTTAATTTTTCAGAAGTTTAATTCCCTCCCTGTCCTTTAAGCACTCCATATAAAAGTCAAGGAAAGGTGTGGGAACCAACATTGTGGCCTCCAAACTTCACTCTGGAGTACTCTGAGTTTGGTTGCTATGCCTGTGTAACCAGACCTACTCGACCTACTCTGAACGGGATTCAAACCGGCGTCTCCGGCATGGGAGGCAGGCACACTAACGAGGTGGCTAAAGGCTACAATCTCTAGTTTCAGTCGCTAGTGCCCCTCTTGAGGCCAGGGGAGTGAGGTTTACACATACCGCACAGCTATCACTTGTCTTACTTAAATAAATGAGGCAATATATACATGTAAATAAAATAAATTAACGTGGAAATAAATTGATAAATACATAAATAAGGAAATAAAACTTTCAAAGTACATTTGAAAATGAATTTGTTTATTTCTCTTACATTTTTTCATTTATTTGCACATATATTTCTTTCTTTCTTTCTACTTTTGGCAGACTTAGTCCTCCATAATCATCTTGGATTAATTTTCTTTGCTGCACTCTAGGATTCTCTAATACATTGGAGGATGCACACAATGCTGCCTTAGATACAAGGTATCTTACAAGGCAACATCATTTTGTCTACTGTTTGGAACAACCTTCACATAAGGCAAACATCTATGATAAATATTGTCTAAGTAGGCAGCAAATTAGGTTTTGGAACAGACCTAATAACGTCAAATCACATTCAATAAAAGATCAAGGCAAAATTACACACAGGAGCACAATTACACATGTAGTGTGTGTATGTTCTTACACAAGTCTCGTGCCTTTATTCAGTTCACAACATTCTGTCTAAGTGCACAGACTACTCCACATGAGCCTGAGGCAAAACAGAAACCCTCTGAGTTTTATTAACTCACATTTGACATTCATTCAAGCATTTTATAAGGAACAGATGACTTACAAAAACCACAATACTTGCCTGTAAAGCAAAGCAGACTTACACAATTTTAACGGGTGTTAGGAAGCCGTCTGTCTATGAGTGAGTGTAAGTGGGGCATAAAACTGTTTAACAAAAGCTTTCATCTCAGACAATCAGCTCTTCCTTTAGACAGAAACCAGATGACAGCCACGAGAGCCTCTCTTTCATGGACAGCCCACAATTACCATAGAGTGGACACACACGGCAATAGCCTGAGACCACACACACACACACACACACATTCAAAGACACACTGCAATTTATCTTCAGCACACATTTCATTGAGTCTATAGGGGAAGGAGTGACCAGTGGCTAAAGAGGAGGAGAGAATGATGCCACCATCTGTTCTTTTCTTTTTCCATACTTTTTTCGCACAGCATGGTTGCTGTAATTGGACAATTTATGACAGTGGGTCAACCTTCTTTTTCCAGTTTATTACTGACACAAATACACATTCAACGGAGTGAACCGTGTTCAAACAGCAGATATGAAGATCAAACAGCATATATGAAGAAGTTGAACTGCGCGGCACAATAGTCCAGATAGTCTCGCAGAGACAGACTTTTGAGTATCGGTATAAATTCTGGCCCAATTTGCATCCTATGCAGGCAAGCCCTGACACATGATGTATGTGAATGGTATGAACAGGGGCCTGGGTAGCTCAGTGGTAAAGATGCTGGCTACCATCCCTGGAGTTCGCTAGTTTGAATCCCAGGGCAATGCTTAGTGACTCCAGCCAGGACTCCTAACAACCAAATTGGCCCAGTTGCTAAGGAGGGTAGAGTCACATGGGGTAACCTTCACATGGTCATGATTAGGGGTTCTCGCTCTCAATGAGATCATGGAGAATAGCATGAGACTCTGCGGGGTCATGCAAAGCGAGCCACGTGATAAGATGGATTGACTGTCTCAGAAGCGGAGGCAACTGAGACTTGTCCTCACCACCCAAATTGAGGTGAGTAACCTACTAAGTAGTGGGAAAATGTAGTGAAAAAAAATGTAAAACCTGCTATGCTATGAAGAATTTATCTTATTTTGATCTCAGTGAGGGAGACATTCGGGCAAATGTAGCATGTTCAACACTTAAGTAAAAGTTTAAATCTGTTTTGATCTATTCTTTAAAACTAGATTTTATTTTATTTTTGGAATCAAAACTTTTTTTCCCCTTTAAAATCCTCATTAAACAGAAACATAGAAATCAGACATAAACTGTTAGCTGGTGATGTTTGACTTTGGATCATGAGCAAACAGAGGAAAAACACTCTCCAGCATTTTATTATGACAATAATAACGATGATGATGATGATGACATGTGATCTACATATTGAATACAGTCTGACGTTAATGAATAGTGCTGTTATGAAGAGGGCAGACGAGGGAGTAAGGATCCAAGTGCAGCTTTATTTGAATTTCAAAAGTAAAGGGAAGTACAAACGCAGGAACAAATGAAACGTCCACGAGGGGAAAATAAAGAAATGAACACAAGAAAACAACACGGGGGGTCTTGCAATGAGGGCATAGGCAGGAACACGGACCAAGGCAGGATTCGGGAACAGAGCATCAAACATTGAACAACGACCAACAAAGGACAAGGTGAACATCAGGGCTTAAATACAAAACAAGGGGAAACATAGACCAATAGAAAACCAAAACTCAAAACAAGATAACAAGACAATAAACTAAAACCAATGATAAATTAGAACTGATAACAAGATAATCAAACAATAAACCAATGAAAACCAGACACATGGACAAGGAGGGAAAACAGGACATGACAAGACTTCAAAATAAGAGTGCATAAACAAAAGGCAATACGGAACATAAAAGGTGCCAAAACTTGAGTGCATAAACAAAGAACAATGTGGAACATAAAAAGTGTCAAAAACTTAAATAAAAATGTACACAAAGACGGTGTGGATCGTTACAAGTGCAAATTACAATTTCCTATACACACTAACTGCAATACATTTTGAATCTGAGGTATATCCTGTCAGATTTAATTAAATGTTAACAAAGACATACTTCAGTGCATCTGTTCTTATTATATTTGCTTTATGAGAAATTACATTTTTCTGTAGCAGAGAGAGTACTCACCAGATTTCTTTAAAAATACTGAGTTGTTCATTATCTGTTTTCTTGGTAGGTGCAGTGTACATGTTTCTTTTCATTAGATATAATAACAGCTACAACATTACTCATATTATCACTCAAACAAGGCATAATTTAAATGATTGATTTGATCTTGTCGTTATTTACACATGCGCCCTTGTGGTAATCCAAAAGTAATTAAAAGTATTATGATTACATTACTGTCATATTCCTTACATGGATTACATTACTGATTACATTGGTAAGTAATCAGTAATCGGTAACTGATTACATTAAAAAAGTAACCCTACCAACCCAGGGTATGAATGACGAAAATGTTTATTGACAAAGGGTTTTTTTTATTTTTATTTTTTTTATTTTGGTAATTAAAACACAAGAAACACCTAGAAAAATAGATTAAAATAATCCCAAAATCCAGTATGTTGTGTATTTTCCTGATTGAGCTGCGTAAACACAAAGAGCTGAACAACGGCAAAATGAACCGCTTTAATTACAGGTTAATTACCTCTCTCAAACGCAATCTATTCATACATGAGATCTAACACTTTATCCACAATATATATGTAATGTTACAACTGACATATGCACTGACAATGAAGCAAATGAACAGGTGAAGTTGAACCTTCTGAAGTTAGTCAGAATGCGTAACTTGCATTGTGAAAATGCTGTTTCCATAAAAACGGGCCTCACGCAAGTGCAATATCCTAAACTTCCTAGAACATAGACAATTAATAATACAGTAAACTGAAAAGTAGTTAATCCTTCAGTTGTTTACTAGTGCTGTTGAAATTAACTCGTTAGTTTTTGCACTATGAACTAACATAAACTATGTTCCTTGGTCACCGTGTTTGTAGTAACTCCTACCCCCTTGGGACCTATCTCGACACTGCCCAGCACGATGTGCTTCCACTCCTAACCGGTAAGGCCGTGTGTTGTATTCCACCTAAACCACCCCTACCCCCTCTCTCAGGGCCGGGTGTGGTCTCCGCGGTGTCCTCCTCTTTGGAGGGACCCCCACCAGCTTGGACCATATATTTGGCCCCCAGCCGAATGATTTTGTTCCTCTTTGGGGAGAACAATAGAGAGAAGGCCACGGCTGCGAGCCAGTCCTTATACTTCTGAGCAGTTAGCCATTCCTCAGGGTGCAGGGGACCGCTTCATGCCTCAGCCACTTGGGGCTTCGGGTCAACTGGGAAAAGAGCAAGCTCGTCCCGGTTTAGAGCATCTCTTTTCTTGGTATGGAGTTGGACTCGGTCTCAATGACGGCGTGCCTCACCAACGAGTGCGCGCAGTCAGTGCTTAGCTGTCTGCATGCGTTCAGACAGAACATGTTGGTCCCACTGAAATCCTTTCAGAGGCTCCTGGGGTATATGGCATCCTCAGCGACGGTCACGCCGCTTGGGTTGATGCATATGAGACCACTTCAGCACTGGCTACAGACCAGAGTCGAGAGACGAGCATGGCGCCACTCCTAACCGCTTCATACCTGCCAGTGTGTTGGGGGTAGTTATGCGACGACTTTCTGTGCTGGCTACGAGGCACACAGAGGTCTGTCCATCTCGCACCGCCAGTCTGCGTAACTCGGTTCAGCTCTTGTGGCGTTTTCCATTGGGACCCCTAGTGTCAACTCATCGACACAACGTCGAGTGAGTGACAGATACGGAATGTATCTCGGTTACTGATGCAACCTCCGTTCCCTGATGGAGGGAACGAGATTTTGTGTCCCTCCTGCCACAACACTGAACCAACCGCTGAAATGACCAAGTCTTTTGCTTGGCTCCTCAGTGCGATACCTGATGTGCGTTTGCAGTGTCACTCCTTTTATACCCGTATGTCCAGGGGAGTGGCATGCAAATTCCACATGCCAATTTCCATTGGCCTTTTCTCAAGATCAGAGATGTCTGGTCTCCGCAGGAGCGACCCCTAGTGTCAACTCATCGACACCACGTCTCATTCCCTCCATCAGGGAACGGAGGTTACATCAGTAACCGAGACATTTCTTGTACAATGCAAACCCAGATAGGACCTGTTATAAGCCATATTTTGGATGAAGTATCATAACGAGAACAGTGCCAGCACAACAGTGAAAGCAAAACAAGACGTTCTCTGCAAGCGCTTTTCATGTGGAGTTCAAAGCAGCAAATCATGTAAATGCTACTTTCTGATTGCTGTTGCAATGTAGATAGCAAATATTATTAGTATTATGGAGGATCTGAGTTTATCAGATTTAATGTGATTTTTCATGTTTGAGCTTGCCATGATTGTGTGTCATAAACATCAAATAGACCGTAGGCTTCCCATCTGAGGCTACAGTCTGAATGACACTATAGAAAAGATAATTATATTATCAGTAAAGCCTAATGTCCTACAGAACTGTTTTTTATGACATTGACTGTGAGTGTATTGCCATCAACAGAGATCCCTCTCCATTATCTCTTCCTCTGCTCTCTACAGGCCTTGAACAATGCATTTATTTGCACTAACTGTAAATGAGATGAAACAATTAATTATGTAATTAAGACATCCCTCAGGACAGGGAGAACACAAATGAAAGAGTAAACAAGAAAAACGAACTGAAAGAACATTGGATGCCTTCAGTGAAAAGTTTCAAAATGAATAGCAGTCTTTTGAGGGTTACAATTCATAAGCCAGAAATTATTCTAAAAGGTATTAGTGAAAGAATGAGAGACTCGACTACTCCATTAGCGCAACATGGGCTTAAACACAAAACGTTTATCCACTTTAAAGGGACATAAACTATGCTTGTTTTATCTATAGTGGTGCGCGTGTAATCAAGCATTTCTATTAAAATGACTTTCAGATTTTTTTTTTGTTTCAACAAACTCCTAACCCTTCATTTCAAAGATTGGATTACACTGTGACTGGTTCAGAAAAGAATATGTGCTGAAATATGACAATACAACCATGGATATTTCTGAATGAGCCACTTTTGCAGCTTAGCTTCTATAAATAGTCTGGGTGTACTGTGAAGGAACTTTTGGGTATTTTGAGTATTCATGTAGTCAAGTACTCTAACACACACAAACACACACAAAAAAATTATAATAATTGATTACTTGAAATTTAGCATTTCAGTTCAAACTTATAAAAAAAAAAATAGCACTATGCATAAACAACAAGATCTAGATTAAAAAATTTAAAAAAACACTTTTGCACATAGAAACATACTTTCCAAGTTTTCTGAAGCAATACTATCATTAAATTAATGGCAGAATTTTCTTTTTGGGAGAACTAAAGACAAGATTTATGCGAATTAACCTGTTTCAATTTTGCCCATTTCAGGTAAAGGCACATTGGAAAATCAAATTGCAAAATTCGAGTAGTGCTTTTACTAGTAGAATATTTAAAGCTGAATTAATTCTTGATTAATTGATTACTTGTGCACATCCATAGCCTATATAGTACTCTTCTACTTCAAAACAGCAAGGATGTCCAGTTTGCCGTTATACAACCCCTTTACGTTTAAAAACAAACAGAATTCAACAGGATGGTGTGTGTGTGTATATGTGTGCGTTCTCACAGGCTGTTTATAAAGGACAAAAGGACTGGTGGACACTCATAGCTCCTAAATGCTCCTGTATATCTCCTTAAGAAACCATTCTTTGTCCATAGTCTTCAAAACCTCTCTCTCCCCTCCCCCCCTCCCTCCCTCTCTCTCTCTCTCTCTCTCTCTCTCTCTCTCTCTCTCTCTCTCTCTCTCTCTCTCTCTCTCTCTCTCTCTCCATAATCTCCCCTATCCTGCTCCAGTCTTAACCCCAGTGCCCAGAGGATAGGTCAAAGGTCAGGTAGGTGCTCTCCCATTGGGTCGTGCAGCAGAGAACACGCCTCTAATATAGAACAATTCTGTAATATGGTTTAAAGAGGTTGTGACCAATCCACAGACACATTGAGTTTGGATACTGCTCTAAATTAAACCTAACAGGCTGTGATACCACCTCAATTGTTCCTTGTTAATGGAACATACACATACTCACACTCACAAACTCTCTCACTTCCTTCCTCTCTCACACACACTAAGCGACGAGATCTGAATAATACCAGAAGTCTTTGTTGGCAGGCTCACGGTGCTAACAGCCTTTAAAACTAAAGCTTTAAACTGCGGTCAGAGACACGGTGAATGGAAATCCCTTTAAGATGCCCATCCAAAACAAATGACGTCCACGATTTTTTATACCGAACAATGACAGAAATGTTTTCTGCTATGCTGAGAAACTTCTAATCCTAAAGTGCATTGAAAGTTCCCCCATCCCTACTGGTCAAAACATCCTGAATATACCCTAACCACACAATACATAGCGTGATGACTTTCAATAGTAATACTAAGCTATTTTGATACATACCCACATTCCCATGGTATGGAATGAACTTCCATATTCATATACCATGGCACCCCAGAATCCAAAATGACTAAAAAAATGTAAATGATACCACAAATTGTGTAGTTTTGCTGAGGCGTTGAGTTGTGCTATTATTTTTTTAAGCAATCAGACTTACAACTTTCATCTGGTGGATGGTAAAACAGATGAAAAAATCCCAATGACTTACATTGAAAGAGGGACCCGAGCCATAAAGACTTATGGGTGGGGTCTTTTGGACCAGTATGTAACACATAGCAGCCTCCCAGATCATCTTAGAAACCACCCAGGACACCCTAGCAACACCCTAGAAAATGACAATTTTGTAATAAATAAATTGATCAAATAAATGGAATCGATTTGCATGATGAATCGTTCATAATGGTGCTCTAATCATTCTGACCAATTGAAAAGAATCAAATTGTTCAAAACACTCAACTCAATCTATTTATGTTTGAAACGAAAGGTTCTGGAGAAATGTATCCGAGCAAAAGTATTACTTTTATCTTCAAAGTGTAGTGAAGTAAAAATGAAAGTCAACAGATATTTGTGTTTGAGTAAAGCAGAAATAGTCAAAAACTGTCCTTAACTACAATAACAAAGTATCTGTACCCCGCTGTAACTATACACTTCAGTATATGTGTACTCAAGATCACCTGATTAATCCAATGTATATATTTTGCACAGCTTTATCATTTTGACTCAGACTCACCACAGCTAAAACTAAATAAACACTTGACATACTGTATGCCAGGGACCAAAATGTCTGCTTTTATCAATACCCTCTTTATAATTACAATGACCCCTTTCTAACCGCTTAGAGCACCAAAGTCTGAAATCTTCAAAACCGTGTTTCACGGGTCAAAAAGTCGAAGACTAACCTTTGTCAGACAAATAAAACAAACTACGGAGACTGGTGCTCTGACACCCCACTGTCCACAAACAATCCAGAGAGTTTCGAATGGCGTTCAAACACAAACCAGGAGACCTCGATATTTCCCTACAGCTCCCTTGAGACTTTGTCTCAGGCCTCCATAAATACACACAGGATGTCGTATTTCAGTCGGGTGTATGCTATCTCTCACCCAGCTACCAGACTCGGCGCTGGTGACCTCTTTACGTGGTCTGTGGTAGGTGAGATTTAACGCTGTAGAAACAACCACAGCCCTGCGTTTGATAGAGGAGGAGAGGAGAGAGAAGGAGAGGTAGGCCCCTGTTCTTGTTTTTTTAATGAAGGAATAATGGACAGAATGAGATGGCTTGGCGAGATATTACAGATGAGGAGGAAAATTAGGTACGGGTACAAGATGGCAATGCGTACAGAGCACTAATCAGATGAGACTACATGGTGCTTCTGCTGTACCCTTCCCCCATTATATGCTCTCTTTTTATACCCACAGGGAAAGGTAGTTAAAAGTTAAACAGCCTAAGGAAAACATTGGTTGTGTTTACATGATGTTTCATATGAGTCACTTTCTTAAGTGCATGTATGTTGTAAATGGGGTCAAATAATAGTTGATGCAGTCAAAGGACATCAACACCACAAACTAACAAGAAATTTTGCTTCTAGCCTCAAAAGGCAAGCTGTAGTTCCAACCACACAACTTTGCGATTATATTTGTGAATGTTCGTTGTAACTATTGTTTCAGAAAATAACTAATTGTTGAACTATGTTGGTAACGATGGAACATGTGTGGGAAACGCAACCCGGTCGGGATGCGGCAAGCAATAAAAGCATCCCTGACATGTTAATCTGAAGGGACATTCACATGGCAGTTTGCAGCGACAGAGCGAGATGAAGTCATTGATTTTCAAAAAGAGTTTAAGATTTTTGCCCCTTGATACAACTGCATATTGCAGTCGAGTCAGAACAGCCCTTGATTTTCTATCTTAACCAGTCATGATGAGCAACAAGACATTTTGGTTTCTATATCAAAATGATCACAGTCAAATTAGTCCAAAATACTGTTCCACATACAGTAGCTGTATATTAAACACCAAATATGTTCTGATTGGCTTTGAATGCCAATTTTAGTTCTGGACAGACAAATGAGTTTTGTCGCTGCCATGTAAAATGTTTGGATCCAATTTGGATGTTTACAAGCAGAATTATTCCCTCAATAAATTCTATACATTTTTCAATATGAATCATCAGTGATCCGAATGTTAAATGGCAAATGTGTCTAGCCATCTGTGATGAGTGCATTAGAACTGTTTCTAACACAGGTCTGTCACTGTCTGAACTCACTCAAATTAGAGGCATATTCAGTGAGTCATACCGACTAATGCATTGATAAACAGGGATGGATTGCTTTAGAGGAGGAAGGTATTGGAGCTTGTGACAGAATAGAAAATGTGGAATTGCTGTACTGCACATTTGCAGAGAACACTAACAAAAAAGAACCAAAAATGTATGATTGTATTACCATGGTTTTTAGGGGTGCTTGAAAGTGCTTAAAAGCCCTTAGAACACATTAGCAACTGCATAGCAATGCCCTGGAAACCAGCCACAACACCTTAAAGGATTAGTTCACCCAAATTAAAATACAGACATTGTTTACTCACCCCGTGTTGTTATGTGTTATTTGTTGTTGACTTTATTTTTCTTAACACAAAAGGAGAAATTATAAAACAAAAATTGTGCTCATTGATTTCATACAATGGCAGTTTATGGACGCCACATCTTCAAGCTTCAAAAGAACGCAAAAGTATAATTCAGAAGTGTAATAAATGATTCCATGAGACTTATTATTGTAATGAAAGCATCCAATTAGGTTTGGTGAGAAAATAATGAAATCTAATGTATGATTTAGTGAAAAGTTTCACTGACCGTTGATCTCCTGTGCGCGTTCATGATAGGGAACGAAAGCAACATTCCTCGCAACATTGGGGTGTTCAAGCAAAAAATAATTTTGTTTATTTAAATCAGGTCCTCCACCGTGATAGTGACAACATAACACAACATTGCTGCACACAAAACAGAGAACAGAACTTACTAAACTTGTTTGAAGAGTTTGTAGTCAAAGGATTGATGCATTTATATGCCCAGCCTTATTTTTTGGACCAGTCCAAGTTCATAGTGGACAGATACCGATACGATGTCGAAAATAGAAATCAAGCTATTGTTAGAATGTACCGTTGCTCGTCACTGCTGGTTGGGACAAAAACTCTAATTAACATACAAAATATAACATTTATCATGTGTTGTTTCCTGTCAGTTTAGGACATGGTGTGACTGTGGCTGCCTGTAGCCTCCTCTATGTTTCTGTTTGATTTCCAAGCAATAAAAAAATCTGTTAAATAAACAAATTCTTCGACTACAAACTCTTCAGACATGTTTAATAAGTTCTGTTCTCTGTTTTGTGTGCAGCTGTGTAGTGTTCGGTTGTGGGCCTGTTTTTAAATAAACAAAACGAGTTTTCATTTGAAATCTTGCCGTTAGTTCAAATAAAAATTTAATTTTGCCATTATTTAAAGTGATTGTATCACTTCAGAAGACTTGTTCAGATAAGAAACATACAAGAATGTATGTTTCTATGTGTGAGTGCAAATGTTTTAGTTTTTTTATTTTCATTTTTTTCATCTCGATCTTTTTATGCATAGTGCTCATATAAATGTAGTTTGTCATAAGACAAACAATTCTAAATTTCAAGTAATTGATTATTACTTTTTTGTTTTATGTGTTAGAAGACGCTACAACAAAATGACTCAAAATGGCCATCCCTATGTAATACCATGTTTTAGTTCTAACACTTATTAATTAATTTATTTTTTTGAGGACCAAATAAATAACGTTGTATATGAATATAATAATCATTCAGTGAACATTATATAACTGTTCCATGGTACCGCAACAGTACCTTTTTTCTAAGGGAAATGTGTGCATGTCTACATCACGTTTTAATACAGAAAGATACTAATGAGGAACCTCATCAAAGACATAGTGTGCATACTTAAACAAATCATTCGATATTTGGAGTTTATTTTTTAAGGATTTTTTTTTTATTTGAAGGAAGAAGAAGAAAACACCTCTACAAATGAAGAAAGGCTGAGGAAAACTCATCAGTTTACCTGTCAAACACATGCACACACACACACAAACAGACACACACGCACACAAGCAAATATAGTTTTCCTCATCAGTATACTTTAAACGTACACACCAACACACCATTTCACCTTTAGATCCTGACTGCTGTAAGGAATCTGTTAAAAGCCTGTAGAGCAGAAACACACACACACACACACAAGCTTATTCTTACTCTCAAACGTTCATCGATATATTCATTGTTCATCGTTATATCATTTGTCATTTTACCGCGTTTCTGGTTTTTCCTCTTTTCTACTGTTTCATCTGCGTGTATTTTAACTCTTGCTGTTGGCACCTAGCTAGAGTCTGTGTTTGTAGCCTGATAGTTTTTTTTTGCATCGCTTATATATCTGATTTCAGCCTTTAATCCTTAACATCTGCCATTTTTAAGCCGGTTTTCCCTCGTATTATTCTATTATCACGATTCACCCGTGCGCATATTCCACCTGCATCAGCGTTCTATTTTTATTGCGATTAAACTGCATGCATTTTTTTCAGAGCGCACCCGTTTTTTATTGCATCGATCTCAAAGCACCACTTATCAAGAACAACCAACAACAACAAACAATTGCATGAGGGATTCACATCAATCTCAAACCCTCACCGCTCAGGAACAGCCAACAACAAACAATTTGCGGTAAGTCATGGCATCCGCTCATGTTATTTCTTCCTGCATTGCATGTCACATGTTTACAATAACCTCCTCCATCAGCAGTGAGGGATTCACATGTGATAAATGTAAGGAATTAGTCAGCCTGACGGAGAAGGTTAATGAGTTAGAGACTCGCATCCGAACGCTAGTGGAGTTCAGTGAGAAAGAGAAGCCGGTAGATATTGTTTCGGATGCGAGTAGTACAGAGAGCAACATACACACTTTGGTTCCAGCTGTAGAGCCCCCGCAGCAGGGCATTTGGGTGACGTCTCAGCGGCATACTCGCTCAGCAAAGAGACACCACTCTCCCGTTCCTGTGTAACGGAAATGCTGTAGGTGGGGATCGAACCCGGGTCTGTGGTGCTCTAGTGTATGGTGTTCTATGGTGAGCTTCCATAAAATAGAGAAACAAAAAAGACAAGTGTCAAAAGTACAAATAAACTGGGAGAGCCGAGCTTCACCAAAAAACTGAGAAACAAAAGAGACACAAGGGTCAAAAAGGTACTACAAGGATGAGACTTAACTAGAGAGCAGGTAACATGAGGAACACGGTACAAAGGCTCAAAACTGAACACATGGTTGAGAAACAAGCAAGCTTATATAGGGCTATGTACAGGTGAAGGGAATGTGGGTTAATGAGCAGATGGTTAAACCGGGTTAGGGGCATTGGTGCCATCTGCAGGAGAGGAGAGGAGCATGACACGGGAGGTCCAGGGCGAACGCCTTCTGCTGGTCTGGAGAGGAACAGCACCCCAAAGAGGAGATCTTTACATCCTGTTGGGTTTCCAAATGATTCTCCCCACTCAGTGATACACCCACTGAGAATCATGTTGAAAGAGCCCTTGTTATTGGCGATTCTATTGTAAGGAATGTGGAAATAGAGACTACAGCCACTATTGTTAATTGCATTTCGGGGGCAAGAGCGTCTGATATCAAATCAAATTTACAAGTGCTGGCTAATGCAACAAACTAACAGGACCAACTCATCGCCATAATCATACGCTAGATTAATTCTGTCATATGGAGTTGATGTTGATAATATAGAAATTCTGCAGCAGAGCGATGACATCTCGGATCATTACCTTGTCTCTTGTATGCTGCAATCAGCTAATGTCACTCAATCTAAACCACGCTATCGTTCAGGTAGAACTATTCTTTCGACCACTAAAGATATCTTCACTAGTAAACTTCCAGATCTATCTCATACACTCAATAAACCCCAAAGCCCAGAATAACTTGATGAAATAAAAAAATACACTACCGTTCAAAAGTTTGGGGTCACATTGAAATGTCCTTATTTTTGAAGGAAAAGCACTGTACTTTTCAATGAAGACAACTTTAAACTAGTCTTAACTTTGAAGAAATACACTCTATACATTGCTAATGTGGTAAATGACTATTCTAGCTGCAAATGTCTGGTTTTTGGTGCAATATGTACATAGGTGTATAGAGGCCCATTTCCAGCAACTATCACTCCAGTGTTCTAATGGTACAATGTGTTTGCTCATTGGCTCAGAAGGCTAATTGATGATTAGAAAACCCTTGTGCAATCATGTTCACACATCTGAAAACAGTTTAGGTCGTTACAGAAGCTACAAAACTGACCTTCCTTTGAGCAGATTGAGTTTCTGGAGCATCACATTTGTGGGGTCAATTAAACGTTCAAAATGGCCAGAAAAAGAGAACTTTCATCTGAAACTCGACAGTCTATTCTTGTCCTTAGAAATGAAGGCTATTCCATGCGAGACATTGCTAAGAAATTGAAGATTTCCTACAACGGTGTGTACTACTCCCTTCAGACGACAGCACAAACAGGCTCTAACCAGAGTAGAAAAAGAAGTGGGAGGCCGCGTTGCACAACTGAGCAAGAAGATAAGTACATTAGAGTCTCTAGTTTGAGAAACAGACGCCTCACAGGTCCCCAACTGGCATCTTCATTAAATAGTACCCGCAAAACACCAGTGTCAACATGTACAGTGAAGAGGCGGCTGCGGGATTCTGGGCTTCAGGGCAGAGTGGCAAAGAAAAAGCCATATCTGAGACTGGCCAATAAAAGAAAAAGATTAAGATGGGCAAAAGAACACAGACATTGGACAGAGGAAGACTGGAAAAAAGTGTTGTGGACAGATGAATCCAAGTTTGAGGTGTTTGGATCACAAAGAAGAACATTTGTGAGACGCAGAACAAATGAAAAGATGCTGGAAGAATGCCTGACGCCATCTGTTAAGCATGGTGGAGGTAATATAATGGTCTGGGGTTGCTTTGGTGCTGGTAAGGTGGGAGATTTGTACAGGGTAAAAGGGATTCTGAATAAGGAAGGCTATCACTCCATTTTGCAACGCCATGCCATACCCAGTGGACAGCGCTTGATTGGAGCCAATTTCATCCTACAACAGGACAATGACCCTAAACACACCTCCAAATTGTGCAAGAACTATTTAGAGCAGAAGCAGGCAGCTGGTATTCTATCGGTAATGGAGTGGCCAGCGCAGTCACCAGATCTGAACCCCATTGAGCTGTTGTGGGAGCAGCTTGACCGTATGGTACGCAAGAAGTGCCCATCCAACCAATCCAACTTGTGGGAGCTGCTTCTGGAAGCGTGGGGTGCAATTTCTCCAGATTACCTCAACAAATTAACAGCTAGAATGCCAAAGGTCTGCAATGCTGTAATTGCTGCAAATGGAGGATTCTTTGACGAAAGCAAAGTTTGATGTAAAAAAAATCTTATTTCAAATACAAATCATTATTTCTAACCTTGTCAATGTCTTGACTCTATTTTCTATTCATTTCACAACGTATGGTGGTGAATAAGTGTGACTTTTCAGGAAAACACAAAATTGTTTCGGTGACCCCAAACTTTTGAACGGTAGTGTATATAAATGCAGTCTTCTCTAGCACCCTTGATATTGTCGCCCCACTTCGATTAAAGAAAATTAAAGAAATAAGCCCTGCACCATGGTATAATGATCACACTCATGCTCTCAAGAGAGCAGCTCGGAAAATGGAGCGCATGTGGAAAAATACAAACTTATTTGTATTATACATAATATTTTGTGGTGCATGGAAGGACAGTGTCTGTAACTACAGACAGGCACTAAAAGCTGCCAGGTCAGCATATTTTAGTAAACTCATAGAAAATAACCACAACAATCCTAGATGTTTATTCAGTACTGTGGCTAAATTGGTTAGGAATAAAGCCTCAACAGAACCAGAACCTTATTATGAAGACACAACTTGATCCTGGAGAACTGGCTAATTATGACCGATTTCAAATCTCCCGTTTATGTAAAAAATACTAGAAAATGTAGTATCCTCCCAAATATGTTCATTTCTACAGAGAAATAGTATATACGAAGATGTTCAGTCAGGATTAGACCTCATCACAGTACAGAGACTGTACTTATCAGAGTTACAAATGACTTGCTCTTATCATCTGATCGCGGCTGCATTTCTCTTCTAGTGCTTTTCGATAGATCACGACAGATCACAACATTCTCTTGAATAGGCTAGATAATTATGTTGGCATTTGTGGAGTTGCATTAGCATGGTCTAGGTCATATTTAGTAGACTGCTACCACTTTGTCTATGTAAATGAGGAATTGTCAAACCAAACAAAAGTAAAATATGGAGTGCCACAGGGATCAGTTTTAGGGCCTCTGCTTTTCTCCATTTATATGCTTCCCCTGGGAGATATTATCAGGAATCTTGGAATAAGGATCCAGGATGGACTTCAAAGACATTGGTCATTAATCTTACAGTTCAAACAAAATCAATGTTTAAGCACTGACCCTTAACACTTACTTAGTTTAATAATTCTAAACCATCACTTTAACTATACATAAGTAATATATACATTATATTCATGATGTTAGCCAGAGGGGAACTGGCCCCCACAACGAGTCTGGTTTCTCGAAAGGTTATTTTTCTCCATTAATCAACATCTTATGGACTTTTCTGTTCCTTGCCTCAGTCGCATTCAGCTTGCTCACTGGGGTTATTAATACAATTATTATTTAATTACTTATTTTTAAACACGATTAACAATCATATTTTATCTAATTACACAATGATGATTCATCGACATTACAGACATTACAGTTTTATCGTCTGTTAATGCCTGATCTTCTGTAAAGCTGCTTTGAAATGATATGTCTTGTGAAAGGCGCTATACAAATTGACTTGACTTGACTTGACTTGACTTGACACACACACACACACACACACACACACACACACACACACCAGGGCTGGACTGGTAATCTGGCATTCCGGGCATTTTCCCGATGGGCCTACGCACTTTGGGGCCAATCAGGGCCAGACTGGCCATCGGGTGAATCGTGCGGGCCGGTGGGTCGGGCGCGATTGGACCCCCCCCCCCCCCCAATATATTATGCTATATTTACTAAGTAGTAAACTACTGTTGTATTCCATTTTAAAATAGCCTATTTTCTGGTCATACACAAACTAAACATTTTCTGATTTGTCAGTCTTGATGAAGATCCCAGTAGACAGCCACTTTCTAACACACCTGTTATGATCCATAACTCACAGTTATAGTCTACATTCATATGTGGTTATGCATGCTCCTCTGTATTCAATAGGACAGTCCCAAGTCTCTATACAGGGTTTAATGTGGCACATATATGATTTATGAAGTCATATTACAGCACAGCTCACAACCTAGATCACAGTGTCTGTTATATAAGCTTCATTAATATACTTTATGTAATATTGGACTCTCAAAGCACATTTTTATAACTAGCCTGTCATTTTATGTTGCAAATATGTGTGAGCAATACAATAAACCTGAGAACGTTTACAGCATAGTGACTACCACAACCAGCAGCTAAGACAATGCAAACTTCCCAATAAGCACATTACAGATATTAACCATGACTGCAAATGTGACATGGGCCACCAATGGACAGTGTAAATAAATACATTCAGTCCACCTGCATTTGCTTTTGGTGCACCCTACAGTCTCTGGATATGTTTGAAATGACATATTATCATACTACTCGTTCCATTTTTGCTGTATGCTGTATTTTTTGTATGTATGAAATGTCTGGATAATGTACAGTACTATTTTAGCCAAAATGTAGAACAGTATATGACCAAAGAACACTGTGGGGAATACTGTATGCCTGACTGTAACGAAAAACACACATACTGCATATTGCTTCACATATTGCGTTTAAAACAGCTATTCTCTGCCCTCAAATCACACTCTAATTAGACCTCAGAATCTCTCCTTACATGGCCTACTAAAACACATTGATTCAACATCCTCATTAGAAGCTTTATTGACTAATCTGTGAAGGTTAGCATTAGCATTAGCACTAGTCAAGGGCCCCTAGCGATTCGAAGCAGACTGTGCTTAACCTAAACAGAACTTCAAAGCTTTAATCCCTGCGGCGCACGGCCTTTGATCTAGACTAAATCATTGCACACCAACCAATCAAACTAAAAAGCACAATATCACTAATGGAATAGAGAATGAAAGAGATGGGGATTGGGCCAGGAAATGCAAGTTTGTAGCTGCTTTTAAAACACTTGTAAGGGTTTAGCAATTTCCTAAGAGACTTGTAAAGCTAGAACATCTTTTTAATGGACTTTTTGAGTTTGGTGTGGGGTGGGATATTCCTATTATTATTGTAGTACCATCACTCTGCTCCGGGGGAAATTTACTAAAAATTAATTGCGCGCACTGATTACTCTTACTCAGTATTTTTGTATTGTTTTCCAGTAAAAGTAACATATCTAACCTGTACCCTAAAAAAACACATTAACTTCAGAAGCAAAATGACAAAACGTCTAGGTTATGTATGTAACCTCCGTTCCCTGATGGAGGAAACGAGACGTTGTGTCGAAGAAGCGACACTAGGGGTCTCTCTTGAGCGCCGAATATGCCTCTGATCTATGAAAAAAGGCCAATGAGAAGTTGGCAGACAGTATTTGCATACCCCGCCCCCAGACATACGGGTATAAAAGCGGGGAAATACGTCGAGTTCATTCAGGATTTTTCTGAGGAGACGGAAATGATCTGGCCACAACAGTGGCTTGGCTCAGCGATGTGGCCGGGTGGGCACACGTCTCGTTCCCTCCATCAGGGAATGGAGGTTACATACGTAACCTAGACGTTCCCCATCTGTCTCTCACTTGGACGTTGTGTCGAAGAAGCGACACCAGTGGTCCAATTTAAATCATGCCATGCGCTGAGCCCTGTACGTGTTCTACTGACACAGGAGCAGGCAGTTATTTTATGTGCAAAGGCGACCAGCTGTGTCAGACTGCACATACCCTTCCCCAATGCCCTGTAAAAGTCATCGGAATCCTTCTGGTTACTCTAAACAGGGGAACAAGACAATGCTTGCCAACCCGGGAACGGGCCGAGACTGGGCTTCTTTTCTCTCTATGCAAAAAACATAGAGCAAGAAACAGCTGGGGCCCTTACATGCATTGAGGGAAGGGGGTCTTACCCAGTTTCCTATTCTTTCAGGAGGAAAAGACCCTGCGGAGACCACACCTGCCCAGGAAGGGGGAGGTAAAGTGGCAAAATACATCACATGGGCCTCTTGGGTCACATGTGGGACAATGGCGTGGTGGTAGATCTAGCCTCAAGGAGGGGGGGAGTTGCTACAACACGGCTACCGGAGGACAGCTGGGACTGCTTCAGATTGAGTAGCGATTTCCGCGCGCAGGGATTTGGCATGTTCACCATATACTGCGGTAAAGCAGACGCCCGCGAAGGGGGACAGAGGCCTGGCAAACTGAATTGCGTAACCGAGTCAGATGGTCCGGGCCAGCCAGTGTGACGGGTTGGGAAGTGAAAGCCACGCATCCAAGCTCCGTGCTAGGGGCACAAAGGGGACGATTAATTTTGAAGAACCAGGTGGGGCTTCGCAGTGGTGCGGAGCAGGTAGTACGGCGTAGGGAGGCGAGGACGCGTCCTGAGGCTCTGGTGCTGAGAAAAGACTCGAAGCACTTACCTTGCTCCACACACCCAGCAGGGGGCAGGTTAGTGACTGAGGAGGAGGTCCGATGGAGGCATCCTCTAGACTCGTCAGAACCGGCCATCCGGGGAACAGTCGTGGGGCTGAAGGCGGGGGGTCTGCGTCCAGCATGCCGGGACTGTTGAGATCTGGCGGCAGAGTGCTGTGAGAACAGCATTTGCGGGCCAGGTGACCCAGAGACAAAGTGCTGTTGGCTTTGGTGGTCAATGAAGATGTTGTCCTACAGGCCTTGGAGGGGAGCACGGGGTGACCCCGCCAGGTGGTAGGGTTCCCGGGGCACAGGTGGAGCGCAACAGCCCTGTCCACCTGGGGAATCGCATGTGGGCCACTCCGCCGTCGAGGGTAGTGAGAGCGGATGAGCGAGTGGCTTTGTAATGAGTGGAGAGGGGTGCTCTCCACGAAGACGTCAGCTCATCATGCACTTCCGGGAAAAACGGGACCGGGGGGGTTTGCAGGCTGTGAGAGGCGCCCAGGCCCCAGGAACCAGTCATCCAACCGCAAAGGCTGTGGGGAGGACGGAGGGTTCCAGTCCAGCCTCAAGCTGGCAGCCATCTTTATAAAGACGCATCCTGAAAATGACGTTCAACATCGCTGTGCAAATGCTCTTTTAGAGGAAAATACACTTTTAAAGAGTAAATCACTCTTTTAAATAAACTCTTTTAAGCTTTCTGCGCTGTTGAAGTGCCCAGGGGCAAGCTGCACTGCTGTGCAGACAAGGAGAAAAGCCACTGAAGTGTGCCGTAAATCCAACAGCAGGCAGAGCATCAGAGGAACAGAAGCAGGAACAGGTGTGTGATTCGCAGCTGACTGCATTCACAACCATCGGCTCCGAAGAAAATTTCTGTATGTACTCGACGTATTTCCCCGCTTTTATACCCGTATGTCCGGGGGGCGGGGTATGCAAATACTGTCTGCCAACTTCTCATTGGCCTTTTTTCATAGATCAGAGGCATATTCGGCACTCAAAAGAGACCCCTAGTGTCGCTTCTTCGACACAACGTCGAAGTGAGCGACAGACCAAAGTCCTGTTTTCACATTTTTGAAGCAACATTTCAGGAAATTGAGCAATATATATGCTTAAAACAAGAAGGGAAAAAAACTATTTGCCAAAAGTGGTAAGAAAATAAACTGAATTTTACGGGAAAACCTTTGTTTTCCTTAACCCAGTGGCAAATATTTTTATTTGTTTTGTAGCTTAAACCCTCACAAAATTAGGTGCAATTTTTGTCATTTTGCTTCTCAAATAAATGTAAGAAAATAGTTTTTTTGGAGTTTAGCATGCTTTATTTGCTCATGCTGTCTGTGTTGTTTTAGTGCCTGATTCACTAAACAAATGATGCAAATCAGTAAATGGCGCAAATATGCCCAAACATTTTGTGCTAAATGCATTTTAGTGCTGAATGTATACATTTTTCGTCAAGAAATTCCAAATTTTTTGGGGCGGTTCTGAGTGCTACGTTGTGGAAGATGCAGCAGACCACGATTCCTTCACTGTAGGACTGTAAACAGGACTGAGAAACTAAATTCAAATTTTCACTTAAATATTACAAAAATATAGTCATATTGTATTATTTTAAAATATGATTTTTATTTTCAAAGATATTTTTTCAGTTAGGAGGAAAACGCTGCCAAACAGAATGCAAAACACATTCACACAGCCTTTTTCAGAAAATTACTTACAATTTCCAGATTAGAGGTCAAATGTGAACACAACCCTTTTGAAAATACTGGTAAATTTTGCTCTGACAATTTTCCTTAATGCAAAATTGTATCATTACCTATAAATTTCCATACTGATTAATAAGATTAACGCTTTCGATTCGTATGAGGTCAGGGCATGCTGAAGTAAGAATGTTCAGATGGAGATGACGAAATTACTCTGTGCTGTTTTACACCGGTGACTCAGAAGTAAGAAAAATATCAACAAACTGGTCAGATAGTGAAACTGGAGCACTTCTCTTGATTTCCCGACAGCTGAAAAGAACAGTTAGTGATTTCCCATGTATTCTCTGATGAACCCACATTCTTCGCACAGACCTCTATGTAGTGAAATATGTATTACTGTGCATTACTTTGCATATATATTTGTATATATTATGTATTATACTGTATATTACTGTTCTTTTCAGCCACAGATAGTGTGTTCGCCTTCAG
This sequence comes from Moxostoma hubbsi, assembly GCA_032164185.1. Classification (NCBI taxonomy): domain Eukaryota; kingdom Metazoa; phylum Chordata; class Actinopteri; order Cypriniformes; family Catostomidae; genus Moxostoma; species Moxostoma hubbsi. The sequence goes on along the minus strand of JAVLUX010000009.1, from coordinate 44,692,298 downwards.
ACGCTAACGACAGCATTTTGTTCTCTATAGTTCAACATTTGAAGTCTCATTTGAAGTCATCGCATACGGTGTCATTGAGTCTCGAGCTGGTGCATAAATGAAAACATTTGCCAAAAAAACAACATTTCTGACTACATACGTTCAGCTACAAAATCATACCTCACCATGTTTTCAAACTAAAAGCCCACATTTCCGGCGCGGCAAACTATTTCACATAATTCAACGGCATTTAGTGCTGATGTGTGAATGGTAGCAAAACGGAAAAAGGCGGAATTAATTAATTAATGTGTGAACGGCACATTTGGAGCATTTACCAGTAAAGGCGACCCAACAATTTTCTTGTAATTTACCTGGTTGCACATGTGAAAGGGGCTTATGTTTATTGCAAAGAACATACCCGGTTGTTATCCAATGTGTATTCCATTTAAATACTAAAGTCGGTTCACAAAAAGATTTTGCCAGTTTACATTCTCAAATGTTCAGTAAAAAAGTAAATGCTTTTTTAGACAGTTCTATGTTTGCATGGTATACGCGTGCCACTGTACTACAGGGGTACTCTGTATTTCAATCATTCCAGTTGCATGTGCAGTGATACTATTCGCAGAAAGTAGTGGTATTCAGTTGAACTCTGTTTTGTGGCACAGACTCTTCATCACCGCAGTAATAACATGTATCTGAACACAGTGAACTCCTTTCCTGACAGTGTTTTAAAACGCATTGCTTATGCTGTGAGATGCTGATAAGAGAGAATAACTTAATGGCCAAAGACATTCACCAAAATCATTGGCACACATCTAAAATTTTACAACAATTAAATTAATTGAATATTCAAATTTCCAATTTTGATTTGACACCCTTACTTCATCGCTGTGATCCATGCACCTGAATCGGCTCTCTAAAATGCTGAAAGTATGCTCCACTGCACCTCCCAATTGTGCTGAGTTTTGTGAATAAAGTTTGTGCAATTTATGAAAATAAGCGAATTTACCTAAAAAAAGAACAGTGTTAGCGCTGGAAAAAAAATGACAATGACTTTTAATATTTACATTTATAAACTCACGGTGCAGAATTATTTGAATGCATTTAACTTCTGGTTAAATAGGATTCTGGGTGGTAAGTGATTAAGCTGCAGGTTTTTGTGCTGCAATAGTTAATAAAACATCCACCATTATGGGTTTCCTGTGATCTAACATCCCAAGTTTGACCTGCGTTATTATAAATTTAGTGATGCAGTTCAACGAAGCACCATTTCAACACTGTATGTCACTGTAACATGAGGGTAGCGCATGAGTTTAAAGCTCACTTCGTACAAGGTCTTGGGGGACAGACAGTAAGGAAATGAATCATGGACATTATTATAGAGTCAGCTGGTTTCTGAGGGCAGAGGGGGCACGTAATGATGAATAAGGGGGAGAGTGAATATCAGCTACAGAGAAGAAACAGGATATCAGCGCTACAGATATAGATGATACCTACACCGCTTACATTGATCTGATATGGAAACTGTTGTCGCTGCATCTTATGTAAAAACAAAAAATAGCTGCCTATTTGAATTTTGATTAGTTTCAACATTCTAAAGCATTACTCAAGCAGTGTGTACACTGTTTAAATGTACACAGTGTAATGTTTCAGGAAAACAAAATACTGCTTAACATCAATGTTACATTATCAACAGAGCAGCATGGTACAGAAAACGTGACTGTTTCGAACTATTTTGCATTTAGTTAAGGTTATTGAGAGTAAATGGGTAACAAAAATGCAAAAGGGCAATCATAGTTTCGACCAAAATAGTTATTTAATATGGAATTTTCTTCAAACAGTCCAAAAAGCTTTCAGAATGTTTTTGTGATTTACAGATTATAGTTGTGGCTAGAAGTATTATAGCAATTGTAACTGTGCTAATTATGGTATTTTGGTGGTAACTATGGATACCATGTTACATTTCAGATTGGGGAAATATAACACAAAATGTACCACCATGGATACGTCCTGAGGATATAGCAACACCTGCTGCTCTCTCCAACAACTTCTACTTCTCTCACACCCCTTGTCATACCGGTAGGGGTGGGGGAACAGGTTTGCTCATTCATAATAACTGGACTTTTTAACCACAGGCTTCACTATGTAACAATCCATCTTTTGAAATCCATGCCGTTACTACAACGCATCCCACAAAAATACATGTTGTTGTCATCTATCGCCCTCCAGGTCAGCTGACAAGCTTTCTTTTGGAGTTGGATGTCCTGCTGTCCTCCTTGCCAGAGGATGGCAGGCCACTTGTGGTTCTTGGCGATTTCAACATATACCAAGACAAGCCCCAGGTCACTGAACTGAATACTCTTCTGGCCTCATTTGATTTGGAAAGACTACACACCACAGCAACTCACAGATCGGGCAACCAACTGGACCTCATTTTTCTCCCCCTCCACCACCTGACACATCACTGACAGCAGATATTTTTTACAAATAAGGTTACAACCATCAGCAATACATTCACTACACCACACCCTGTCAAACACCTGGCTCCTGTATGCAACCATTCTTTATCTATGTTCTCTCCTCTGACTGACACTGAGGTCTCTAAACTCCTCCTCTCCAACCAATCCACCACCTGTTCCCTTGACCCCATTCATCACACCTTCTCCAGGCCATCTCTCCATCCATCTTACCTGCACTCACACACATAATTAACAAATTTCTACTTGCAGGCACGTTTCCCACTACATTTAAGCAGGCGTGAGTTACCCCACTGCTGAAAAAACCTGCAGTTAACCCAACACAGATAGAACACTACAGACCAGACTCTCTCATCCCATTCATGGCAAAAACACTTGAAAGGGCAGTTTTCAATCAGATCTCTGCCTATCTCTCACAGAACAAGCTGCTGGATGACAATCAGTCATGTGCTGTCTGTCACAGAGTCGCTGAGACAGGCGAAAGCTGAATCCATATCATCCGTTCTGATTCTGCTGGACATATCTGCAGCCTTTGACACAGTCAACCATCAGATCCTTCTCTCCACCCTCTCTACTCTTGGCATCAGAGGAACTGTGCTTGACTGGTTGACCTCCTATCTCTCAGATAGGTCCTTCAAGGTAGCCTGGAGAGGTGAGGTATCCAAGCCTCATCAGTTACTTACTGGGGTACCTCAGGGATCAGTGCTTGGGCCACTTCTCTTCTCCGTATACACAACATCACTGGGACCCATCATTCAGTCACATGGATTCTCATACCACTGCTACGCTGACGACACGCAACTCTACTTGTCTTTTCAGCCCAATGACACCACAGTGACTGCTCGAATTGCTGCCTGTCTGGCAGACATCTCGGCCTGGATGAATGAACAACACCTGCAACTCAACCCAGCCAAGACCAAACTCCTTGTCTTTCCAGCCAGCCCTGCTGTTGAACACAACATCACCATGCAGCTGGGTTCAACTAGAGTATTACCTTCCAAAACAGTCAGAAATCTAGGGGTAACCATCGATAACAAGCTAAATTTCACAGACCACATCTCAAAGACTGCAAGATTATGTAGATTTACACTCTACAATATCAGGAAAATACCTTCCTCACTGAACATGACACACAACTGCTTGTTCAGTCACGTGTCATAACTAGACTAGACTACTGTAACTCTCATTGCAGGCCTTCCTGCATGTGCAATTAGACCTCTGCAAATTATCCAGAATGCAGTAGCATGTCTGGTCTTTAATGAACCAAAGAGAGCGTATGTTACACCACACTTTGTCTCTCTCCACTGGCTGCCGGTTGATGCACGTATTAAATTCAAGGCTCTGATGCTGGCATACAAAACAGTCACTGGGTCTGCTCCAGCATACCTAAAATTATTTATGCAGATCTACACTCCTTCCAGAAGCCTACAGTCGGCTAAGGAACATCGCCTTGTTGTACCAACACAAAGAGGCACCAAAACACTTTCCCGGACTCTCAGTTTCAACATACCACATTGGTGGAATGACCTTCCCTACATCCGTGAACCTGAATCACTCTCTGTCTACAAAAACAGCTAAAAACACATCTTTTCCAAGAGCACTTAACCAGACACTAAAAAAAAAATCTTGTTGCACTTAAATCTGTTTTGAATGCTATTCTAATGCTAGTAATATTTTGTAGTATGGCACTTTTCGTACAAATGTCTCTTTCCCTCTTTTGTCGCTTTGGATAAAAGCATCTGCCAAATGAATAAATGTAAAATATAAATGTAAATGTACCAATAACACCATGGTACTACCATAATTTGGGGGAAATGTACCATGTACTATGGTGTATATCTAAGAGCTGCAGTACTTTTTTTGTACAGGAAGTGGGTTACATTTTTCAAACAATGACCTTGACTGTTTATGCCATTACTTTAACACAAAAACTGAAATGCAAAATGAAGACCAGATGTAATTTTACAGTTTTTCTCAGTCACTTTGGTACATTTCTCAGATCAGAATTGATATTCTCAAAACTACCCAATCTTCACATCATTGTGTCACTTGTGCACATAAAAAAGCAGTTTCTCATTTCTTTGAATAAGTTGCAAATGCTTTGGTACATCCATGCAAATGATTATGTACAATTCTCTGCTGTTTCCTACATTATCAATTTCTTATGTCATGTTGATCAAAATGTATTATAATGGGTCTCTGTTGAATAGTCTCACCCCCACAATATTTAGGCATTAGTTCATAGCATAAGTCTTTACATGCAAAATGGTTGAACAAGTTGTCATAATATGTCAAACATATTTCTATACATTTCCATTAGACTTTTTTTCTAAATCTGTCCTGAATTGGTAAATTGCTCCCGGGTGAATCTTTACTTTCTCTAAAGAAGGTGCATCTCATGAACCATCAACTGGCAAGTATATATATATAGCCGGAGCACAACACAATGTTACAATGTCTGACAATGGAAGGACAAGGAATTGGACGCGGTCAACAGGCATAGAGAAGAAGAAGAGGAAGAGGAGTGAGGCTGCGTGGTGGAGGAGTTGGGAGGCAAAACAGAGGAAGAGGCAGAAGAGGCCGTGGACATATGCGCGTTCCTGATGAGATAAGAGCCACACTTGTAGACCACGTTCTCAATCATGGGCTTACAATGGCCGAGGCTGGTCGAAGGGTGCAGCCAAATGTTGGGAGAACAACTGTGTCCTCAATCATTCAGACTTTTCGTCGACAGAACAGGTATGTAATCTAACAATAGGCACTGTACTGTAATACTGTATACTTTCTGTAATGCTTCATACAATATTACAGTATTCCACTTGCATTTTACAATATACAGTAAATATACTTTACATGTAAACAGTGACATTTTATCTTACTCAATTTGTTTGCATTACTATATTATTTCCACGTAGGACTGCAAGACAACTTCACAGGGGTGGCAGAGGGCCCCTTTTCACACCTGAACAGGAGGAGGCTATTTGCACCATGGTTGTAGAATACAATACCATAAGACTAAGGGAGATAAAGAGTGCTATTATAGAGGACAACAACATCTTTGAAAACATCCAAACAGTCAATCAACCATTGACAGGGTGCTGAAGAGACACCAAATGAATATGAAGCAGCTTTACACTGTTCCATTTGAAAGAAATGGTGAAAGTGTGAAGAAGCTGCGCTACCAGTATGTACAGGTAAAACATGTATGAGCATGCAGCAACTGTACCTCACAGTAAACAGTACAACATCGTATAGTGATATACAGTACAGTAAGTGTGACCTTTTATACATTTGCTATGGCTGTAGAAAAGAAGATGCAATATGTGCTGTATACATTTGATGTAAGTGTATCTTGCCCAAAATGAAAATGCATGTAATTCATAAAACTAATTTAGTCTTTTCTGGATATAGAGTATAATGGAACTGGAAGCAAGTGAACCACCACACAACTTCATCTACATGGATGAGGCTGGCTTCAACCTAACGAAACGCAGAAGGCGTGGTCGAAATATCATCGGTCACAGAGCTACAGTTGATATGCCAGGCCAACGGGGCGGGAACATAACCATGGGTGCTGCTATCTCTGAGAATGGTGTGCTAACGCATATTCCCATTATTGGGCCATACAACACAGAGCGTCTTGTCACCTTTTTAGACACTCTCTACAGGGATCTCATCCCTGAACAAGAGAGGGGTCAGATTGGAGATGACCTGCCAATGTACGTGATAGTTTGGGACAATGTCAGTTTCCATCGCTCCAACATCATCAGGCAATGGTTTGCGGCCCACAACAGGATACTGATGGAGTCCCTCTCACCCTACTCCCCATTCCTTTACCCCATTGAGGAATTTTCCTCAGCATGGAGATGGAAAGTATATGATCGCCAGCCACATACACAGATGACCCTTCTGGCTGCCATGGATGCAGCGTGTGATGACATCACAACAGTTTGACTGTCTTATCCGTACACAATGACACAAGGACTTGTCATTCTGATGGCACTGACATGTTCATTGACACAGATATTTACTTTTGAGAGATGAACTAAGGATTTTGAGCAAGAGACTGGCTTTTGCAGGTAATCCATGGTGTTTTGCTATTTGTACGAATTGTTTTGAAAAATGCACTTACTGTTTTGCAGGATGATTCGAGAAATGTACCAAAGCGTCTGAGAAAAACTGTAAGAGCCACTCATGCAAAAATTCTCAAGCTTCTAAGAACTTTCCATACTGACCCCATCAAGACACTTTTATTACCAAAAAACTGGGTAAAAAACATTTCCTGCTGCAGCTGGTAGACCTGCTAGGACTGTGAAGATGAGAGTAATAGACCTGTTTATGATGCAATGTTTTATAAGGGGTGACAGAGGGGCCCTGTGGACAGATACAGTCACTGGTAGCCACTGTTGCTTACTAACCTTTAATACTTCACAACAAAATGCCTAACTTCATATGAGACATTTAGAAGTTTAAATACAGTTGTCTATGTCACTTTAATGTGATGCACGTAAAAGAACAGTTACATTTTTAATATCGATTTTGGGACATTATGAAGTTTGTTAAGAAGTATGTAATCTCATGCACACTTGACTACTTGATGTATGGATGTATGTATGTATGTATAAATGGATGGATGGATGGAAGGATGGCAGACAGATAGATAGATAGATAGATAGATAGATAGATAGATAGATAGATAGATAGATAGATAGATAGATAGATAGATAGATACAGGTAGATTGGTGAATGGATGGATGGACGGATAGCAAGGTTGGTGGGTGGGTGGGTGGGTGGATGGATGGATGGATGGATGGATGGATGGATAGCAAGGTTGTTGGATGGATGGATAGGTTGGTGGATAGATGGAAAGGTAGGTGGATAGGTTGGTAAATTAATAGATAGATGGATAGGTTGGTAAATGGATGGATGGATGGATGGATGGATGGATGGATGGATGGATGGATGGATGGATGGATGGATGACAGACAGACTGATGATAGATAGATAGATAGATAGATAGATAGATAGATAGATAGATAGATAGATAGATAGATAGATAGATAGATAGATAGATAGATAGATATGTTGGTGGATGGGTGGATGGATGGATGGATGGATAGCAAGGTAGGTGGATAGATGGATAGGTTGGTTGGTAGGTAGATAGATAGATAGACAGGCAGACAGACAGACAGACAGACAGACAGACATATAGATAGATAGATAGATAGATAGATAGATAGATAGATAGATAGATAGATAGATAGATAGATAGATAGATAGATAGATAGATAGATCGATCCTACCTAAAGGCATTCATAACACAATCATAATGTACAAAGCAATCAGAAAGCAATTTTTGTCTACACCTCTAATTCTTGCAAATAAAAATCAGCCAATCAATAGAGACAGTAAAAGCTAGTTTTGACAAGCCTTCAATCAACAGTGTGTTCAGCTTACAATGACAAGATATTCAATCCATACGGGGATCATAGCTGCTCTCTCTCTCTCTCTCTCTCTCTCTCTCTCTTTCTCTCTTTCTCTCTCTCTACTGATAGAAGGCTGAAAATACAGCATGAATTGAAGTTAAATAAAAAAATGGGAGAGACAGTAAGAGAAAAGGAGATCAGGCTACATTCAGAGTTGCATACTACCATCCTATTCATGTTATTTCTGTAGTATGGAGTATACATACTGTGCACTGTATGTGTCCAATTTGACAAATTAAATGATTGCAACACAGATTTTTAAAATGTACTTCTTATTTTTTTTTTCAGAGGTAACAGGATGCACCTGACTAAATTTAAACATGCAATGCGTACCGTTTAACATATTACTTTTTCAAAATATTAGGCAGTATGCAGTACCCTATTATTCAATCCAAACACATAGAATCATGGTCTGTGCTTGGCATTGAGAAGTGGACTCTGTCTGGACAACCAAGATGTCTTACTTCTTGCTGCACTATATGCACTGGTTGTTTTTGTTTTGTTTTTTACTTTGAAGCCATTGTGATACTAAAGCCAAGAATTTGCATGAGCGCAGCAACATTTGAATTTATGACTTACAATCTTGAGCAGGCAGTAAATATGCACATATACCTGCACATAAAACACAAAAGAATGTGAGACTTTAAAAAAAATAAAGAATGCTTTCAGTCATGATTCAATTCTGACACACAGATAAAAGGTGAGCTTTCTTTGGTACGGAAATGCTGTCACCATGGAGAATGAATTTAAATTGTTTGTACTCGAGTTAAACTAGCATACAGACTTCATATGCACTCCAATCTTCACATGTGTTAGTGTGAATAAGGAAAAAGCTGATTTTTCACAATAAAATGTCTGGGTCATTGATCAACCCAAAATCAAAAGAAAACAAAAACATACAGTACTGTGAAAAAGTTTTAGGCACTTGTGAAAAATGTTGCATAGTGAGGATGTCTTCAAAAAAAAATGCCATAAATAGTTTTCATTCATCACTTAACGTCATACAAAGTCCAGTAAGCATAAAAAAGCTAAATCTATATTTGGTGTGGCCACTTTTGCCTTTAAAACAGCCCCAATTCTCCTAGATACACCTGGACACAGTTGTTCTTGGTTGTTGGCAGATGGGATGTTCCAAGCTTCTTGGAGATTTCTCCACAGTTCTTCTATCTATTTCGGCTGTCTCAATTGCTTCTGTCTCTTTATGTAATCTCAGACTGACTCGATGTTCAGTGGGGGACTTTGTGAGGGGCATGACATCTGTTGCAGGGCTCCCTGTTCTTCTTTTATAATCTTTTTCTATTTGCAAAGGTAATTTTGGGAGTCTAAAAAGTATATTTCCCATTGACACACTAAAGCTGAAAATATAAATAACCATCTTAAGACAATCTTATGTGCCTATGATATTTGCACAATACTGTATATATATTGAATATAAAGAAAATGAAGTCTCTATAGGACTATTAAGAATGTTTGCATTGTGACATTTTCATGTCAATTAAGCACATTTCTCCCCCAAATTCATGAAAATATATTTTTCTCATTACTGTAATAGTCAGGAAAATCATACTGCTCTGACACAATGTTTTTTCTAAATAAAATTTATGCAAATTCTGCCATGATGTAAACCTACAATCGTACTTTACAATGGTTCCAAAGGTTCTTTTTTTATTTTTACTTTTAATTTTTGGGATGAAAATTCAACCTTGACAGTTTTCATGAGATTCGTCCAATTACTCACACACACACACACGTATGCATATATACTGTGAACAGCAATCTGTCAGTCCATATTTCCTGTTTATGTGTCATCTAAAAATGGCGTCGCGAGTGTGATGTTTAAATAATGAGACAGGTTCAGATCTGTGACTTCGTTTAATAATTAATGAGTGGAGGCTAATTACCAGAGCGCACGCTGAGAGCGAGAGGAAGAGCTGAATGGAGTCAGAGACGAGACTCATTACTCGTTCACTAGATAAGCGCTGTATGCTATTAGATGGTGGGAGAGACTTCAAATAAACTCTGCTTAAGTAAACATTCAACTTTGTGTACAAGAGATGGAGACTAAACTGTGATCTGTCACATGGTAATGGATTTCCCTGGCACTCTTTGTAAAATTCACTCACATATATCCACTTAGTTCTACTTTAAAGTGAATTGGGACATTTTTTTATGCTGAAATACTAAAGAAAATTGTATAAATGTTTTCAGATTTTTCAATATCATTATTTAAACGATGCATATCTGATTCTTTAAATCGCAAGATCAATCTTTTACTCTATGCCCGGGATGCTAATCGCAATAGACCAGTCGATCTCAAGACATTCAACGGTTGATCTCGTTATCAGGCCAAAAGGAAAATCAAGAGAGAAACAAAACAAATAACGAGAATCTTGAAAATCACTTTTTATTTCCTCATTTTGGTACCCACATTCTATTTGACTGACTGATAAGTGGCTAATGTGTGCGCGTATCTAATGTGCAAGTTGTGGTAATGCAAGTACTTCAAAATTACATCAAAATCCCTGTCTTGGTGAGATAATAATGTAAACACAGTCATTTGCATCTAAAGTGAATGTAAACAGTAAGATAAAAAAGCTAATTTTTATGAAAATATTGGACTGTAAGTGTAAATGCCGCCTAATAGACCTGCCGGTGTGCAGTATGTCGATTATTTGAATCAAACAACAATATGAAGAACATAAAACAACTTAAGTAGCTTTAAAATGTAGTAATGTATTATAATCATACAGTAAAAATCAGTTATTTAAATAGTTTTATGTTACATCACATACTTTGTCCTAGTTGATCTTACTTTATTACTGACTGTTTAGTTGTCTGGAATAATTGCTTGCTTTTAGGGATGCACTGATGTATCGGGTGCCGATATGTATTGTCCAATTATTGACCAAATTAAAACCATCGGTAATAAGCATGCAAACAGCGATATGAAAAAATGATGGTTTATTTAGAATTAAATTCAAATGCACAATATAAATAAACAAATAATAAATGGATAGAGACACTTGCCTATAGGCAACATTATGAGAGAAACAATCCAAAACGCTTTGAAACCAGCAGACTCTGACTTCTGAGATATCGAAAATATACACTGATGAGCCAAATCATAATGACCACTCACAGGTGAAGTGAATAACATTGATCATCTCCTAACAAGGCCACCTGTCAAGGTCTGGGTAGATTAGATGGTAAGCGAATAATCAGTTCTTGTAGTCAACGTGTTGAATGCAAGATAAATTGGCAGGAATAAAGACCTGAACAACTTTGACAAAGGTCAAATTGTTATGGCCAGACGACCGGGTCAGAGCTCTGAAATGGGAAGGCTTATGGGGTGCTCCCAGTCAGCAGTGGTGAGTACCTACCGATAGTGGTCTGAGGAGTTTACCTGGGGAAGTGATGGCACCAGTATGCACTGTGGGAAGATGACAAGCCAAGTCAGGAATGTAACGCTCTGGCCAATGTTCTGCTGGGAAACCCGACCATTCATGTGGACATCAATTTGACACGTCCCACCTACCAAAACATTGTTGCAGACCAGGTACACCCCTGATGGCAATGACCTCTTTTAGCTGTAAAAAGAGACACTGTAACACTACACACATTGATCAGGAATGGTTTGAGGAACATGACAAGAGTTCAAGGTGTTACCCTGGCTTCCAAATTTCCCAGATCTCAATCTGATTGAGCATCTGTGGGATATGCTGGACCAACAAGTCCAGTCCATGGGGACACCTCGCAACTTACAGGACTTGGAAGGATCTGATGCTATTATCTTGGTGCCAGATACCACAGCACACCATCAGGGGTCTTGTAGAGTACGTGCCTTGGAGGACCAACAGCATATTATGGGGCTTTTCCACTGCACGGTAGAGCTCAACTTGATTCTGCTCGCTTGGGGGTTTTCCACTGTGGATAGTACCTGGTAACTGGTACTTTTTTTAGAAGCACCTTGGTCGAGGTTCCAAGCGAGCCAAGCAGATGTCAAAACCTTCCAGATTGCTGATTGGTCAGAGAGAATCGTCACTACCGGCATCACTGGTTTTGCGACACGGGACATCAACCCGCTAGTTTTAAAGTTAGCAACAGCGATAGCGGTATCATTTGTACACGCAACTTTCGACTGTAAAAAGAAATGGCTGTGCTCAAAACCACGTCGTGGTCAATAAGCGAGGTGCAGACGATTCTCTTGTTAGCGGCAAGTGAAATGACGTGAAAAGAAAACCTAAAAGTCGAACCGTAACTTACACTTGAAAAGTGCCATTAGACAGGTGGTCGTGAAGTTTTGGCTCATCAGTGTATATTGGAAATTATATATAATATATATATTGGAAATTATTTTCTTTGTATATTTTTTATGCATTCCTAAGTAAAAAATAAGGTATGTGGCAAAATATTGGTAGTGTTATCAGCCTATAGTGTTTTGTTAAAATTGGTATTGGTCAAAAAAGTAATTTATTGAGGTATCGGTATTGGTAATCATTAAATTGATTTCATGTGTAAGCAAGTTAACATTATAACTGAAATATACCCAAATGAATCTGAATAAAATCGAAATCAGAATCAAACTGAATCAGTAAATTGGTCTTGATACCCAGCCCTACTTAGAAATTGAAATGCCCAAGCAACAATGCACAATACCCTGGGATTTTGGCAAGCACAACTAATATTTACACATCTAGTTAACAATCTAGTTATTTTTGTGATTCCATTTGGTGCCATTAGTGGCACAGAAGCTACAGACGGCAGATTTCATGTTTATTTTAGTTTCTGGCTGACCATTTCAAAAATGTAAAACACATTTCTCAGTTTCTCCCTTTGGTATAACAGTAAATGTTCACATTAGGTATATTCATGCCTCATTTAAAATGCTAGTTTCTTAAAAGTTTATTTGTAGTTAATAACTGTAGCTGTGAGCAGGCCATCTCCCATAACCTCATAAGAAACTTTAAACATAGTTTTCCACTCAGAGACCTAAATGTGATAAATGTAGAGGCTTGAGTCACACTGAAACATCCCCCTCAGCTCCCAATGAAAGACAGAAGGCTGTTAGTTCCTCTCTGTCACTGCTTTAATGTAATAAGCACAGGAAAAGAAGAAAAGGAGAGAAAGGGATAAGAGAGAGGTAGACAGGTTGAGAGAATGAGAAAGACTAAATGCTGCAGATGGACTTGGCTCTTTCTTTCTCTCTCACACACTCACACACACACATCTGTCTGCTGCGGCTTATGCCTGTTGATTTATGAGCATGGCACAGGAAGCTTGCAGTGTTCTTGTAATCCTTATGTATCAGAACTCCACCGACTATTAGTGCAGCTAACCACAACATACACAGCCAGGGCACTTCACCAAATCACACTAAAACAACGACAACTGAATCAACAGCTGAGTCAGTGGCCCTGCGGTCTTTTTGTCCAGATCTGCCTTAAAAGGCTGTTAGATGGTTGCTCTGTGGAGACCGTGTACGTAGAAGATCTCAGTGTTGTTTTGATAGGTCTTCTATTGAGTTAAAGGGATGATTCTTTGGGATAGGAAAATCTGGTCCACATTGTATCATTCTGGCCAAAAAATGCCCACTTAGATAAGGCTGTAAAAATAAAGGCTAATAACAAGCTAAAAATAAAAGTTAAAAGCTGTTTGACCTCGAGAATGTGACCAAATATTTAATGTAGAAGTTTAAGAATCAGTCATTGAAAACCCCATATTGATCAACCACTTTTCCAAATATTAAGAGGGACATTTAAATCTAAAAGTGCGCTCAAGGATGTCTAGCTAAAATCCTCCAATTCAATGTGATGAAACTCACAAACTCTGGCAACTACTTGGCAAAATCCTGCAATTGCTTCTACCTCTAAAGAGGCTTATTGGGTGCTCATACAATTCAGTGCAACAATTTAGGTAAGCACGGTTTTACGCAGAATGATTTCTTTCTCAGTCTAAATTGATGAACCGTTTGATTCATCTCAAAGCAATCAACATGTGGAAACTCTTCTACATAATTATCTTCTATTCACTTTTTTCTTTGATCCCATGTTTGTTGGTCTTTTAATCGAGTTGGACCAAGCCTGCGAACATTGCTATTCAGCACCGATCACAGGCCAGATTCAAACCTACATCATCCACACTAGCACCATAGCTCCAAAAATGCTGCACCACAGCTCTGACCCTTTTTATATGAGAATTGTGTAAGGAGAGTAATTTGATTCAAGCTGCATTCGCTTTTTCAATATACAAAATTTCACAAATTACAATTTAACCTGAATACGAACTCCATATCTCAACCAGAAGTGGACGACTTTAGAATATAATTACACTTTAATAACACACTAATTAACACTTTCTTTACCGCTAAGCTTGTAGCAAAAAAAACTCCAGTAGACAAACAGAAACTAAGCTGAGAAACATGAATGTTAAGAGGAGGCAGAGGAAGACAGCAACAGCAGAGCCAGACGAATTTCTTCCCAGTGTACTTTGCCGGAGGGCAGATATATGATGAGATGTCTGTGTGTGTGTGTGTGTGTGTGTGTGTGTGTGTGTGTGTGTGTGTGTGTGTGTGTGTGTGTGTGTTGGTGTGTGTGAGGGAGAGAGGGAGAGAGAGAGAGAGAGAGAGAGAGTGAGAGAGAGATTGCTGCAGTGTCTGAAGCGCACACCTTTCTGCTAACACTTGGCCACACTGTGTTATTTTTTTCATATCAAATGCACTGCTAAAACACTGACTTAGTAGCATACTACCATACTACTGTACTGATACTATTTTTGTAGTATGCAGTAAATACTGTAATTTTATGTATGCATGGAATACCCGAATGACCAACTGAATTTGCCAAAATGTGCAGTACTCAACCAGAGCACACTGCACAGAATACAGAACGATATTTTAAAGCAGCACTACATAAGATATTTGGTTAAAAATGTACAAATTGTACATAAACTCTCAGTGTTCAAAACAATGTCCTTACCTTACCCTGATTTACTATGGTACGCCTATTAAAATGATTTGTATTTTGAGCTGTCGGGTTTGATTTGGTGCAAAATCACTGGCTTATGTTTTCATGTTTAATGAAGGATATTTTATCCCCATCATTATTGAATGCTCGTTTTTAGTTTACTGCATTATTGCGTGCATTGCATAGACATATTATTGTATTATGAACTTTTCACTTGCATTATCAACCAAGGCTGTATAATAAAATATTCTAATAATAAAGTCTTCCGTGGAACTTGTATCAGCCATTTCACAAGTTTCGCCTCAGGCACTAATAGTAGATAAAACACTTGAATAATCATATTAAAATTTACTGGTAACTGATGGTGGTTGAGGAGAGTCTCTTGTTCTCTATGGAAATGCGCTATAAGTGCCAAATTAATTAATTCAGAATATGTTAATAAGATTGCTTTTATTCTTCAACAAAGCAAGTAATACTTAACATTTAAATGTTTAATCATATTACATAATATCAACATGAAAATAAAAAGTTATGACAAGTCACGATCACACCCAAACGATGTCACAGTAAGCTCAAATCATGAGATTCATCCACCAAAAGCATACTGTTTCAAATACAATTTTTAAAACATTTTCAACTATGCAGTGGTATTGCTAGCGTGACTAGTGTGTCCGATTCCTAAACAAAACACTTAAATCAGCCAGTTTACTTGAACGTCCAATGCAAAATATACAATCGTATTCCTGAATGCATGACTCTTATGAGCCGGTTCCATTGAATCTACAATGTGAAACATGCAGCGTGACCAGTGTAGTGTGATTCCCAAACTAATCACTCTCATGAGCTTATTCTTTTGGATCGACAATGTGAAACGCAGTGCAACCAGTGTAGTCTGAATCACAAATGTGTGACATTCATGAGCCGGTTCATTTGAATCTACAGCGCGAAACACACAGCGTCACCAGTTTAGTCCAACTCCTAAATGCATTACTCTTATGAGCTAGTTCATTTTAATCTTTAACGAAACATACAGCGTGACCATTGCAGTCTCTTCGTTCTTAAACGAATAACTCATACGAGTCGGTTCATTTTAATCTACAACATGAAACATACTGTACAGTGTGACCACTGTAGTCTGATCCCAAACAAGTGGCTTTCATGATTAATTTGGATCTACATTGGGAAACACCATTGTGAAAAGTGTAGTCCGAATCCCAAATAAATGACTCTTATGAGTAGGTTCATTTGAATATAAAGCATGAAACACACAGCGTGACCAGTTTAAACAGATTCCTGAATGCATTACGCTTAAGAACTAGTTCATTTTAATCTATAAGACAAAGCATACAGCGTGACCAGTGAAGTCAGATTATTGTGTGAATGACTCTTGTGAGCTGGTTCATTTTTATCCACACTGCAAAACATACAGCGCTTCCTATATGAATGACTATTATTAGCCCACTCTTTATAGTGAATCAAAAACTTGCTAAGTAATTAAAGTTACACATTATAATTTTCTTTGTAATTTGTGGTATTTTCAACCCGATCTCATGAAAATGTTTACATAATTTATGAATTTCATATGGTCTCGCACGATGTTGTTCACGTAAACTCGTACGACTTCACGCGCAAATTCCCAGATGTCTAATGCGGAAGTAAGTATGAGTTCCATGCACAAGGTGTTAAGGACATACTTGCCCTTATCTAATCTTAACCAATCAGTAGAGTTTGTAAACATGATGGGCAGGGGCATTTCCAGACAATCTGGGCATTTCCAGAGACTCTGGGGGACCCAGGAAGAAGGGACCTGGTGACCCCCCCCAAACCCCAGATACGACCACCCCGACAGCTATAAGGCACATTAATCATCATCTTATTATCTTTTCCACTTCCACTCTTTTCCTTTTAATATGCCCGGACGGGTAAATCCTCTTCATGGTCCATCCTTTAACTGCCACTCTGAAACTACGAAACTTTTGACAGAAAGCTCATAGCATAGGGGCACCTTTAGGGGGGTTCCGGACATGTCATTGCAGTGTCTTGTACCATCAAAGAATTTAAGGGGGTTCTGTGGACCATTGTAATCAGCCATCCTTGAATGGGCCCCCTTTCTGCTCTGGGCCCCAGGCAATTGCGTGGTTTGCCTACCCTGTTGCAATGCACATAACTGTTAATCAGAAGGTCACTGGTTCGATCCCCACAGCCACCACCATTGTGTCCTTGAGCAAGGCGCTTAACTCCAGGTTTCTCTGGGGGGGGCGGGTTGTCCCTGTAATAAGTTAACTGTAAGTCACTTTGGATAAATGCGTCAGCCAAATGCATAAATGTAAATGTAAATTTCTTCTTTCCTAATATTTCTTTCTCAAAGGTACTTAAAGAATCATTAATGAAACCATTAACTGGAATTGTAGGAACCGGAATCATAAAATGAAACCTAACGATTCTCATCCCTAGTATATACTGCAGTATATATATTTCTCTTTTGTCTCTGTACGTCTTTATGTGATTGTCTCACACAAATACAATTAGTCTGACTCACATTTTTACCAGTCCTGATGTGCGGCCACAAATCAACAAACTCCAACACACACAAAATCATACTGTTGCGTGCTGGAATGCAGTCATACTCATTTCGTTACAGAAGTGGAACCTATTATAGAGTCATTGTTTCACAGATGCTCGGCCACAGTTTGAGGGCCCCCCACATGCTGTTGAGCCAATGAGCTGGCAGCCGTTTGGCCTGATTATATGGTGAGTGGGCAGCCACAAGTGATCTTGCTGCTAAAATGTCCGAGTGAACCTGTAAAATGGGTTCTGACACTGAGACTAGTTGCACATTTTGAACTACACAATCAGGATGGTTGGCTGGCGGTGATGAAATTACATTTGCAAAACAGAACAATAGCTTTGAAAAAAATTAAAAAGAAGATGTGTATTCTTTCTTCCTTCTCTCTCACGGTCAGATATGAAAGGCATATGAAGTGATAACTCAGTGTCATCGATTCCTTGCCAGGAATTAATATCCTGCTTAAATACATAAGTCAATCAACGCCTTTTAATTTGGCTAATATGAAGATCTCTTTTTCGCTGCATTTGCAAGATAGTTCCTACCTGGTCTCATATTGAAAAAGGGACTATATACATTTGAGCAAAACTTGTTATATGTGTCTCCAGGCAGTGGCGCCCATGCCTGTACGCAGAGTACAAAAAAAGGCGGTCAGACATTTCAGACCAATAGTGAAACTCGAATTACTTTGGAAATAATGTGATTGGCGGGATGCTCGACGTATTTGGTTGTTAATCTGGAGTTGACAAGGATAATGTTTAAGCAATATCACAGCAATAGCAATATCACACTCGTAATTGTGCTATAGCTCTATATCAGCACTGCTGTGATTACCTATGGCACTCAACCTGTGGCCTTGTGCCTGCGGCCGTATCACAGAAGTGCTGATTTAGGGCCATATCGCACACTTGCTCGTGTGATATTGCTTATATACAACAGTTCAATGAACAAGTACATTTAAAAAAATTTGGAAAAACTGAGTATGGTCATAAAAACGCATTTGTGCATGGAACTACTTTCTTATGCGACAGATCAGAATCTGCTGTCGCTGGTTCAATCCAAATGATGCATCCAAGCCTTAGTTAGTAATTCAAAAATGTCCCTTCAGAAATAGTATCATGGATTGTGCTGTTTCTAGCAAGTTATTGTATAAACAAGGATGTATGTGTGTATGTGTGTGTGTGTGTGTGTGTGTATATATGTGTGTGTGTGTGTGTGTGAGAGAGAGAGAGAGAGAGAGAGAGCGTATGCAATCACCTATTGCCACTCCCCAGCAGAGATGCTGTCAGCTTTCTGAAGATCAGCTTTCTCAGTGGAAAAATAGCATCCAAGCGGGACATTTCTCCCTATTGCGTGGTAGCCGGTGCAAAAGAGTCGATCACTATAGAAACTGCGATGTCCTCTGCCATTTTAAACAGCACCCATTGTGTAATTAATCAGTCTGTTGTGTCTCTCAGCTGTGATGAGCCTTAATGCTGAAGTTGTTCGTTTAAAGCTGTTTAAAGCTATTTCCTAGCTTTAGTAGTAGTAATACGAGTGATCACGGAGCGCTGTTTTATGTAAACACTGGCTGATGCGGATTCATTTCACGTCACCTAACTGGCTCATATAACACACAAAATGATCTTTTGCCACCACCTGCTGACTAACAGATGTAATGTAAAAAAAAAAAAAACATAAACAGAAGCTCTTAACAGATCTGCACTACACTTTAGTTAAGAATAGCATGAACACATTGGAGTGAACAGTGAAGCGTCAGAGTGCTGATGGTGTCAGACCATCAGTGCTCATGGAACGTCTCTCGTCCAGTCATATTCGAGGACCGGAACTTACTATTGTATATAATTGTAATAACGTTTCATGACAGCATATTTTTTAACAATAGCTGGGTTTCCATCGAAACCTTTCACATTTTTAAGCTCTTTTCTAAAAATGTAAGTAAGTAAAATACAAATGATTCCATGTTTCCATCCAATATCTTGATCAGTCCATCGCATTATCTCAATGGAGCCTGCCTTGTCATGATGGAGCAGCTGAATAACTTAATTCAGAGAAAGTTTTATTGGAATGATTGGAGCAATTGTACCTTGTTTTATTAAATGCTGCCAGAATATGTGTAATATCTGATATAAAGTGGGCTGAAATGGGCTGCAATGCCCACACGCTACCTGACTGCGCATACTCTCAAAACTGTTCTGACAGATTGTGAGGAACCTCTTTGTGTTAAACATTTCAGAATGTCAAGGGCCTTGTTTAAAGAATTGTGTGCCCAGGTCGGACCTGTCGTTGGCTCAATCACATCAAGCTATCGCACACTCATAACACGAGCACAATGGACAAAACACATCATCGTTTTGAGAATAAACTGTTTCCATAACCTTAGTGTGCATTTTAATTAATGTAAAACTCTAGAAAATCCACCTCTGCCTAACGCATTAAATTTAAAGCTTTATTCGCATATCAATAAAGTTTCCATTCGGGATTTCTTATGAACAATTTCAAAACTCGCATAAATAGTTGGATGGAAACCCAACAAGTGTTAAAAAGAAATTATAAAAGCAAGCAGAGTACAATTTCTGAACTTTTTTGCACATAAATGTGCATACTTAAGGAACTTAAGTAAAGATGGAGGCGCCTCAAAGGCTTGGCACTAATGAAAATTCAAAAAGACTTTGGAATAAAAAAAGTGAGTACTGAATTCATTTGACACATCAGGGACCCGGAGGTTGAACTTTTCACAGTAAGGTAGGCATTGGTTTCTTACTTTAATCAGAAATGTAAGACAATTGCTTTGTTAGTAAGGTACTTGTGATGACAGGACAATTGACAGATCTTGCACATACAAATTATTGTGCAAATGAACTGTCAATTTAAGAGGTTTAAATGCAAGTTTATCATAAAAATAATTTAAATTAAGAATAAATTAAAATATTTAAATTAATGTTAAATTAAAACGTTTGAATTAAGAAAGTATAATGTAAACAAATATCTGCTGGGATTCAAATAAGAGTAATGATTAACAAAAATGCTGTCTTCTATGTACCATGAATGCTGCGGGCGCCCCTGTCTCCAGGTACAAATCCCTGCAGTTTTCAGGTGAAATGAACATTAGAGGCACTACAACAACTCTATGTTTTATCCACCTGGTTCAAAACCTGACCAGAATTCAAGCTGACATTTGACACAACAGAGACATAGAAGAGACATGAATTGACATGGTTGCTTCAAACAACTTGCTTTTCGCTTCACCTCTGCATTATAAAACACTATCAGTTAAGTTTAAGTGTTGGTTAAGGATAAGGATGTATGTTTTGTTAAACTAATTTTTCTTTTAAGAAACTATTGGTTAAGTTTAGGGTAAACTTTTAGGTTTTGGAGGTACGTTTTATTAAAACCTCTAAAATTAACCTTAAAAACCTGATTACAACCTCATTTTGCTCTGTTTTGCCGCCCCCTGCTGGACATTTCACTTGAAAAGTGCAGCCAAACGTGTTATGAAGCATGTTATTTCAGTTTTGCAAAAACGTCACTTTAATTATATGGAACAAGCAGCCTGAGCATTTCATGTTCAACATATGAAATAAAATTCAGTAAAGAATGACAGAATTTTTATTTTATGCAAACTATCCTATTAACCAACATGCCAAATTGGCCCAAGGGAGATATTACATCCTTCTCAAACCATTACACAGGGATTTGTTTTTATTAGTATCATAAAAAGGATATTTTGCAAACCAGCAAATGCAGGTAACATAGTTCTCCCTCTCTCTCTCTTACGCACACACAGAAATAATAAAATAAACCTATGAATATTTCTAACACGACTACCCGCTCTCCCTACTTATTTTTTCCCTCTGCTTCTGTTGCCGTGGAAACAGTAAGCGATGTTCAACAGGGCTCTTCTCTGATGGAGAAAGAGAAAAAGATATCGCCACCAGTCTCATTTTCACCCACAGAGAGTATATGTGTAATAAAATATTTGACTTTTGTTTGACACATATCTGTGTTCAGGTTTGCCTGCCTATTGGCTAATAAGGTAACGATTGTTTCAATGTGTGACTAAAGGTTTCACACGTTCTGAAAACCTGTTATATAGATGA
This sequence comes from Moxostoma hubbsi, assembly GCA_032164185.1. NCBI lineage: Eukaryota > Metazoa > Chordata > Actinopteri > Cypriniformes > Catostomidae > Moxostoma > Moxostoma hubbsi. Next base: position 44,670,728 of record JAVLUX010000009.1, on the reverse strand, counting down.
TGGTGTGGTGTGTACTTGACAGTGCACAAAACTATTGTATAAGGAGAAATTACCACATAGAGATGTAAATGCGTTCATACCACATGTACTAGGGATGTATGATATATCAGTCGACCATATCAGTATCAGATAATATCAGTTAATGCATTCGGTATGTTGAACTAACAATGAACAGTTTTTTTCCAGCACTTATTTATCTTGGTTAATGTTCAGTTTTAAAGATCCAATTGTAAGATCTTTGTTTATATGAGTTCACAATGCACAAACTAATGTTAAAATGTACAACCTTTAATTGTAAATATAGCTACAAGCAGCATTTAACTGGGTCAAGCATATGTGAAGAGAAGATAACCAAAATTATCAAATTTGTCAGAATAGATCATGTAGATCCTATGGACACAGTTATTTTCGTGTCAAATTTCAATTGCTTTGATCACAGCTGCACAGTTAGGATTTCCTTAAGTTCCTTAAGTGCCCCCTAGGATCGTAAAATGATGAAATTTGGCTTGAGACTTCAAAATGATCTGTTGTCCAGGTGCACTACATTGGAATAAGTTGTCAGGCCAATACAGGCCAATTAGTCATTATAGGCCTCACAACCAAAAAGGACGAGTTCGAAAAAGTAGGTTTTTCCAAAAAAGTATTGGAAAAATGTTCATGCAGAAATGGAAATTCACACAACTATATGATTTGGGGGCACTGAAAGATTCAGAGGAAATTAACTTTTTATTCTAGCCCATATGGTTCCAGAGTCATTAGCAAAAAAGTACAAATTCACATATTGTAGCACCACGTTGTGGTCGATTATCACAAAATTTGGTGTACAACCTAAGTTTGGCAACCTGTAAGTGAACGCCAAATTTCATAAAGATTGGCTGTTCACAACGTAACTTATTAGCTGCTGAAACTTGATTGGCTGAAATTTGATTGACTGTTACCTTATGTATTTATCTACTGTAAACAAATACAACCTTATTTCAAAGTATTACAATTGTTGCAATAGAGATTTTTAGAGAGTTTGCTCTTTAAGAGCCATTAAGTATCCACCTTGGAACCATCCAGAATACCCTAGCAACCACCTAGCAATGCTCTTGCAACCACCCAGAATACCATGTTATCCTGGCATTAAGTTTTGCGTGGCCAAGCACCATATAGTTTTTCCATGCTTGATTTTGCATGCAAAATTCTATGTTGGAGCTTTAGTGTAAAAAACATGCAGATTTAAGGCATGGTCACACTACAAGTCACGCTCTATTCACTCCCATTCAAATGCAGCCGAAAGCGGGAAACCAGAAATGAAAGCTCATGCAAAGAAATGTCTTACTCTGCTGCAAACAGGAGTTCAAGTTAGGCAATCCCTGACCTGCGAATCTGTATGACGAGAGGACGCATGACCAATAGAAGATCGAAACTTCACACATTGACCTCTTGGCTCAATACAAAGGATACATATTTGGAAAGTTGTGGGTTTTATTGTCACAGAAAAGTGAGCAGACATTTTAAATATCATATTATTTGTTATTCGTGATGTATTATTTACTTACACAAGGAGACCTCCCATGTGACATCATATCCTGCTGTCTTACCCCTTCATGATAATGGCCGACATCAATCGCATTTAGCTTTCCACCCACATTTGGGCATTTACTCTCTCGGCCACCAGTCACATTTCTAAACAATCCCATTTGTAAACCCGTTCCTCTTTGCAACACTAAATAATTACACTTCTATATAATTGCGTTTCAAGCCTTCTGTGACGTTGATGGTTTCTTCCGGTTCCACTCCTGAGGCCATGCAATTGTTGACAATCCCTGATGCCTGCAGAAACCGTGGCAACCATCAACTCATTATCTCAAGATAAGACCCCCATGGCAACTGCGAAGGAAGTCAAATCAAATCATATCATAAATGTCGGCTGGGGAGAAGCATTTATAAACACTCTTAACCAATTCATTAATGAATCATGTTACCACGCTCTTCATATTGTGGCCGTTAAAAAGCAATAACAGTGAAACCATATTTAAGCGAGATAAATATGCCAGCTAACCACGGCATGGGAGGCCGCGTTGAGCTAGCTGAGGTTTAATTATGTTACACAGAGATGCTTAATGATGATTAGCTTATCAGGCGATCAAACATGTATGCATGAAAATCGATTACTAATGCTGGAGTTCTCATTTGCTACAGTGTAAATGTGAAATGGATTTTTGTATAAGGTAAATGAGCAAGAGTCTGATTGGCTGAGCTACCTTGAATGCTCCAATCAGTGATTATGTTACTAATGGACACTAACGAAAAGATTCAATCTATAAATAAATTCTGCCTTTGGCGAGACGGACAAAAATAGGCTCATCATCCATATTGTTTCATGACTAGCATAAAAATCATCAGATTAAAATTGGTACAAGCAAAACTAAAAGAATTCATAATAATTAGTGGTGCTTGCTATTACAATTGCTCATTCCTAAACCTAAGCATTAAACTTCAGCGCATCGCTTGTCCCGCACCATTTGTGCTACAGACATGAATGATACCTTATTTCATGCGGCTTGTAAAATTCTAGGTGGAATATACTTTATCTATACTTTAAAGGAACGTTCCGGGTTCAATTCAAGTTAAGCTCAATCGACAGCATTTGTGGCACAATGTTGATTTCCACACAAAACAATTTCAACTCGTCTCTCATTTATTTAATTATCTAAAAAAAAAAATTAAAAATGTAAAAAAAAAAAAAAGCAAAGATTGTGGTTACAGTGAGACACTAACAATGGAAGTGAATGGGGTCAGTCCAAAAAATGTTTAAATACTCACTGTTCCAAAAGTATAGCCACAAAACATAAACATCATACATGATTTTAGTGTGATTCGCCACCATTACAGCATTTATCAGATTACAGGGTTTACGGCATTGCGTCGTCATGACAACAAAGTTGTAATATTGGATATAACTTTACACAGATAAGGTTAGTAATCAATTTTAACACACTAAAATGTTAACACATATAATGTTTACGTCTTGTGGATATCCACTACTTTTAAAACAGTGTATATTTTAATGTTTATGGACTGGTCCCATTCACTTCCATTGTAAGTGCGTCACTACAAGCACAACTTTTGCTTATATATATATATATATATATATATATATATATATACCTGTATATAGATAAGGGATGTCCTAATCGATACTGATACTGGTTTTGTAAACAGCTCCGATACCACGTTAATTGTACTCATGCTAAAAAATATTCCAATAACAAAAACCGATACCATCTGACTTACAAATGACATTATGTACACATTCAGTGCACAAATTAAAATCACGTTATGTCCTAGTGTGACTAGTATACCTTAAGGCTGCATTTTAATGAGATAAATATATAGTTTGATTGTGCTATTCGCTTCAAATATGATTGTGTGGAGACAGTGTTGTTTCTAACGACTTGGCTCATACAGGGAAAACACCTTCATGAGCATCGAGCGCTCTGTTTGTAGCAGATGACAGTGAACAGAGCACTAATTCACTTTGTCGCACAAGGCACATATAGACTAGATACTTATTTAATTAAATAGCAGCCTTTTATGGTTAAATAATCACTTTGACTTTTCAGGACTGAAAAGCTACTGTAAAAAAACACACACACACACACACACACACACACACACACACACACACATATATATATATATATATATATATATATATATATATATATATACAAGGGACTAGTTAAAATTATGTTTTGTTGTAAACGACATTATGCCACAAATGTTGTCGATTGAGCTTAATTTGCATTGAACACGGAACATTCCTTTAAGTCTTTGCAACTTCTAATGCATACATTACATATGTCCATACATTACATTACATTGCATAACATACATTACATAATTTGCATACTGTAAATGCAGTACAAAGTGAGACAAACTATAAATAGATCAGCTGCGCAACAGGGATTTTTGTGCAGATAATGTGCTACAAGCAGTCTGCGCGGATTGATGTTTTTTCTGCCTCTTAACAAAGACATATCTGCCTCTCTTTCTCTCTGCATGTGTCATTTTGACAGTCTTGTCAGATTAACTGTTTAGTTAAGAGCTGCGAATGTTTGCTTCTGTGTGTGTGTGTGTGTGTGTGTGTGTGTGTGTGCGTGTGTGTGTGTATCCCTTCATTGTTGCCTGCAGTGATTTCTGTTGCCACAGTGAGCGAGCAGTTAGTGGATTAACTCAGTCCTACAGGGAACCGTGGGTAATATTGCACTGTACTACAGAGGTAATAAATTATAGGAGCCGTCTTTAGTAACAATAAAAGATGTTATGCAGAAACTGATTTTTTTAGTACCCTCTAGTTCTGTTGTTGTGATTAGGAAAAGTGAATATTGATGTGCCGTCTGCCCGAGATTTGACAACTTTCCATGATGTCACCTTTAAATAACAAGTTCTAAAATGGCAACGGGGGGGGGGGGGGGGGGGTGGGGGGGGTGGGGGGGGGTTTACAGCATCAAGCATTTACATATTTACATTGATCATGGTTTAAATAATGGGGGTGGTGTTACCTCTCCCCACCCTTCCCAGAATTTATACCCCTACATAGGGTGTTTTAGTTCATTCAGGAGAATAAAGTTCAGCTTCTTCCAATGTATAAATTAAGTGTTAGGCAGAATATTAGGGGCTGACACCCTCACCATTCACTTTAATTGAGTAAGAAAAAAGATGCAATAAAAGTGAATGGTGACTAAAGCCAACAGTATGCCTAAAATCTCCCTTTTCGTCTTGTTTGCCATCATTAAATTGAATCATATATCAGCAAAATCAGCCATCAGACACTCTGCTCTCTAGATATAAGCATCATCAGAACCCATACAAATAAACGTTCTATTATTTAGACTTTTATGTCTAATAAAAATGTGTTTGCGTCACACATTATTATGTGCACATTTTAATTTTCTTTATCAGTAATGAAAATGCAGTTTTTTGACTGCTGGTTCTTTGGTTCCTGTGAAATTATTCTTGCACAAATTGCTAAAAGATTAAATGGGGGGGGGGGGGGGGGGGGTTGACACATTTATGTTCCCTGCTGTTAATGAATCTTCACAACAGCAGCCTTCATACCTTCATACAGCCTTGGTTAATCGTGGCAATTTGTGGTTAAAAATCTTTGTATATTGACTGCTAAACTGTATAATTGTATAACCAATGTCCCAAGCAAACGATTTCCTACATAGCCGAGTGTGCTATCACTCTGCATTCTCTTAATAAAAACAAAATCAATGGATCACATGACCAGCCGAATACTACTCATCAAATCTCAGTAACAGTCCTGTTATGTGACACTTTCACTCATTGATTAAAGTAATCATGGTGTGAATACAACATTTCTACAATTTCTTAAATTATGCTGCATCCAAACCGCTAGCTGTCAGTGTAGAGCAAGGTGACTCAAAGCCAAAAGTTACTAAATGCACCTTTAATGTCGATTTATCTATTACTTGGATAAGAAGCCGGCATTATCTAAAGTCGGCTGGTCAATAGCGCAAATTAAACACCTTTAGTGATACAAGATGTCTCCGCGTAGAGATCACCCTGTCGTTTTGTTTTTTGGCGATAATGACCGCCTGACTGCCCTATTCTTTAGTTATAGTATGCAAGATGAGGATTAATGCATCCAAAGTCATAGTAGCTTAAAAAAATAGCAGCCTAAATTCACTGAATGGAATACGATTTCCAAGCGTTATATGTATGCTAATATTGTGCTAATATTGCACGTAATCCCTTGCACTATGCTTGAGGATTCAAGAAAATTTTATACTTTATAGTATGTCCAAATACAGCCTTCCTGTCTTATTGCATACTCAAAAGTATGTACTTTCCCATGACCAGCGCAGTTTGTACTTTCCGCTTTTTTTTGCCTATATGCGAAGAATCAAAGTTCAAAGTTTGAATATACTTCTGCAGTTCGCAATATGAATGAATGAATGAATGGAAGAACGTTACATTTATATTGCGCTTTTCTGACACTACACTCAAAGTGCTTTACACAGTGAACAGGGGACTCTCCTCAACCACCACCAGTGTGCAGCATCCACCTGGATGATAACAATAACCTTGTCAGGGTTTATTATCCGATAATGGCTGGCTGTCTGTTGAATCCCTTAGTTATAGTATGCCAGATCAGGATTAATCCATCCAAAATTTCCAGAGGATTTTCAAAGTAGGCACCCAAGCAATGTGAGCGCAGCATAGTTCTAGCGGGAAGACTAGCAGCTGTACATCATCACACTATTAGCTGGGTAATTCCCAGCCAATCACATGTAAGCCATTGCTTTATAAGTCTGCTCACAATCTATCAAATTGCTGTTTCAGTGCGCTAACATGGCAACCTCCACCACCCCACCACCACCAGTTGAGCCCCGTCCCGCACAGGGGTAGGCTCCTCGCCCCTGCCTCCTATCTACGTCAGGATATGATGGTTCTGAGTACAACTCACTCGGACCGCCAGATGGGGCCTACGCCAAAGAGAGACATTACTTTTCTGTTTTATATTCATCAAATAAATGTCATCTTAAACCTCACTCAAGCCTGCGTGTCTTCCCGATATAATTATTTTTATATAGCCCATTACACTCACTGTACACAATCAAATTGATTTTGCAACATTTCTCTGATGCCATATCAAGATGCAATTTTATAATGTAATTCTATGTCTTATTATTGGCTTACTGTCTTACAACTGTACATATACTAAAAATGTGTACTTTCCCATTACCAGTGCTGTTTGTACTCTCTGCAAATGATGCAAACTGTCGCAAAATGTAGCAAATTCTACTCATCATGAAAGTATATGATATACTTCTGCAGCAAGTATCATTTCATATGCAGATCTAGTCACTTCCTGTAAGCATTGCCAGGCTTTACGATTGACTTGTCGGCCGCTGGACACATGAGCTGCTATTCAAATCAGAATACAACTCTATTCAACAGGATCACACCTGATCACAGCTAATAGGATGGACCACACACACAACCTATCTCAGAGGCAATCAGACAGATGAGTGGCAGAGGGAAAGAAAGAAAGAAAGAAAGAAAGAAAGAACGGTAAGGTACGTGGAAATCAGTATTCTGAAGTCATGCCTTATAACTGTGACAGCTAAGGACAACTCAAGAGCGCCACACACACACACACACACACACACACACACACACACTATCATTTCTTATTGCTAACTGTGCTCTCCATGTCTGCCCTCTCTCTCACCTGCCAACTGTCATCACAAACACACCAACATAAATATTTACTCACTCAATTCATCTCTCTGTATAAATATATTCAGATGAGAGGTTAAAACCATTGAATAAAACAAGAGGGCCTAAAGCTGCACAATAATCTAGGTCACCTTCACCTCAATCAAACACACACGCACACACACACACACATTCACACACACACACACACACACATTCACACACACTATCTGGCTCCTCGACTTTGTGTTGTTGGCCCATTCATCATACTCTTAATACTTCATATTGATTTGTGGCAAAACAAACCTTTCCAGGCTTAGATATGATATAAAAGTACTTCTGTAAGTTTGTCTGAACAAAGGGGAGCTTAGCTAAAGTGCCCTCTGCAGAGGTATTGGCAGAATGGTATCGGAATGGAATAGCATACTGCATAATGCGCAGTATATGCTGTATAATGCATACTACTTTAAAAGAATCACACGTGGAATAGTATGCGGTTGCAAAAATAAAGATTCCAAATAGTTGCATTCTACACTGTTGTCACATGACTTCACTGTGTTGCATGTTTAAAGGAAATGTATAAATGGGGAAAAATGAAAAACGATGAAATTCTTGGTCTGTTCATCACAAAGTGGTCATATGAACCTTGGATGGCCTTTGATTTTTATGTTACATATGGACTACTATTATAACACTATAATAGTCAATATATCAAATGATATTTTATGGAATACGGTACCCCACGTAATTTACTCTGGTATACTATACATTTTGTCAGATATGAAATATGCATACTAAGCACTCTATACATACTGCGAATAACAGTGCAGGGAAAGCTACTTTAAAACTGTAGATTCCCAAGCTACACATATCTTTAAACATTTAAACTACAGTCAAGCTGCTCTATTAAATAAGTAGTAAGCTAAACTGCAGGCTACTTACAAAAAGTAGCTAAATACATTTCAGCTATTTAAATAAGAACAATACATTACAAATATATTTAATTCTGCAATCAGATTGTATATATTTAGGTAGGGTGGCATTAAACGTTTAGGGTGAAAACAGTAGATTTATATAAATTTATGTTTCTAAAAACATATACATTACAATAATACATTATTATTAATTATACACATATTTATGCTAAATATTAATTCATAAAACTAGAAAAATACTTAATTATATAACTAGTGAAATATAGTGAAAATACATTAAATATAAAAAGAAGTCAAAATGAAGTTTTTAAACAAGAATAAATCTATTAACTAATATTTAATCAAATAAAAAGACTACAGTGACTTGATTTAGTTCACCCAAAAATGAAAATTCTCTCATCATGTACTTACCCTCATGCCATCACAGATTTTTAGAAGAATACCTGAGCTCTGTAGGTCCATACAATTCAAATGAATTGTGGCCAGACCTTAAAGATCCAAAAATCTTAATAACTCCAGTGGTTAAATCTACATCTCCAGAAACGATATAATAGGTGTGCGTTAGAAACAGATCAATATTTAAGGTCTTTTTTACTCTAAATTCTCCTCGCTAACCAGTAGGTGGCGATATGCATAAAGAATGCAAATCATAATATTGATCTGTTTCTCACCCACACCTATCATATCGCTTCTGAAGACATGGATTTATCCACTAGTGTCGTATGGATTAAGTTTATGCTGCCTTTATATGATTTTTTGAGCTTCAACATTCTGGCCACCATTCACTTGCATTATGTGGACCAATAGAGCTGTGATATTCTTCTAAAAATACACTATTGAGAAAATAGCTTAGCAATTGTCACACCACAAAAAGTAGTTAAATATTTAAAGGTGCACTCAGTAATTTTATCCTCATTAAAAATAGTTTAACTCCTAAAGACATTAATTGTAATTTTGCAATATACGTAGGAAATCCTGACCACTCACGTTAAAATGAAGACTTCAGTCATATCATTAACCTAATAAAAAGCAGATATATTTGCATTGGAGAGGGTCCGCACATGGGGGCTGCCATGTTAGAACCAGCTGAACAAACTCACACACACACACACACACACACACACACACATCTTTATAAGCTTGTGAATTAATCAGATCCTGTCTTTATTTGATCAAAAAGACAGCCTTATTGGATAATATGCTCTTTCCTTAAGAGCTTATCTTTTTGGTAATTTCTCCGTAAAGAGACTTAAGGCAATACTGAATTTTTTTTAGGGGGTAGTTATACATTGTAATGCACTGTTCAATTTTCTGGCCAATTTATATGCTAATGAGGAGGGTAAATCTCCATTAGATTGGCTGGCGGACAGCACAGCGATCAGGTGATTTCTTTGCTCTCTTTCCTTCTGTGTAATTAAAGGGGCCGGCTAACTGCTCAACATGGCTGCACAACCCAACCCCATCACCTCTCTCTCACTTTCTTTCTCCAGGGGCGGTTTCATGGGAGAGAACTGTTTTGTATGGATAGTGTGCTGCTCAGTTTAATGGGTCTAGATGGTCTTTTTGAGGCTGCTGGAATAGGATCGCTATCAAGGGAAAGACAAACTCAGTATCAGTTTCTTCTCAGAGTATCTTGATGTACACTCTCTTTGTCTTGTGGTACCATCTCTATGGTACAATGTAAATAAAACCATCTCAGAATGTCTGCAAAAAGTCTGGTCCACATTGCAGCTTATTATGCCCAAGAACAAACCACTTAAACAGGAAAGATTGTTTGAATCAAATATAACCTGACAAATCAGAGTTCGCTATTGGGTAAACATAACATTATTGGGTGGGTATATCTTAAATCAAACAAGAGCGCTGTGGAATATACAAAAGTTCTCAATATATCTAGTTTATTTGCTACAAAGTGCCTCATACAAAATGTCTTTCAAAGATTCAATGCCATTATCAAAACAAACTTTGGCACATCCAGCGACTAGTTCTTCCTTTGAAGCACCTTTTGGTGTAGCCTGAGAACTTGTAAACTTCAAAGACTTTATTTCATATTTCATACATTTCTTACATTTATATTTAAGCATTTCGCAGACCATTTTAGCGAAATCAACACTAGAGATGAGTTTGGCGTACACAGAGATGAAGTACCCAAGGCCCACGGTTAAATGTGGTGCTGCATCTTTGAATGTTGTGGGGCTGTTTTTATCCCAGAGCTCCAGGACATCTTGTTCGGATACATGGCATCATGGACTCTATCATATACCAACAGATAAAAATCAAAACCTGACTGCCTCTTGCCAGAAATCTTACAATGGGCCCTGGTTGGATCTTCCAGCTGGACAATGACCCAAAACAAACATCAAAATCTACGCAGATTTTTTTTCACAGCCTCCTTTGTGCATATTTACCAAGGCTGCCAATATTTTTGGCCACAAACGTATTTATATATATACATGTATATATATATATATATATATATATATATATATATATATATATATATATATATATATATATTAGTTGACAAAAATATTGGTGTGTGTGTGTGTGTACATTGCAGTACTGAAAATATCATAGTGATCATCTTTTTCACATTGTGGTATTGAGAATTGGGGGATAAAATGTACATAACTGTCACAAAACATTTTCTATATACAAAATATAATTTGTCATTTGTTTCTTTTGATATTGGAGTAAATAGGACCATAACACGTTTGTCAATAAAATAAACCCCATGCACCCTGACTCCAAGAAATTTTGTGAATCCAGCCAATCAGATTGAAGCTTGCTATTTTGATAAAACTCTTGGCATTTTTTTGTGTGCAATATGCATAAGACAGTATGAGACTGAGACTATCCTTGTCATAATATTCCTTTATTTGCCACATTCGCTACCTAAAGATAAGACACATTCGGCGCTTTGTCTTTCATTGTTGACAGCTATGAGAAAAGATGACAGTGTTCCATCAGATTCATCACCACAACCAGCTGACAATGTCACAATAATGTCAACCCAAAGCAAGAGGAACACCTTTCCACAGCTTTATAAAGGACTTGTAATATTCTGCCGGAGTGTCAGAGACACAAAAACATTGTAATACTCCATCAAAATGCAATACTGAGTGATGAAACAAGCTCTGCGGAAGACCAAAGAAACAAATACTCATATATACAGTATCCGGTATCTGCAGAGTAAGAGATCCTGCTGATAAGAGCTACAAAACAGCCTGAGGCACTTTGCTGGTCTTAAAATGGCCATCATGCTGGTTTTCACTGGCAATGCTGGTCTGGTTTGATGGATTTAGAGGGGTTTTGACAATTTTTAGATTGAGAGACCAGCTGGATGACTTGCTAGCCAACTGAAAACCAGCATTAGCTAAATTAGCTAAGACAAGCAAACAACCTTAAGCTGGTCTTAGCATGTTTTTCATCAGAGCAGAAAGACAAAGAGGACAGAAATAATGAGAAAGAGAAAGAGGGAGAATAGCTAAAAAAAAAAACAACATCTCAGACCAGTCTAAGGTAGTTTGCTGGTCATAGCTGGTTTAAATGAATATTCCTGGTTAATTACAAGTTAAGCTCAATCAACAACATTTGTGGCATAATGTTGATTACCACAAAAATTTAATTTTGATTCTTCCCTCCTTTTCTTTAAAAAGCAAAAATTGAGGTTACATTGAGGTATTTCCAATACAAGTGAATGGGGCAAATTTTTGGAGGGTTTAAAGGTAGAAATGTGAAGCTTATAATTTTACAAAGCACTTACAATACTCATGAATTATTTGAGCTGAAAAGTTGTTTAAATCATCAGTTTTAGTGTTTGTTGACATTACATCGTCATGGCAATGAAGTTATAAAATTGGCTTTACACAGAAAAGGTTGGTAAGAGATTTTATATCACCAAAATCAGGTTAATGCACATTCGTGTTGTGGGAATAATTTTCAAAAAGTGAGGTTTTTTTTAACATTTATGGATTGGCCCCATTCACTTCCAATGTAAGTGCCTCACTATAACTGCATTTCAAAATCAATTTGAGCTCTAATCAATATTATGCCAAAATGGATGTTGATTGAGCTTAGCTAGTATTGAACCCGGAACCCTTTAAGCCTGTCAAGCCGGTCTTTAAGTCTGGCCAAGCTGGACTTCAGCTAATATCGCTGATCTTGCTAGTCTTCAGCTACTCCAGTAGGTCTCCCAACCTGGGGGAGCTGGTGTTTAGCTGGTCGTCCAGCTGGTTTACTAGTCTGACCAGCTGACAAGTGCCCCACATCTCTCTAAAACCAGCAATCAAGACCAGTCTGACCAACTTGGCCAGGTTGGGAGACCAGCTAACCAACTGAGGCTGGTTTAAGCTGTTCTTTCAAAGTGGCAAATGGATAGAGAGAAAGAGAACGTGAGAAAGGAGTGAGATGGTGCAGGAAAGATTTTAGATAACTAGATTTCAAGTTTAATTGAAAAGGTGAGAAAGTCTGATGGCTGTGAGGCATATGACAGTGAATCACGGTGATAATAAGAGTGACACTTGATTCTTCAACTTGCAAACTTAAAAAAAAAATGTATTAAATGAATATATGAATTAACAACAATCTCATTTGCAATCTAGCTTTTTTTTATAAAAAAAAATAAAAAATTCTCACACTTTCATAATCTAATCTCTTATGTTAATTAAAATTGAGGTTTATCACTTTTTCCATGTTCAAAATAAAACACATTCTCTTTTCACAGTTTAATGTGCAGGAAAAAAACTATTAAATAAGATATTTGTAAGTTGGCTACTTACATGTATAACATTTGCTTGTCTGAGCATTCGTTTTGTCTGACATTTTAACTTCAGCTAGCTCAGAAATTACACACTTTATCTTTAAGGACCAAATGATCAAACATGCATGGCACTTTTTGGTAAATTTCACCAGAGGTTAAATTTTCTGCCTGTATCTTCATATCGATTCACGCTCATTATGTAAAGCAGCGTAAGTTCTCAATACTGTAACGATGGGGCCCCCTGGGGCCTCCAAATGCCCAATGAGAGAGCTTAACTTTTTAATAACATAACATTTGCGCTCTTAATTACTCAATTTGCATATTTATCATCATATTCATGGCTGTGAGCGGTAGCTCATCTGGTTAATGTTATCCATTTAAAGGTATCCTTGGCACGTCTTTGAGCTTCATGTGAAACTCTCCCGTGGCAAGGAACAGATAGACCTCATATTTCTGATCTCTTTAATGCACATCACTGGGCTACACCACTGTGGCAGCACAAATACACAGAGTGACACACATAAGGCACTAGTGAATGCTGCCAATGTTATAACTGTACAGGGAACTCTATGTATTCCATCATTGGTAACCTTGGCCTGTCAAATGACTGAGGATGGACAGTGATGAGCAATACAACTTCAAACTCGTGTTTACGGATAGACTCTAGATGTTTTTTTTAGAGGGCAATCATCCTTGAAACTAATAGCAGTCTTACACCGTGTCCTAACTACTTGTTTCCAAGTGCCAATTAATTTGGAGGTTCTTCTCCGGTTATTCAATGTCTGCGTCCTATTATATAGTCCATTCCCTTAAGCACCAATAATTTAAACAAAGACAGCACATTAATAAGATGTTGGTTGTGTAAATGGACTATATGCAATGTATTAGAAGAATTGAAAATGGCGTTCTTCTGTGCATTAACTGCGTCCTTAATGAATATCGAGCATATTTCTATAACAGCAACACGCTCCTTTTATACACATGGAAAATGTGATTCTCGTCAGAATTTAAATGTATGCGCCATTAAATTAAATAATTGTTATTAATGTTTTTCTTATACCGACACACCAATAATGGCTACAATAAACAGTGATTGTATCGGCTTGCACTTCACTTCTACAGGTCCATGTTTATTTTTAAAAAAATGTTAATTTATGTTTAATTTATTGAAAAATACCAAAACGTTTTCTAAACTCTAATATATATTTAAAAAATATCGACGTGGTCAAAAAATTAAATAATTTAAATCCAAATATTTTACTCTCTCCATCTTGTTCCACCGTCCCCTTTTGGTGGAAAATTACTAGTCAAAATTAAATCATAAAACAATTGTAAATATACAAGAATAACAATACATATAAACATAATAATAATAATAATAATAATAATAATAATAATTGAAAAATTAAACCATGGCCTCTAGAAAGTTTAACACAAATTTTATTAAAGAAAAATCAACAAACGGCTTCAACTTCGATTGAGGGGACATACTCTGATGTTCTATACTTTCAGAATTTGGACATGAACTTTATTATCTCCTGCTGGTGAAATCTCCAAACTGCAAATGCAGGAACTGAATGTGAAGTTAAGAGGTGGTATTGAAACTGTCACGATTCATTGTCTGCCTCGTGTTTTTCCCTCACTATCACCCTAAACTACGTTTCCCACAATTCCCGGCCCTCATCACGTCCTATTATCCCTCATTGTTTGCACCTGTCCATCGTTATCCCTGTTTATTTAAACCCTGTTGTTTTTCCACCCAGTGTTGATCGTTGTTTGGATGTTGCCCGAGTCCCAGCACAAGTTCCTGCTTGTTCCTGTCTGTTTATGTTTCCCTCTTCTTTGCTTTCATTTTCCCATTCTGGGCCTTTTGTTTGTTCCAGTGTTTTTGTTGTCTTTGATTACTTCAATAAAGCTGCATCTAGATCCCCACTCCTCGTCTGCCGCCTCTTCGTAACAGAAACGTCTTAGTGCAACAACTAAATTCTTAGGAAAATAGCAAATTGTGCTTTGTGCCACTTCATTTACATAAAATGCACCCACAGTACAGCAAACACTCCCACCTGTGCCTATTTGCACTTTGTGCAGGCACGAAAATTGCACTTAGACTTAGTGCTCTAACAAAAATGGTATAAGACGTTACGCACGGTCATAGCCCATTAGAGCCCCAAATCGTTGAACTATGTTAATAGTTCATTTTTAGAACTTGCAAACGTAGTTGGGATGCTTGTGGGAAACGTACCCCTGGACTAATCTAGAGCACTGCCATAATATCCAAATATATTCTGGTTGATGAAGTCTCTCTCCGCAGTATTTTCGCTCTTTGTGTGGATGCTAAAAACGTCTTACAGCCTGACGAATCTACATCGCTCCCCTTATATTAAAATATATTCTGGTTAATTTTGTCTCTTTCTGCTGTATTTTTGGTCAGCGTAAACCGAAAAATTTCTTCCAATGCAACAAATCTAGATCGCAGCCATAACAATAAATGAAGCGGTCTACATTGCAACAGTAAAATGATGATTACTAACATGGTGAAACATCAGACAATTTAAAAAAAGTACTCCTTTAGAAAAGTGAGAAACGAAAATACATTAATGACAAATCTTCTTTTATCTAAAGCAACACAAGCCATACATGTTTTCAATATGTGCATTCTCTGGAAATTGAACCCAGGATCTCATATTGATAGATCATTTGTTTAAACCTTGAAAAGATATGCGTGTTTGTTGACATATAGATTTGGAATGTAAGTAACATAACAGCTGTTTCCTTGCATTTTGCCTGTTTTTCCAATATGTTTGGATCAGTGTGTTATTACGAATGAAAGAAGCGCAGTGCTTAAAAATACACAATCACAGCAGGAGAGAAGCGAGTACTAGACAAGCACAGATAGAGAGAGAGAGAGAGATAAACGAGTATTTAAATAAAAGTTATGGAACCTATATTCACTGCACCATTCTCAGGCTAATTTTATGTGCTGGAGAGAGCGGCTCTACATAACTGACAGGTGAGAACATTGAAACAGCTCTTTAATTACAGCTAACACAATAGTGTGCAACAGTGCCTGCCCACTTTTTCAGCCTTCTAGGTTCCTTCCGGAAGTATTTTCCCATTCATTTCTTGCTTAGGCTTTTCATAAAATCCTACATAAAAGATTTGTAAGACATGAACCAAACCAACCAACTCTGAGGTAAATCACAACATCACAGACTTGAGGCAAAAAAAGTACATGAAAATTAGACATAAAGACAAAAGTACAAGGCTGTGTACTTACCGTCATTCATGAGGGCACAAAATACAGTCCCATGAAGCATTGTGAATAATGTCATAAAATAAAAAACGATGTGAATATATAAAACTATTTTAACTATAAACTGGAAATGCATATAGGACGATGTTATGTTGTTCATGATTTAAAAGCAGCTCTTACATTTATACAGATGGGATCATCACAGATTTCCTCCCGCTGATGGTCACAAATATGGTGGCTGTGGGGGAAAAAGTGACGTCACTGAAACAGATCAATTGTCATCACATGTCTGCTGATGGCTGATGACAGACAGTGATGTCATAATGGAGCACACTAGATAACATGAAAGAAAATCTGTGATAGAAAACATCTATATGTAACCGGACCTACTCAAACCGCTTCGAACCGGCGTTTCTAACATGGGAGGCGTGAGCACTAATAAGGAAACTAAAGGCTACAGCGTCAGTCGTTAGTGTGCCTCTTTACACACTCCACAGCTACCCACCAGATGGCTAAACCCAGCAGCTACACTCGCCCCCTACACCTCACTCCCATCCTGGCCACAGCACCACTCTAACTGGTCCTGCTCGACCCACGCCGAGTGGGATTTGAACCGGGGTCTCCTGTGCACTAACAAGGAGGCTAAAGGCTGCAGCCTCTACCGTCAACATTATCTTGCACTATTGAAAACCTACACTCTGCAAACACAACCACCAGGCAAAAATTCTACATCCTTTAAACTGGTATGTACGACTCACAGTCTAGAAATATCTCCTGCTAATGCTCCCTCAGACAAATGAATCGTTACTGTCTGACTCACTGATTGGCATCTTGCGCCTTAAAATCACTTAATTAACTGCCAAGCTCTCAGTTGTCAGGCGTTCCGGATGGCTGCAAATCAACATGGAGCTCTAAAATACTAACAGCTCACAAACGACCAACCATGTCTCTGTTTATCTGACTAAAGAAGCTTTAATGTGAGTTGACAATTTTACAATTCTGTGTGCAGTAGCAAAGGTTCCATTCATTTTTGTTAACTTATTATTAACTTCAACTCTAAGGCTATAACACAGGCTCGTAAGCAATAAGCTTAACATTGACAAACAAACAACTTCAATTATATTAGTTATTCACTGTTACAAAAAAGTGCAACAAGCTCAAATTGAAGGAGCTACTTCAGCCATGTGTACAGACAAGATTAGAGAAGAGATGTAGGTGTGGGTTCCTTTGACTTGGGCCAGTAAGCAACCACCTAGAAACCATCCAGAACACCTTAGCAACTGCATAGCAACATGCTAAAACACTCAAAAGACCTTAGCAACTACATGGCACTCACCCACAACTGTTTTAACACAGGCAAGCACCATTTTCTAGAAACATTACACATTTTCGGTCTCATAAAATCATTTTATATGAACACCTTGTATCTAGAGTGTATTTGTACTATTATCTGCAGATGGTCTTCTGTTTCCAACCCACTGTCTACTGAGTCATCACACCTTGTATAACACTTATAGCACTTCTGGTTACACATGCATGAATATGGAGGTCATCTCGATGGAACAGTTAAATTGGTATCTGCAAGTACTCTATATTGCTCTGCGGATCTTGAAAATGATGAATTGAATTGAATTCACCTGTCAAATCCAATTTATCACCTTGATAGCCTGGGGTTTAGATGTGCTGGACAGATATTCATAGTTTTGTTTGAGGCACTAAGTAGCAAGTTATCTATATATATTCTGAGCAGTGAGTCTTTACATATTTTAGGGCATTTAGTTTTTAAATGTCCTAGTTATTTTTAACTAGGGTTTCTCCGTGCACCGAGCGGACAGAGCGAAAGACCTCTCAGGTAAAAGTAGAGGTGGAGGTGTATGTTTTATGATCAACAAATCATGGTGTAATCAGAGGAATGTACATTTTATCAGGTCTTTCTGCTCTCCTGATCTGGAATATCTCATGCTTCTGTGTCGACCATTCTGGCTACCGAGGGAATTCACAACGGTCATTATCGCAGCTGTGTACATCCCCCCACAAGCCGACACAGACCGGGCACTTAGGGAACTGTATGGCAGTATAAGTGAGCAGGAAACCACGCACCCTGAGGCTGCGTTCATTGTTGCCGGGGACTTCAACAAAGCCAACTTTAAAACAATAGCACCAAAATACCACCAACACATCAGCTTTAACACACGAGGGGGCCGGGTTTTGGATCATTGCTATTCTCCTTTCTGGGATGGCTACAAATCCCTCCCCCGCCCACCATTTGGCAAATCCGACCACTCCTCCGTTCTGCTTCTGCCCGCTTACAGGCAGAAACTGAAACGGGAAGCACCCGCCCTCAGAATGATCCAGTGCTGGTCGGACCAATCAGACTCTGCGCTACAGGACTGTTTTGATCACGCGGACTGGGAGATGTTCCGGTCTGCCTCCGATGACGACATCGAGGTTTACGCTGATAGCGTAACGTGTTTCATCAGGAAGTGCGTAGAGGACGTTGTTCCGACAAAAACTATACGGATCTACCCCAACCAGAAACCATGGGTTAACGGCGATATTCGCGTGGCACTTACTGCGCGGACCACCGCTTTTAATTCCGGGAACGCGGAGGAGCGTAAACAAGCCAGTTATGCCCTCCGTAACTCCATCAGTGCAGCCAAACGCCAGTACAGGCACAAAATTGAAGGACAGTTCAACACCACTGACTCCAGAAGTATGTGGCAGGGAATTAACACCATCACGGACTATAAACAGAATAAAAACTCCGCCATGAACACCGTTGCCTCTCTCCCGGACGAGCTTAATACTTTTTATGCTCGTTTCGAGGACAACAACAACACCACCCTCCCGGAGAGAGCACTCGCGGCCGATACTACAGAGGTTGGTTCACTCTCCGTCTCTGTTGCAGATGTAACCCGATCCTTTCGATGGGTGAATATCCGCAAAGCCGCGGGTCCAGACAGCATTCCGAGCCCAACTGGCTGGTGTTTTATAGGTGTTGGTGTTTACGGACATTTTCAACCTGTCCCTATCCCTGTCTGTAGTCCTCACATGCTTCAAAACATCAACCATTGTGCCTGTACCGAAGCAATCAAAAATCACTTGCTTAAATGACTGGCGTCCTGTTGCCCTCACCCCCATCATCAGCAAATGCTTTGAGAGGTTGATCAGAGATCACATCTGCTCTGTTCTGCCCACCTCTTTGGACCCATTGCAGTTTGCCTACCGTAACAAACGCTCCACTGATGATGCTATTGCATCTACAATACACACTGCTCTTTCCCACCTGGAAAAAAGGAACACATATGTGAGAATGCTGTTTGTAGACTACAGCTCAGCATTTAACACCATAGTGCCCTCCAAGCTTGATGTGAAACTCCGGGCTCTGGGCTTAAACAGCTCGCTGTGCAGCTGGATCCTGGATTTCCTGCAACCTCTCCTCATCACTGACCCTCAACACTGGAGCCCCACAGGGCTGTGTTCTCAGCCCACTCCTGTATTCCCTTTACACACATGACTGTGTGGCGACACATAGCTCCAATGCCATCATTAAGTTTGCTGACGATACGACGGTTGTAGGTCTGATCACTGACAATGATGAAACAGCCTACAGAGAGGAGGTGCACACTCTGACACGCTGGTGTCAGGAGCACAACCTCTCCCTCAACGTCAGTAAAACCAAGGAGCTTGTGGTGGACTTCAGGAAGAAAGACAGAGAACACAGCCCCATCACCATTAATGGAGCACCGGTGGAGAGAGTCAGCAGCTTCAAGTTCCTCGGTGTCCACATTGCTGAGGAACTCACATGGTCCGTCCACACTGAGGCCGTTGTGAAGAAGGCTCACCAGCGCCTCTTCTTCCTGAGACGGCTGAGGAAGTTTGGAATGAACCAACACATCCTCACACGGTTCTACACCAGCACCGTAGAGAGCATCCTGTGTGGCTGCATCACCGCCTGGTACGGCAACAGCACCACCCACAACCGCAAAGACCTGCAAAGGGTGGTGCGAACTGCCAGAAACATCATCGGAGGTGAGCTTCCCTCCCTCCGGGATATATATAACAGACGGTGTGTGAATAAAGCTCGAGGATTATCAAAGACTCCAGCCACCCGAGTCATGGGCTGCTCTCACTGCTACCATCAGGCAGGCGGTATCGCAGCATCAGGACCCGCACCACCCGACTACATGACAGCTTCTTCCCACAAGCAATCAGACTTTTGAACACATGATCTCTCACGATCTACAATCAGCACTGCACTTTATTAATCATCACTCTGTCAATATATTCTCGCTCCCAATTCAGTTAGTGTATACAGTATATATATATATATATATATATATATATATATATATATATATATATATATATATATATACCCTTATCTAGTGTATGTGTATTCTACATTGTGTGTATTGTGTACATTTGATATGTAAATTGTTGTGTAGGTATGTGTACATTTGTTATGTAAATTGTGTTGTGTAAATATGTTGTTATTGTAAATTGGTATATGTCTCGTCACTGTCATTACTGCAATGTTGCTCGGAACTGCACACAAGAATTTCACCTACTGTTGCACTCGTGTACACAGTAGTGTGACAATAAAGTGATTTGATTTGATTTTAACTGTTTTTAAATACTACTGCAACCTTAGTTACATTATATATTTTTCCACAATGTTCTGTTATTTTGGTATCAACTCTTTCTGATAATTCCAACTATAAATGGCATGTATTCACACAATGAAATTGTGATTGGTTACCAGTGTCGTAGTACTCTAGAGAGGACTCGGTCTCGGAGTCTCGGACTTGGTCAAAACACTAAATAGCATCAAAAACTACTTTCCTAAACAGCTGTTTGTCACTATGAAATGCAAATTTTTCCTCTTCCATGATTCGTTGAAAATCATTTTTCCAATGATTTTCACGCATCATTGTGTGAAACATTTAAAGGTTGGTTTTGAGTCAATTTGATCTAATATTTAATATTTTTTGAAAATCTTGTAAATGTATGTAGCTTGCAGGGGCTAATGGCCTCTATAAAACACATTGTTTTTCTTAAGTGGGGGAAATACATTTTATTTGAAATTTTTTCAAATTAGGCTCACATTGACTGATCCAATCACAATGGAGATTCATTTGTTTATAGAATACTTAATATGTATGAAATGTCAAATGTAATTGAAATAATCAAAAAATTATGCATCCTTTTCTGAAGTGTTTATTTTGAATAAGCATTATCTTAATTTGTTGCTGCATCAATGTCAGCACATTATAAACATGAATATTACCGAGTGCACTTTAAAGATTATTTAATATAATCCCACCCCTGAATGGCATGTACAAACAAAATTAAACTGTG
Organism: Moxostoma hubbsi; assembly: GCA_032164185.1. Lineage (NCBI taxonomy): Eukaryota > Metazoa > Chordata > Actinopteri > Cypriniformes > Catostomidae > Moxostoma > Moxostoma hubbsi. The sequence continues at coordinate 44,649,178 of JAVLUX010000009.1, read as the reverse complement.
ATTGGTCGCTTCACGTCAGTCAGAAAAACTCTTCTATCAGGAAGACTTGCAGACTTGAGTGGAAGATGACATTTATTTGATGAATATAGAACAGAAAAGTAATGTCTCTCTTTGGCGTAGGCCCCGTCTGGCGGTCCAAAGAAGTTGTACTCTGAACCGTCATATCCTGCCTGAGATAGGAGGCAGGGGCAAGGAGCCTACCCCTGTGCGGGACGGGGCTCAACTGGTGGTGGTGGGGTGGTGGAGGTTGCGTGTTAGCACACTGAAACAGCAATGTGATAGATTGTGACAGACTTATAAAGCAACAGCTTACCTGTGATTGGCTGGGAATTATCCAGCTAATGGTGCGATGATGTACAGCTGCTAGTCTTCCCGCTAGAACTACGCTGCGCTTACATTTCTTGTCTGCATTCTTGGCCAGAATAAGCTGCAATGTTGACAAGACTTTTTCTTGTTTAATCTGGCTATGCAAGCGCACGTGTACCATGACATTTTTTTCCATAAAGCACACCATCCCTGGCGTTTGCATGTCTGTCTCACACTTCCATGAACTAAATTCCTAAGAGAACCCAAACGCAGCGGCTGATCAATGCTAAAACCACACATACAAACACACACCCCTTCGACAGCTCTATCCTTATCTCCTGGCAACCGCATGAAGCTCGCCACCTCCCATACAGCCCAGGGACCGGTCCTCTCCGGAGCCTCGCGGCTAACTGCTAAACTGCTACTTTTCACTGTCACAACGGCTCTGCCATTAACTCTCCACAGACAGGCAGACCTATTTCCATCATGCCATTAAAAACAAGTTACAATCGCCCCACTGTAAAGGGCACAAAATGAAGCGAGTCGCTCAGTTAAACTTTACAGTGCCTCTCACTCAAAGTCATTGGGAGAAAATAAAACTGTATTTCACGCACTGCCCATAATGACTATTACTTTCTGCTCGCCACAGTCCCACTGGAGGGTAATAACTAGAATTTGTTTCCAGACTCTGAATTTCCCTAATTCTAAATTTCCAGCCTGTAAATATCTAACATCCATTAAACAGCAGGCCTGGAAAATGGACGTGTTTGCTAGAATGCACCCACTAGTATTGAAGAGCAGGGACTGAACTCAACTTCCATGAGCCTATTTCAAATTGAAGGTGGTATATGACTTTAAATTAAATTATAATATGTGTGTGCACAATTTTTGGTTAGTTTCTCATTAGTTGTACTTGCTAGAGTGCATTTATACTAAAAAGGAAAGGCACGTTTATTTATATAACTGTACCGCAACTGCAATCGGGTCCTTGAATAATGGATAACTTGTGAGGAAGAGCAGCCGGTGGAGTTTCATGTGCCACCCTAGGGCAAGATGGTGCCACCTAGGGAGTTGGTGCCCTGTGCGGGTTGCGTAATATGCATATAGGGAGCGATGGTACTGATGACAAGTCTTAATAATAGTAAAATATGGTGAAATAGTAAGAAGTTGGCTCGTGGACTTTTACTACCATAGAGAAAACAGGACGGTGATAACAGAGGGCCAGGTGGACCGACAGGTGCTTCACAATGGGCCCCTAAGATAAAACTTACACTACTGCCCAAACCAGGGACAAAAACATTTGTGATTTTCAATTGTTCCAAAGGTAAAACGTTATTTTTAAATGCTGGTAATCAGTTATAAACGGTTAATTTCATTTAGCTAATTTTTTCATGAAACTAAAGGCCACGGGTTTATCACAGTAAAGTTTTGGAACTACACTACTTCATGTTGCCCGTAAAAAAACATACGTTTTGATCCTAAAGGAAACCACTGTATCACACATCGGTTGTCCTTTTTAACAACTATGTATATGCACTACATATACTGTACATGCACGGCAAATCCAGGTAAGGAAAAAAAGAGGTAAAAAGTTCATTTCTCAGTTCTTTATAAGTCGTTTTGTTAGATATGATGCATTAATGCAGATATGTTGCTGCCAGGTTTTGATTGAGAAGCAAATTTGTAATTAAAATTATACTTAACAGTTATTAATTATTAATGAACTTGTATGCTTGTTATGATTTCTCTGCTGATAAATCCACCACACAGGGTGAAAAAAATGACTAATTTTGAGCTTGTTTTTCCATACCAGGTTGCTTGTTTCTGTTGCGAGATCTGACAACATGGTAACTGTTATTTCACCCACCCTTAGCGCAGAGTACTGTCCTTTAAAAATTTTAGTTATTAACCGTTCTTTTATTTTGTTCTAACTGGTAACCATTTGGAAAGGAGGCTGAGGAACTTCTGAACCAGAACGAATCTGAATCAAACTCCAAACCCTTTATCTAAACCGTAAACCTAACCATGATTTCAACAGGAAAATAACTTGTGTGTACCACAGAAGAAAGAAAACATTGGGGTTTGGAATGAGACGAGGGAAGCATATTACAGGTTACTGACATACATGAGTCAAATTAATATGGAATGAGTAACCAGATTTGTTCAGTGACATTTCCTTTCTTAAAATAAGGTGTTGAACAGGACACTAGCTAAAATTTGATGCCTGTATTGTATCTATGGGGATAAAAGTCATATCTTTCCTTACAATTGAAGTTCATCTTATACTAATTATTACTAGATGTCGTGAGACTGTTCGCCATATTCAAGATTTTTCCCCAGATGTACAATTACAATATTAGTCAAAGTGGCTTGCACGAAAGCTCTCTTTAACTCTTCAAAGAGGCTGTTTTAAAGATGCACTCAGTGATTTCTTTTTTCTTTTTTTCTTTTTTTTTTTTTTTTCATATTCCTAAACTTTAAAATGGAAAGACATTGTAACAGTAGCAAAATAAATGTAAAAGTATGTTTAAAATCATATCTACTCTCATGAGATGAAGACTCTGGTCATGAGTCTTAGAGAAAAAGCTGCTTATTCTACATATGGTGCTCTGCACACATTAGCCACGTTTCCACTATCGGGCCAAATGAGGAACAGAGTGGTGTGCAAAGGAATTACTTTCCATGGATCGGCGAACTTTCATAGACGGTGTGCTGGGACATCGTCCCACTGTTAGTGGAGAGACCACTCGGGACATCATGGCAGTTACAGTTGGTGAGTTGTTATTGCTAATTTATCTTGCTAGCTAGATAATGTTCACATACGATATAAACTTGATATTCTAGAAAACCTCAGCTTGAGCTTCCTATTTGCTTGTGAAATGGGCGAGGTGTGTGAAGTTGGCACCAGGGAGGTATATTAAGGGTGGGTTTTAGGGCAATGCTGCGGAGCTATTGTGGAATGGTGGTGGTGTAGTGGTCTAAAGCACATAACTGGTAATCTGGTAATCAGAAGGTTGCTGGTTCGATCCCCACAGCAACCACCATTGTGTCCTTGAGCAAGGCACTTAACTCCAGGTTGCTCTGGGGGGATTGTCCTTGTAATAAGGGCTCTGTAAGTCGCTTTGCATAAAAGCGTCTGCCAAATGCATAAATGTAAATGTATTGGCCAGATGGTGGGAACACAGATAGATTTTGGTTTTACGGCTCGAGTTCCGAGGCTATTGGCCCCGGCTGGCCAGTTGATAGCCCTGGCTCAATAGAGAAAAGGCGGCTATTCATGAGTGCCATGCAGGCACGACTCCAGCTCTAAGATCTAAGGTGGGCCATATGTCTCTAAGCATGAGACATACAATAACAACAACAAAAATCTGGTGCAAAGCATCTCTTCTCTTGTGAGATTAATGTTTTTGTGCATGGTCCCTGACAAAAAAAATAAATAAAATAAATAAATAATAATAATCATGGTATTAGCCTGTAGTCGTTTTTTTATTTGTATGTTTTTTGGACATGGTACCATGGTAACAGTGGGTAGCACTGTCGCATCACAGCAAGAAGGTCCCGGGTTTGAGTCCCGGCTCACCCAGGGCCTTTCTGTGTGGAGTTTCCATGTTCTCCCCGTGTTTGCGTGGGTTTCCTCCGGGTGCTCCGGTTTCCCCCACAAGTCCAAAACATGCAGGTTAAGTGAATTGGAGACTCTAAATTGCCCCATATGTGTGAGTGAGAGTCCCCCAGGACTGGGGTTTGCATCGGGAAGGGCATCCGGCATAAAAAAGTGCCAAATCAAATATATATGTGAAGCGGACCCTGCATCCATGCGGGACAAAACGCTAGGAAAGAAGTTATACACAAGGGTATTCAATTTAAGCCTCTATAATTACATTCCAGCAAAGGTCCAGACAGTAGCAAATTTTAGAAGCCTATATGACTTGTATGGCTGTAAAATGACATAAGCAATGATCATTTTCTGGAAGGCATATTTTAAATTAGAAAATGTAAATTATGTGAATAGTGCATTACTATTATGTCATCAGTAAACTAGAACTTCTGTTTTTGCATGATGCTCACAAGAGGTCAGTGCAACATGAATATGAATATTAATGAGTGCAACTTTACGACTATATGTAAATGATCTCTGTTTTGATTGGCTAACCAGGGAATACCATAGTCATAGTTTGCATTTTCATTCATTAGAACGGGACAATTTTCTAAATGGGCGTAGATATGAAAATGCCGGCGATCATTTTTTAATGAGCTTATGGTTGTGAAATTTCGGTGAAGAGTTGAGTCATGACAAGAAACTGTACTTGACATTCCGCTAAGATCTAAATGAATGAAAACCTTCACAGACTGAAATGAAACAGCTGTTTAATGAACAGAGGAGCCTAGGAAACTGTAGCTCATTTATGTGACAAAAAAATCTTCAAAGACGAGCTATCTGTGCATCCCTCAAATAAAACCAACTCCAAACATTTATTATAAACAAGCTGGCATTTAGAATCTCACACCTTGCCAGGTTTCTCTCTGTCTCACTGTGGCAACACACATATGCTCGCCAAGCCGCACGGCACCGTTTGAAGTGCTAAACTTAATCCTTCCAAAATCCCTCACACAGAAAAAATGTAATCAAAGCAAAAAATGAATGATGAAGCACCCATGTTGCAGGAGGGATGAAAATGAAAGGAAAGCTGTCCTCTAATTGTGCAACACCATTTCCAGTGTTCAGTCCCAACTCTATGGCGGTCCATAACTAGTGTCCTCTGTTCCTGATGAAAAGCATTACAGGGAAAACGCTCCATAGACACTGACATGTCTGTGTTTAATCCCATTTAATGAGGCTAAATTTAGCCAGCGTGTTGCCCTCTGAAGGTGACTAGTACCCATAGGAGGTCTTTAAAAGATGTGAGGGGAGTTGAATATCTGTCCTCGCTATCATTTTTGAAAATTCTGTCATTATTGGACTTATTACAGGCAGAAGAATATTAATGGGAGAAGAATATTATTTCGCACCTTTAAAGCACAGCTATACTTAATACCCCAATTATAAGCCTCATTGATTTTTTACAAACGCTAACAACCCATTCAGAGTGTGTGGAAGATCTGGTTTAATTATGACCATGGTAGGTGGAAGTGAGCTAGCAACACTTCATAAATATTGGCTGCATACAATAGTGCAGTATTTGCGATAAACATTTCACACTGTAAACTCAGAGAATAAACAGGAAGTACAAGGTGCTAAATGCTTTTTAATTTTCATAAGTCTCACAAAGCCCCATATGTTTGCAAGGAGAATAAGCAGGAAGCAGATGGTGAACTCTTCATTTAGCAATCACTTTCCTCTAACCCTGTGACCAGACACATAATATTATCAGAACCCTTCCACATAAGGAAGCCTACCATCTTAGCATAAAATAGCATAACATGGCAGTCCCAAAGGCATTCTATGGGCGGTAAACTAGCTAGGAGACAAGAGACGTTTTAAAATATATATTTTTTTAATGGATGTCTATGGAGGAGATGCTTCAGTGTGCTGAGTCTTCAACTTGTTTTACATAAAACAATTCTTTTGGAGTGAACTTTGTGTGGAGTTTACTATATTAAGATAATTATAAGATAATTCAAAGATCATTTTGTGACAGGTAGGTGACAGTTTATGGCTCTTCCCCAATTATTTGTGTGGTATCCGCAAACAGTGACTTACTGTCGTGAAACACTAGATGACCATTAGGCTCTCTCTTATGTTAAAAGTATGGAGGTTGTTATCTAACAGGGACGTCGTTAGGCCTATTTTAGGGGGCTGAAGCTACCCCAAAATGTTCCTAAGCCCCCCTAAATGATAATAAGAACAACAATAACAATTTGATTTATCAATAACCGGATCCTCATTCATATTTAGAATTAGACGCAACAAATGATATATATCCAGCTACAAAAAATAGCCGAAAATTCGGAAGTTGGACAGAAGTACAAAGAGTCGTTGTGCTATCAAGATGATGCACCGCACCGTCTCGTTGCATTGGTGTGAACTGTGGCAGCTTTCAGAGCGTTGCAGACCGGAGCGCTGCAAGTAAATGTTGTTACTGGTGCCCCCCCCTCTTACTTTATGCCGTTCTATGGTATCGTGCTGGGAAAACGGGAAAGAACATCATGCTTTGCGAGTTATCAACATCGCTTGTTGGTAAATGGAGTGTACCACATTTTGCTTTGCCGATTGCTAGACGTGATTGGCAAACGGTTTGCCAGAATATACCCTGACCCCTGGAGGATTCATCTCGTCTCGTCATTACTCTAGTTTGGTCAAGTCAAGTCAATTTTATTTGTATAGCGCCTTTCACAACACACATCATTTCAAAGCAGCTTTACAGAAGTTCAGCATTAACAGACGATAAAAATGTAATGTCTATAAAGTCGATAAATCATCATCCTTGTGCAGGGCTCCAAACTGCGACTAAAAATGGTCGCATTTGTGACCAAATAAATTTATTTGTGAGTGTAATTTCTGTCAAGGTCGCCATTGGCGACAGTAAAAGTTTACTCCCTTTGATTTTAAAATTTGCATTACATTTCCCGAGATACATTACAAAAGTTTATATCAAAGGAATAGCGGGGAAAACGGAGTTCATTGCAGGAACTAACCATTTCAAAAAAGAGACTGTTAGAAAACACGGTGACAGTAACAAGCATAAAAAATGCACGTGATCACATAATTGCGAAGAATGCTCCACAGACTACACTGTTAGCGAGCTGCGGGACGAAAAGGAATGGAAGGAGTTAAAAATGGGAAAAAAAATAAAAATAAATAAATAAATAAATAAATAAATTTGGCGCCTGTTTTTTTTCCCCCTATAGGAGCCAATCGCTCCTTAATTGATTTTTTTTTTTTTGTTTGGAGCCCTGTTGTGGAATTAGATAAGATATGATTCTTTATCGTGTTTAAAAATAATCAAATAATAATTGTATTAATAACCCCAGTGAGCAAGCCAAAGGCGACTGTGGCAAGGAACACAAAACTCCAAAAGATGATGGTTAATGGAGAAAAATAACCTTGGGAGAAACCAGACTCACTGTGGGGGGCCAGTTCCCCTCTGGCTAACATCATGAATAATGTAAATAAGAATTATTTATAGTTAAAAAACATGATTTAAAAAATGATTAAACTTATTAAGTGCTAAGGGTCAGTATTTAGAAAGTGATTGTGTTTGAACTGCAAGATTAGTGACCAGTGTCTTTGAAGTCCATCCTTGATTAAATTCCAGAATTTGGTCTGAAGTTGAACTCGCTATGCACCCTCCCGCCCACACACCGATACACACGCTAATGGTGAAAGTAAGATTGGTAAGTGTCGTTATACAGAGTGAAATTGTAAGTTGTTTTTATTTACCTGCTTACCTTTAGCTACGTTTTCTTGAGGTAAAGGAAAGGGGATATTTTGGTTTGCTATGGAAAACTGTAGTCTAGCTAGAGTGAACAAGCAAAATACAAGAAATGGTGAACTTAGCAAGCTAATCACAACTCTTTATTCTTTGCCAATAATATAACCTAATATATGCCTAATCTCTATAATAGGCATATAAAACAATATCAATCCCCATAGAATGTTGTTGTCACTGAAAACTAAATGTCATAGGGTCCCTGTTAATGCTATTACCGTTGTATCCTTCAATTCATTGAGCAGATAAGATGGATATTCAAAGATATTTTAGCAGAGAGAAAGAGAAGCAGCTGCAGGAGATTGGCAGGCCAGTTGATTCTGAGGGAGCCGGTGTGATTGAGGTCAGTAATGGTCTATAGGTCTAAGGATTGTTTTGTTTTCTTCTAACAATAAGCATTTGTTGGCAGGTCTAGGCACTATGCATAACCTAAACTAAATTATTATATTTATTATATATGCTAGCTATACCAATTTAACTTTCTGCATTCATTGGCTGTGATAAATTAAATAAATACGTAGATGTTACCTAAATGTAATTACTTTATCATACATTTACATGAGCAGACAGATAGCATTTAAGTAATTGCTTATAGAATAACTCATCAGGAGTTCATATAACTTTTCTTTAACAGAGTAGAAATGGAAGAAGAGGATATGTCTGTCACGTTTTACTTGTTAACATCTTGGTTTTTTGACTGGTTGTTGACATAAGTGTAGCTCTAGATGTGAGTGCAAAGATTTTGCAAACGCAAGTTACAAATACCCTGGGGCTAAGCCCCCCCTGTCTTCCAATCCTAGTGACGTCCCTGTTATCTAATCTATGATATTATCACTGGCACGTTCACCACAGTGATGTAATGAGGTTGATTGGTCCATTTATCCATTCTTTCATCCATCCATGCATCCACCCATCCATCAGTCCATTTTTCCATTCTTTTATGCATCCATCCATCCATTCACCCATCCATAATCCACCCATGAATCATCCATATATCCATCCATTTTTTCACCATCCATCCATCAATCTATTTTATTATCTATCCATCCATATATTCTTTATTTTTTCATCCATTCATACATCCATTCTTTCATTCTTACATCTGTTATTTTTTCCTTCAGTAAATTTTTCTCTCATATATATATATATATACATCCGTCCATTCACCCACCCATCTTTCCATCTATCCATTAGTCCATTATCCATTCTTTTATCCAACCATTCATCCATCACTTCTCAATCAATCATCCATTCCATCCATTTATTTCTTCATCCATCCATCAGTCTATTTATCTATCCATCAATTCATCCACTCTTTCTGTTTCTTTCTTCCATCCATTCTTTCATCGATCAATCAATTTTTATCATCCATCCATTCTTTCTTTTATCATCCTTAAATCCATTCATAAATCCATTCTTTCCTTCAATCCATTCTTTCTTACATTCATCCATACATTACCCGTTGTCAATAATTAATCTGTCCATCCATCCATCCTTTCATACGTTACATCCATCCATCAACCCTCCAATCCATTAATTCAGTCATCCATCATTTCATTCATCTATTAACTCATCTGTTCATCACTCTGTTCTTTAATTAATCAATTTATTCATCTGTTCATTGCTCCATTCTTTCATTCATCCATCCATCCATCCATCGTTTAATTAATTAATTCATTCATCCATCCACCCCCCTCCATTAATCATTCATCCATCCATTTATCCACTCTGTCATTCATACATACATCCCTCATTGTGAATTCACACAATACAATATGTCCTGTGGTGTTTTAGCAATAAAATCAAATGTTGTGATGTAATTATTGATTTATTTTATTTTTTTCTTCTGTCGATTGAATTATGAACTATAAATGGCAACCCAAATGAGTAAAGACAACTGTCGAGTCCTGCAATGTTTTAGCATAATTACAATTGAGAAAGCTTAATCATATCTTATCACATGCAAGGTTAAAAAAACAACAAATACCCATTTTGAGGACGACATGACAGTCTACAACAGGTATTGGATAGCCTACTTTGTCACAAAAGCCACCAGTTAAACAAATTACCTTAAACTGAGGTTAAAAAACATTTCAAGGTGTTAAAACACAAAAATACTTGGTTTGTTTTTATGATGGTTCTCAAATAAGCTAATGATGTCAATTTCATTGCAAACCTTCATTGCATAGGTCAGTGTACTTATAAAGCCTATTCATTTCCCCACTGGGATCAATAAACCACTTCCATTAATCCAGCATAAAGGCCACATTCATCCATACTTTGTTAAGAGAGTCAGATAAACATGTCTATAGCTGGAAGAAGGAAGAGGTTTTAAATAAGTGTGTTTCATGAAAAACATTCCCTGCTCTGACTGTCAGGGGTGCAATAAGCTTTAATCTGATGCAAAGAGAAACATTCAGACTTTTTTTTAAATAATAACCTAAACTTTTGCCAGGAAAATAAAAAAAATAAAACAAATCAAGAGGAAATAACTCAACATTTTGCTGATTGCTTCTTCAGAGGCATAAAGCACACAGTGACATTCAAAGGATCTGGCAGAGGCCGGAGATAAAGAGAAACTGTGGAGCGAGCTGTGATCATCAAAACACATGGAGAGTGAATGCCAGTATAACTGAGACTGACTGTAGTCCTCTCACAGTGAGACACCACTGTAAACAAATCCATCGTATCCTGTTTAAAGCGAGCAGAAGCCGTAATACAGCATTATGGATCAGAAATGATGACAACGTTCTGTAGATCCAGATTCAAACCTTTTCTTTCTACGATGTTCCATGCAGTCTTACAATCATCAAACAGATCAAACAGAATAATTCATGCTACTCATGTGAATCTTGGGTTTTTGCTTAAAATGAGAAAAAACAATTTGCCGATGGGGTAAGAAAAATAAACTTAATTCAGAATATATCCTCTGAAAACAAGTTTTAATATCTTATTCATTTTTATCTTGTTTTAAGGACATTTAGATGTTTAGAATAGAAAACAACACAAAAATATTAATAAAGAAACAATGTTTTCGCAGTGTGCGGAATCCTGGAAGTGAGAACAGTGAATGCATTTGCCATTAACCACAAACAGTGGTTTGCAATGCTCCATTTAGACCAAAAATCCACATCAGCAGCCGCAGACTCCGTTTAAAGGTTAAACAGAGCGAAATTCAAAAGAATGGCAAAGGAAGAGAGCGAGATCGATGTCAGGGCCAAGGAAACTTTGTGAGGTCAGCAGTGCTGAAAATCGCCAGTGTTATCAACAAGCACAGCATTGCTAGTCTTTACAGAGGGCTGAAAGATAGAGGCTGAGGGTTAAACGAGAGCATGTTGGCAAACACAGAGATGCTCTGTGAAAAACCTGACTCCAAAGAATTTCCTGCAAATACATGTATGTCTGTGCACAAGTGGTGGACAGTACCAGCAAGTGTTTTAATAAAGGAAGTGTCTAAATCTGCTCCTTAGTTCAGAAGTTTTCTAGCTAGTCAGCCATTTAGAGTGCACTGAAACGCTCACTACCTTTAACATCTCAGAATGCATTTTAAAAACAAGTGAGCACTAATCAGATATGCCATCATGTCTTCTTCATTATTTTATTTTATTTTATAAAAAAGCTTTTCTTTTTTTTTCTTTTTATTGCATATGCTACATTTTTGTTGAGCACAAAACATCCCAGAAATGACCATTATTAACTGTTATTATCAATGTACACTCTTTTTTAATATATATATCTTTTCTCTCCAATTTGGAATGCCCGGTTCCCACTATTTAGTAGGTCCTCGTGATGACGCGGTTACTCACCTCAATCCGGGTGTTGGAGGACAAGTTTCAGTTGTCTCCGCTTCAAAATGCATGACATAGCGGAGACTCACAGCATGTGGAGGCTCATGCTACTCTCCGCGATCCATGCACAACTTACCGTGCCCCCCTATTGAGAGCGAGACCCACTAATCACGACCACAAGGAGGTTACCCCATGTGACTCTACCCTCCCTAGCAACCGGGCCAATTTGGTTGCTTAGGAGACCTGGCTGGAGTCACTCAGCACACCCTGGATTCAAACTCGTGGCTCCAGGGGTGGAAGTCGGCGTCAATATTCACTGAGCTACCCAGACCCGCCTTATCAATGTACACGCTTTTTGTTTATGTTTTTTGCCGTTCTATTTCTTGTTTCTCATCATTTCCATTACTGTTCTAAAATAAGATATTATTTGCAGTAAAGAAATAATCCAGCATCTATGCCATATGTGTTAACATGATTTAAATATGATAAAATCTCGTACTAATCTTATCTGTGTAAAGTTACACTCACTGAGTACTTTATTAGGAACAACTGTACACCTACTTATTAATGCAATTATCTGATCAGCCAATCGTATGGCAGAAGTGCATAACATAAAATCATGTAGATACGGGTCAGGAGCTTCCATTAATATTTATATCAACCTTCAGAATGGGGAAAAAATGTGATCTCAGTTATTTCAACAGTGGCATGATTGTTGGGGCCAGACGGCTGGTATGTATTTCTATAATTGCTGATCTCCTGGGATTTTTTAGTAGGTCCTCATGGTGATGCGGTTACTCACCTCAATCCGGGTGTTAGAGGACAAGTCTCAGTTGTCTCCGCTTTGACTGAAACAGTCAATCTGCACATTTTACAGCGTGGCTCGCTGTGCATGACACAGCGGAGACTCACAGCATTTGGAGGCTCATGCTACTCTCCGCGATCCATGCACAACTTATCACGCGCCCCATTGAGCATGAGAACCACTAATCACGACCACAAGGAGGTTAACCCATGTGACTCTACCCTCCCTAGCAACCGGGCCAATTTGGTTGCTTAGGAGATTTTCTCTTAGGAGATTGCTCCTGGGATAATCGCGCACAACAGTCTCTAGAATTTACTCAGAATGGAGCCAAAAACAAAAAACATCCATTGGTCAGCCTTGTTGATGAACGAGGTCAAAAGAGAATGGCCAGACTGGTTCAAGCTGACAGAAAGGCTACAGTAAGTCAGATAACTAATCTGTACAATTGTAGTGAGCAGAATATCATCTCAGAATCCACAACACATCAAACCTTGAGGTGGATGGGCAACAACAGCAGAAGACCAAATCAGGCACTTTATTAGGACCATAGTGTTCCTAATAAAATGCTAAGTGAGTGTATATACAATATTACAACTTTGATATTATGGCAACATCACATTTGTAAACACTGTAATCTAGTGAACATTGTAACGCTGGTAAATCCCTGATTTTATTACAATTAAATTATGGTAATATACATAATGTTTACATCTTGTGGCTATATTTTTGAAACAGTGTGTATTTTAATGTATATGGACTGGCCCCAATCATTCTTCATTCATTGTTTTAATAAAAGAAGAAAGAGTCAAAATATTTTTTTGTGGTAATAAAAACTGACCTTATTCTGTATATTTCATAATAGTGCTGTACTTTTTAACAACTACAACGAAGAACCCCGATAAACAAAATAAATGATACCAGACGAGTTTGTGTTCACAATTTACTGATTCACATCATAGAGAACTAGGGAGTGGAATGAGACACACCTAAGACTTCATCAGTCAACAAAAGACAGGACAGGAAATTCAAATCAGAGGCTAACGTACAGATGTCAAATTATGCAATTCTCTTAAGGACCCTGCATTCAATAAGAAAGCATTAGCATAGGCCGCAGGGCTTGGGGTGGGGTGGGGTCTATTCAAGACTGATGACCAGAGTGGATGTCGTTTCAAATCCCATGAGACTTGCCATAGGCAAAATGAATTGGTAACAAGAACCTAGGTTGAGAATCAATGCAGCAGTTACGTTAGAGCTGTTTGAGACGTAGGCTCTACCCGAAATACAGGGAGAAAGAGAGACTTAATTAAATGGTCTGATTGCAAGCCACCTGCACACTAAAACACATGTGCTACCAAACCGATGAAATTATTAATGAGCCCTACCAAACACATTAATGACCAATCAAATGCCAACTTCAGGGGGTCATGTGTACTGAGAGAATAAAATTAAGTAGAGCTTTAGATTTTTGGTAGAAAATGTGAGTGGTTCCTGCCCGTGTAAAATTCACTGCCACAAAACTAGGGTGTTGTGTGGTTCTTAGTACATTTGTAGCTTTACTTAATTTGCATTCATGTGCAAAACACAACATTTTAATTATATGGTGAACAGAGTGATACATAAAGTAAAAGAATTCCTAGAAATGTGAGCGCAGCGTAGTTCTAGGGGGAAGACTAGCATCTGTACATCCTCACACTATTAGCTGGGTAATTCCCAGCCAATCACAGGTAAGCTGTTGCTTTATAAGTCTGCTCACAATCTATCACATTGCTGTTTCTGTGCGCTAACACGGCAACCTCCACCACCCCACCACCACCAGTTGAGCCCCATCCCGCACGGGGGTAGGCTCCTCGCCCCTGCCTCCTATCTCCGGCAGGATATGATGGTTCCGAGTATAACTCCCTTGAACCGCCAGACGGGGCCTACGCCAAAGAGAGACATTACTTTTCTGTTCTACATTCATCAAATAAATGTCATCTTAAACCTCACTCAAGCCTGCGTGTCTTCCCGATAGAACTTCTTTGGCTTACAAATTCATAAAATAAAGTTTTTAAGTACTAATAAATAAAACAGTCAAGTACAGAACTACATTTGTGGGGAATGTCCCTTGTGCTTGACACATTTGTTTGGTCAAAAGGAACTTATTGGGGCATTTAATTGGTTGTTTTGAAGAATTTATAGAGATTTAAGCTTTTTAATATTGTTGATGTTGTTTTACTGTAATTAGTTGTTTTGTGTAAAGGCACCATTAGGGTGATTAGTGTTCCCTTTGGTGAAGTTGGATCCTGTTCTGTCCACATCATTTTTCCTTGTGCATTTGAATATGTGTAGGTGAAGTGCAGCTTTATCAGCACTTCTTTCGGGAATCAATTGTTTAGTGACTAACCTCAATCATTATTTGTTTAGAGCCAATCAAATTAGGTAGAAACAATAATATTAAAGGGCTCATGAAATGAGGAATCAGATTTCCCCAGATCTTTTGAAATATGGTGGTCATTGTACTATAAAAACATACTGTAAGTTTCAGAACTGAAAACTTCCTCCTTAATAGAAAAAGAGCATTTATTTAAACCAAGCTGCAAAAATGTCTCTTTTGGAATTAGTGGAACTCGTGACATCACAAGGACCAAATACATCTGCATATGCAACGCCTATTTTACGTCATTGCGCCCTAGGCCCCGCCCACAGGTGCACAGTCAGTCACACAGAGAGAGGAGGACTGTCTTTGGAGATTCATCCAAAGTGGATTTACACAGGACACTTTTATGTACCTGTCTGGATTTAAATGTTTTTTTTATCCACATAAACGTGCACTAGACGAATGGCTTTGACCGTTATCTCATGCCACTTTTAAAAGACGCAAAGTCAAGTTATAACTCTAAAAAGGATCCCCCATTTTGTTTCATTTAGCTACGCTGTCTTGCTGTTTGACAGGCGTCCTGGACTGTTTTTGCACCCATCTGTGCTATTTTTAATTGTCTTTGATCATTTTGATGTGTTTCCGGCAATGTGCACCATATTTTAAGACGTACAAGCACAACATCAAAAATGCATCTCAATCTGATGCTGCCACTGATTGGGAGAAACACATGCAGTTCTGTGTGTAAACAAACCAGGAAAATGTGAGATGTAAAGCCCAGCATCTCTGCTTTTGCAAGTTATAGCTGGTTGAAGCACACAACATCACCGTGTATTGTATTACATTTGTGTATTCAGGTGATTTAAGTGTGAATTGCTAATGTAACAGTAACAATATGATTCAAGCTTTGTAAAGGAACTGTTATTGAAAGATGGGGTGGTAAAATTTGACTACTGAACGAAAAACTGTAAGTAACCAATTTCATTCATGAATATTTCATACAGTATGTCATGACTCTTTGATGGTTTATGCTGTGCTTGAGTGAACAGTTTGATACATTCAGATGCAATGTGTTGGGTCTACGTTGTGTTAACCCTGAAATTGAGTTTTTATGTTGTGTAGAGTTGGTTCATTTTCTTCGGATTGCATTTCAAATATGCTTGTATTGGAAGAGCTGCACAATGTTAGCCAATCACAGTGGGGATTTACATTGAAGTCTTAAAGGGCCAGGCAGCTTAGAACAGAGCGTTTCAGACGGAGGGCCAGAGACAGGGTGGGAAATAATTTTATATGAATAAATTATGACTGTTTGGTGCAAAAAAAAAAACTTACTAACATTCTAAGTGGACCTCAGGGAAGATAATAAATGTATTTAAAAAGAGTGTATGTCAAGACCACTTTAAAGTTCATTTGAAACTGTGCTATTAGTTGTTAAATCATATATGACATACCTTTTTATGTAAATAGTTGAATGAACTGATACATTTAACTAAGGTTTTATAGTTATGTGGACATAAAATTACCATAAGTTGCTATTTGGTTGCTAGTATGTTCTAAGGTTTTTTTTTTATGGACCAAATAAAAATTTGCATCCCCAAGTCTCTATAATTTTCTGGACCCTAGATATGGTTTGGGTATCTCCTTCAATGTAAATCTAAAGGATTTTTCATCCATCTTATCATCTGCCGGGTAAAAAACGTAGGTCCAATATCTTATACACCAGTTGTACATACTGAAAATGCAGCTGGCAATGATGAAAATTGTTCATTTTTAAAATATGTATTTATAAAAGATCAAATATGGCGTAATTACCCATTCCTGTGTAATAACGCATTCCATGAGTCCCAAGTTCCAAGTGGAGAGTGGATGATAGGCTGTTTTTTCAACAAGCCCCAAAAAAGGTATAAGGAGTTGTGTAAAGAACTAAAGCAGATTACAGATAAAGCTAAATTCAATCATAATAAGCTTTACCATTACTTAACTGGGTTTAATTGAAATAAATTAGTCTTTATAGGTTTTTACTGACCTTTCTATTTCAATTAGATGGAGGTTTGATTTTCAGAAGATTGCTTTGAGATATGTCTTGCAATTCCAAGGTCAAATAATGAATGAATGATCCAAGATGGCGGTGCGGTAGCACACAGCGGCCACTCTGGATCCAAAATGGTGCTATTTTTACCACTTTTACGGCACATGGAGCCGGACACTGTTAAAATATAAGATTCATGCAACAACCAAGCTGCATGATGATCTGCAGGAGGACAATGGACAATGATCTGCAAACAGGACAATGCCCGGGGGAGGGGACGTCGTAAGCAGTGTGCGAGGAAGCGAAAGCACGGCAAGGGTCCATGCTAGGCTAAAAACAAACCCTAGCCGGCCGTCTCTCCCGTCTATCCTGCTCTCAAATGTTTGCTCCCTGGACAGTAAACTGGACTACATCTGACTCAGCAGACTACGCAGCGTGAACTTAGAGACTGCTGCGTCTTTGTTTTCACAGACGTGGCTCAGCGACAGAGTTCCGGACGCCGCCGTTCAGCTTGACGGGCTCGCCTCGTTTCGTGCCGACAGAAAGGCAGCTCTGTGCGGTAAGACACACGACACATGTGGCAGGGCATCCAGGCCATCACCAACTACAGGACAACATCAGTTGCCTGTGACAAAGATGCCTCCCTTTGAGATGCGCTGAACGACTTCTATGCTAGGTTTGAAGCACAGAACGACGTGGTGGCAAGAAAGACCACCCCCCTCCTCCTCCGACGACCAGGTGCTCTGTCTTACCACGACTGATGTACTTTTTACCCTGACCCTTCATTGCAACACAAGCAGATATTTATATAAATCTAGCACAGTTCCAAAACCTAGTGAGCTGCCTACTTAGACTGCATTTTAAGGCATCATAGACACTTCCATGTCCCGACGTTAAGGCAAATCCAGCATAATTTCAGCCAAAATATGGGATGTCCCGGATAATAGGGAACAGTTGGCAACCTTAAGCTAATGCCAAACTCTACTGGAATAAACTCTAGATCAAGTCTTCCATGCACTTCACTTTAGGAGTGCCATTTGTGTGCCATTATCAGTGTTTTCCTATGTAGAGAGCTCTACATCGGTCGCTTAAGAGGTTCAATTTCCATTAGGATGGTGCCTTGGAAGGTAACTACAGTGAACGGCAAAACAGCTCACTATGTTTTCGAACTGAGGCACTATTGTGGAAAATGTTGCTTTGTACTTAAGTGTTAGTGCTGCCATTTAAACTGAAAATTAATTGCAAAGCTAAACACCCCAGCGATATGTGACAACATACAGATGAATTTCAGGACATTTATTTTCAAAGACCCATTCAACCCACTCACTCATTAATCAAGTTATGGCTTCAAAACTGACATCATAATCAAAGCGACCCAAGTCTCTCCCTCTTTGTATTCCTCTGCCATGTGCGCTCTGAAGAATACACCCCCTGCCGCCTGTA
Organism: Moxostoma hubbsi; assembly: GCA_032164185.1. Classification (NCBI taxonomy): domain Eukaryota; kingdom Metazoa; phylum Chordata; class Actinopteri; order Cypriniformes; family Catostomidae; genus Moxostoma; species Moxostoma hubbsi. The sequence continues at coordinate 44,631,024 of JAVLUX010000009.1, read as the reverse complement.
AGTCTGGTGTCTTGGAGGGACGGTCACTGGACTGATGCCCCTCTCCAGCGGAGCTTGTGTGATCTAAGTCTTCATAGATACTGCCACATTGCAGGCGCTTTTCAAAGAGGCATTTACTGCTTTCTAAAAGATGTACAATAGCATGGTGGGGCATCTAGCTTTCTTGTCCTAATCATAACTGCACCGGCGTAGTAGTGTGGTTGCTTTAAGCATGCATTAGCAGATAATTGGGAAATGCAGGGAAAATAACTTATAATGTTTATGATGATTTATGACAAGAATATTATTATATTTGGAGTAGAATGTAGGGATGCAAAAATTTAGCGGCCACCTATAAATATTGGCCAATTACTGACAAAATTAAAACCATCAACATATCTGTTCTAAACATTTTATAACGAGTTACTTAAATTCATTGAGTTTTATAAAGTTTTGTATAAAGTTGCATTACATTTAAAAAAGAAAGAAAACTTAAAAAGAAGAATAAAGAAACTTATCAAAATAATTGAAATCTGAAAAAGTAAAACGTCAAATGCATAATATGAATTTGTAAAATTAAAAATGTACATTTTATTTTTAGAACTGCAAAAAAAGAGCAAAAATATTTGCAAAATAAACTTTTTTCACCACCTTTTTTCATGTTATCCTATATTTCTCATTTGTTTTTAAACTTTTTATCTTTATTTACCTTTCATTCTGGCTATCTTCAAATTTAGGCCTGTCGTGTGTTTAACGATTACAAACCATGTTCAATGGAAATTATTATAAGTAACGCTTGTATCTATTTGTAGATTTTAAAAGCATAATTCGTAAGCAATACCATGATCTGATGACAAAATAAGGCAAATATGTGGCAAAATCTCTGTATTAGCCCATAGGTTTTTGTTCAAATCAGTTTCGGCCGAAAAATGTCATAACAGTGCATTCTTTGTAGAAAGAAATAACGTGTCCCATTTAAGGATCAAATATTAAATTAGCACAGAATCATCAAAATGTGGGAGCCTTTCATTAAAACTGTTTTGGTGACCCATAGGACATAAAAAATGAAAATCTGAAATAATATCATTGTGGCTGGGAGGAGGGCGGGGCCGGGTCGTGACGATACACACCCGGTCCTGTATCAGGCTAATCAAGCCTCCGAGAGGGATAAAGGCCGATGGCAGATGGTGGTGCGGGGAGAGAGATCATTTATGGACATGTCCGTCATGTGTGTGTTTGTGTCTTTTAAGTTTATCATTAAAATATTATTTATATTGACAAGCCGGTTCTCGCCTCCTCCTTTCCCTTGAAATCCTTTACAATCACTTTAAAATCTAAGTTGACAGCAATTAGTTGAAATGGAGAGAAAAATCATATTTTTCCTTAAATGTTCCACCTCTCAGATGTTTCTCCTCAGAAAAGAAGAAGAAAAAAAAACTTTAATCTCATATGTGTTTCCTCAAAATGTTCAGAAGAGATCTTAACAATATCTCAAACTGTGCCCAGATTTGCCTGGATGCCAAAGTTTGCAACTAAAAGTCAGATTTAAATATAAATTTAGCCAAATTCAAGCCATTATCATCAAATTCTCCAAATTGATATGAGCTATGCAATCCAAATTAATTTTATAGCTCTGTACTCTTAATGTCTCATTTGTCTCTATTTTAATAGAGAAATATCTAAAACAACATTGATACTTAAAAGATTAACCCCACAGTGGTGGTGGCATAGTGGTCTAAAGCACATAACTGTTAATCAGAAGGTTGCTGGTTCGACCCCCACAGACACCAAAATTGTGTCCTTGAGCAAGTCACTCAACTCCATGTTGCTCCGGGGGGATTGTCCCTGTAATAAGAGCACTGTAAGTCACTTTGGTTAAAAGTGTCTGCCAAATGCATAAATGTAAATTCAACCTCTGAGCAATACAATTTTCCTCTGGGATGTTGTTGGCATCCTCCTATTAAACAATCTCCTTCCAAGCGTTTCAATAAAATTCATGAATGGAAATTTCAATATGGCTTTGAAATTGTACCATATCACTTTTTTTAGCAGTAAAATCAATTTAGAAAAGGTAAGGAGAGTATCACACCGATGTTTGCAACCATACACACTTTTGGCACAATCACACAGTGTGCAAACAGCAGTGTGCACAAAGACCAAAAACTTCCTAATGGGTAAAACCCAAAAGCAATTTGAAACCTGCCGTTTTGGACATGCTGATGTCAACACAGACACCCGAGGGAAGTAAGGAGAGGGAGTAATATTTCGTTTCGCATCAATGCAAGCACTGTTTTCGTTTAATGGCACTTTATTTGTCTTCCCAACGCCAGCCACACGGCATGAATTTATATTCAGATAAGAGGGAGGTGAGAAGACTGATTGACTGGTCTTCTTGTTCACCAAAAAACTAAATGAGAAGTCAAAACCTGACTGGTCAGAATGAAATGTTATAAGTACTAATTGATATTACTTAGCATTAGCATGTGCTTATTGTAGATTATTGTGGCTGTTAAAAAATAATTAAAACCGTAGACCTACAGGGTGACATTACTGTGAAAGTTAACACAAATAAAGAGTTTGGAAGGACAGAACATTGTGTGTTTAAATGCTGATGAAATTAAGGAGCTAACTGGTGGCTAATTGCTTTTAAATTCACCCCTTACTCTATGCCCAGTTGCGTCTATTGAATGTACTAGCCCTGTGAACACGCTTTTATGTGGTGAGCTTTGGGTAATGTATATTGCCCCAACATGACATATTTCAATGGTTTCCTCTCATCTAGCTATGTTAAACCTGTCAGAAATCATAACACAGCAGTTAGCACACAAGCTCAAAGGTGCTCATGGGGTTGTTGTAAGTTTGAGTCTCATAATAACTAATGACTAGATAGGTAAAGTTGTCAAGAGAAACTTTGATGTTGCCTCAACAAAGCCTTGTCTAAATGTTTAAACTAGTTTTAGAAGTTTGTTGTTTATACAGACATTACAGAAAGAGAAATAACAAGCTAGCTAACTAGCAAGCTAGATAAAAAGTTAATCAGACAAACTGTCACTTAGTAAGACAGACTGACCGATTGATTGATTGATTGATTGATTGTATTATTATTTATCCGTCATTCACAAGCCAAATTTGTCTAACAATTATATAACATTGCTCAATTACCTTTTCTGACAGTTCTGAATTTCTGTGTGTTTACAGAGTACATTCTCACGTTATAATATAATGTTATTGTTTTTCTTCTATAACTGGCTTGATTGAGAGTCCGTGGAGCTTGTTAGCTCACATTCAGATAGCTACTAATGCCTCAGATGAATCAGTTTGACCTTTATGTGAACTTCAAAACAGTGGATAGAGATAATTGAAGCCCTCTCGACTGTGTTGTTTTAAGCACATCAAATGGATACGAAATATGGATATGCTCAAACAGACAAAAGCTGGTGAGTTGAACTTACATAGTTTGTGAATTTTAAACAGGAACACAAAGCAAAGACTCAAAACTTAAATTTTTTCAGTGGCTTAAGTGGCTTTGTTGCAACTTAAGTTCAGCAAAGAACCTTTTTCTTATATATATATATATATATATATATATATATATATATATATATATATATATATATAAAACTTTTTCAATGCATAAGGTTCTTGAGTTGACAATATGGTTTTTTGGAAATTCGTTTTTGCATTATTAGTTCTTCAGATTAGCATTTTGGCTCTGGAAACCTTGGAAGTGACATTTACCTACTTAATTGCTTGTCAGAAAATCTCTGCCTAACACTGTGTCCAAACCAGGTACATGTTTACAGCTACAAGCACTCTGTCCACACGGAAGGCAAAACACTGCATGACATGGCACAATCAAAAGATATTTGATTTTAAATTTACACTCACTGAGCACTTTATTAGGAACAACTGTATACCTACTTATTCATGAGACTAGCTAATCAGCCAATCGTGTGGCAGCAGTGCAATGCATAAAATCATTCAGATACTGGTCAGGAGCTTCAGTTAATATTCACATCAACCATCAGAATGGGGAAATAGTGTGATCTCAGTGATTTCGACTGTGGCATGATAGTTGGTGCCAGATGGGCTGGTTTGAGTATTTCTGTAACTGCTGATCTCCTGGGATTTTCTCAAACAACAGTCCCCACAGTTTACTCAGAATGGTGCCAAAAACAAAAAACATCCACTGTAGACAGAAGCCCCTTGTTGATCAGAGAGGTCAACGGAGAATGGCCAGAATGGTTCGAGCTGACAGAAAGGCTATGGTAACTCAGATAACCACTCTGTACAATTGTAGTGAGCAGAATAGCATCTCAGAATCCACAACACATCAAACCTTGAGGCGGATGGGTTACAAAAGCAGAAGACCACATCAGGCACTTTATTAGGACCATAGTGTTCCTAATAAAGTTCTAAGTGAGTGTACAGTAATGTTGAGTAGAATTTTGGACAGATTTTTACAGTGGGCGGTGCTACAATTCACTTTGCGGCAGACAAAATGTCTTGTCACTCATCCTGTTAGGACGAAAACTAAAATTCGCACCTGGTTAGTCACACCTGGTAATGACAAAGTGTTACAGTTAACCTATTGATATGTCTCAAGGAAGTAGTGAGAATAATATTTTAGGATCAATAATATGTCAAATGACATCAGGAATTTTCCCCATATGTGTTTGATGCACTCCCATAATTATGTACCGGCTCCAGTCTGTCAATATTTAGTGATGTAGTATTAGTCTACCCTTGGCCTCTCAAATGAATTATGATAGCTGCAACGTATTGGATCTCAAAACAAAAAGAGTCTCTCAAAATAACTTGTGATAGAGCAGAAAGCAGCTTTCATTTATTGTAACTTACAAAATACAGAACTGCTCAGATGAAGGAAATTACCATCTCTTCTACCCTCTTAAAGGATGGAAAAATAATAAATGAGATCTCTTTAACATCAAATATACTGTAATTGTTTCTTCAAAAAGAAATGAAAAAATGGAGAGCAAATTTTTGCTCTCCTGCTTAGATTTGTAGTGTTTTCCGCCACAGTTTCATAATGAAGCGAAAATATTTTTACACTTCTTATAATAACATAAAAGCATTTCTCACTCCCAGTTAGTCAGTGCAACGCACCAATAGTCACACACGCACTCGAACCAATTATCTAACATTAACGTTATTACCAACGGCTCTGACAAAGTAACTATTTTCAGCTTCTGAAAATAGTTCAACACAGATAACCATTTAATTTATTTGATGGCACACAGGACCTGACATTAACGCTTGTCCGCTTGTCCAGGACAAGTGGATCTTTGAAGGGGCATATGAAAGAGAATTTTACTTGCCCGACCGGAGAAGCATACTGAATAAAACGACAATAACAAAAAAATAACCAGCTATATTTGAGATAGGCTAGGCCCGTGTCACTTATTAGAAAGTTCATAATCTTATTCTGCTGTTGAAAGTAATCAAGAGCAGGTAATTTTATAATTTGCGAATGATCTAGTTACAGCTGCACCTTGTTTGATTGACATGCGGCGTATGTGTGTGTGCTGAACATGTTCATGTGTTCCGAAAATGCTCATGCTAATGCACACCTGAACTATCAAATACATTTCAAAATTCCACCAAAATGCCCATCTTGGTGAGGTATTCATGTAAACACAGAGAGTGATATCTAAAGTGAACATAAGTAGTGGAGAAAAAGCAGATTTGTATTAAAATGTTGGACTTGTATGATTAAATGTAAGTTAATAGACCTGTTGCCTCTAGTGTGTCATTATAATACTCAAACGACCTGTTGCATGGGGGGCATGGTCATGTGTCGGTCTGCGTTAGAGGGAGAGCGGTAAGGCTCGTCACCTGGCTCATAATTATCTCTAACACCTGTCTCTCATTAAAGTGATGGTAGAGGGAAACTTAAAAGGCCTGCCAGTGCATCAGAGGGGGAGGGAGACTGACCAGAAAGCTTCATCAGACAGAGCTTCTGAGCTGATTTGATGTTCATAATGATGGTTACCCCGAACAAAGAGCCTTTCTACACAACCATAACAAGAAAATGAGAAAACACTCACTGCTCTTGACTAAGTAACTTTTGCAACTTTAAAAATATGAATGTCTTATAATCATACACTGAAGACAGTAGTAGTTTTATGTTGCATTTCATTCTGAATGTATCCTTGAATACTTGATAGCCTGTTAAAAACTGTTAATTTGTATTTTTTGCTCTATTATTTTGAATCTATTTCTATTAATTGCTGTTTTTATTGTTATTTTATTACTGTTTCCTAGTCTTGAATAATTACTTAAGAACTTTAAGCCATTCTTCCATAATTAACATTAGTTAGTGTTATTATTTGTTGTGGTATTAAAGCTGGTATTGTGAATCATTATATTTCACTTCTGAATACTGACATTTTGGCATTGTGATAATGTATAGCCTTTATGGTAGATCTTGCTGCAATAACATGATGAAAAAGTAGATCTCATTTTCGAGATCCACCTATGGGAATGGCATCCGAACCTGACCTCTGCTGAAGCATCAAATTGCACCAAATCTGGCTAGACAGACAGAAGCATGTGACCTACGCCAGGTAAGGGCCCACCCCCTTACCTGAGAGCATATAAGGACCTGCATGCACTGCTGTTTCTCAGTTGACATTCACTTCTCGCACCCTCTGTTTCTCTCAGCTCGGTTGGAATTGGAATTTCACAATTTGTCTGCAGGAGGACACATCGTTTAGATCAGATTCCACCAGACGTGAATGTCTTGCTTCAGTCAGGTTAGCTGTTTCTATTTGCCGCAAGCCACTCACGCTCGCTTCCTACCAGTATATCTCTCACCACTTCTCCTGCTCCATGGTTTCTAGCCACAGATTTTACTATGTTTTTCTCTAGTATGGCAATTTTCAAACTTACAGCTACACCCGGGGACAACCTATCGCATGCCTGCCCGGACGCGTGCAGCACCTTCATCGCCCTCATCCTTTCTGTGTCATTTGCATGGGACTCAAACACATGGAGGAGGCTCTAAAATTCAGTGGCTAAAATTTAGCCACTGCCTGGTGCTGCCCAAAAAACTCTGGAGGCTCAAGGTTGTCACCACCCAGTGCTCCCACCCTGAACTTTCCGACTCTGACAGGGGAAACGATGAAGACGATGTGCTCCTGGAGGCCTCCTGGGGCGTGGTCTCTTTCAGCTGGGCTGATCAAAGCAACCCTGCGTTCCCTGAGGACATTTTCTCAGGGGATCCCTAGTTCGCCAATGAGCCGGCTGGTTCTGGTGACGAGGACGATGCCGCCCTTCTCGAGGGTTTGGAGGACGAGGAGGCCATCCCGTCTTCCATGACTCCCCAGGCTACCACACTCGCAGCCTTACCCCAGTCGTCCTCATCACCAGTCCTACAAAGTGCTACTGACCAAGAGAGATGTGTACGACGGGAAACTCCTGGGACATCCTCCCGGCTCGAGAAAACAACTTCTCCCTGTCCTCCCTGCATGTATTAAGCATATGAGACATTGTTGGGGAGACCTGCTCGACCTGAAACACGGTCTCGCGGGTCTCGAAGTGAAGAATATAGCGGCCCTTGGCATGGCGGCCCCCCCACCATCGAGCCCTCTATCGCCAGACACCTTAATCCCTCTCAAGGCAGACTAATTGCCACACCAAGCCTGTTCTTCCCCCCAAAAATGGGCTGTTTTTCTGTCTCCATCCATCAGGCCTCTTACAAAGACTCGGCCTTGGCTGTCAGGGCCCTCAACATCTCCTCCCACATCTCTGCATACCAGGCTGAACTCCTGGTCGACATGGGGCAACAACTAGAGAATGGGACCCCCATGCCCTCTCTGTGGAAATAGATTGTCACGGTTAACGACCTTGTCACACCTGTCAGGTCGTCCAAGCATCTCACATTGGCTTGTGGAAGCTATAATTTTGGCACATAAATCCAGGGGAGTGCAGCCTCCAGGAGGCATCAGAGCCTACTCTTCCCAGGGGCCTAGGGGCATTGCCGCCTCTTGGGCTCTGTTTAGGGGAGTTTCATTGCAGGACATCTGCTCTGCTGCCAGCTGGGCTTCTCTCCATACTTTTCCACATTACTACGGGCTGGATGTTAACCAGGACCCCGGTAGCTCATTCTGTCCTGGGGGTGTGTTTTCATAGCCCCTCCCCTGTAAGCTCCTTTTCTTTCTTTTTTATATTTATAATATAAAGAGTAAGAAAAATGGGTTATGGGCTGGTAGACCGTGCACATTCATGTCACCAAGCATGCATTTACATACTAGCCTGGGTGCTAGCTTCACTGTATATATGCTGATGGGCTGATTTATATGTTTGTGCCACTAACATGTTATTCATGCTCTGCCTGTGCACAGTTCTCACTTGTGTGCTTCAGGGTTGCCAGGTACACTGAGTGGAGAGATCCTCCAAGCTTGCTCCACTTGCTGCATGAAAAGTGAATATACTTACTGAGGAACAGCAGCACATGCAGGTTCTTATATGCTCTCAGGTAAGGGGGCGGGTCCTTACCTTGCATAGGTCACGCGCTTCTCTCTGTCTAGCCAGACCTGGTGCAATTGCATGCTTCTGCAGAGGTCAGGTATGGATGCCCTTCCCATAAGTGGATCTCTTCACTCGATGTTTCAGAGAAACGGGGTTATGCTAGTAACTTATTGATCTCATTCCATAGATGTGTGAGCACCTCTCTGCTGTTAAGGATGGCAATGGAGGCTTTTCTTTATTTGACTAGCATACTTAACATAAAAAAATTATCATATGACAATAGCCTCCTCCCCTAATAGTGCAGTTTGCATTTCTGTCGCAGAGATTGCATAGGTACACTATTAGGTTGGACATTAGTCATAGTTTTAGAAAAATATAATATATAACATAATCTTTGGCATGTTACTTGAACATGTAACTTAAATGTCCTTTTTTTCTTTCCGGATAAGTAACCCATTTTTACTCGGACAAGTGAATGACCAATTTACTTGTCCAGAGGACAAGCACATGACAATGCTTAATGTTGAGCCCTGGCTCAAATGTGTGCTCTAGTTGATTTTGTGTTTTGACTATTTGTGAACTGTGTTAAACTCTGTCTCATTTACCATGCTTTGTGGGTGTGAATTTATTGCAGTGTCATCACAATTCATATCTATAAAACCAATGTGTTTATGATTAAATTACTACTGGAGCACAACATTTTTTACAATTGCACAAAGTTCTTCTTGGATCTAGCCTTTTAATTTTGCTCTCAAAGTGCACCAGATTGATGGTAAAATGGTAAATGGTCTGCACTTATATAGCACTTTTTTAACCTTAGAGGTTACCAAAGCACTTTACACTGTGTCCCAATCACCCATTCACACACACATTCACACACCAGTGACAGCAGAGCTGCCATGCAAGGTGCTAGCCTGCCATTGGGAGCAACTTGGGGTTCAATGTCTTGCCCAAGGACACTTCGGCATGTGTAGTCGTGTTGGCCAGGAATCGAACCGCCAACTCTGCGATTGGCAGCCAACCCGCTCTACCAACTGAGCCACAGCCGCGAATCGATTTAAAAAAAACTATCATCTGATTAATCGGTCATCGGCATTTTCCACCACCTTAGTTATCGGTATCTGCAATATCCAATATCGGTCGACCTCTGTTTAAGAGTATATTAGTTTACATAGTTTTAGATTTCAATTTTGAACTCATTTCCTATCAAATTCTTCTGAGACCAAATTATCTGCTATATCCATATAAATTTTATAGGTCTACTGTACACTGCATCACAACATTTAATTTGTTTCAATCTTTGTTGAGAATTTTATGAGTCACATCTCAAACAAAGCTGATACTCAAGTGACACATAAATGAGAACTTTATTAAGACTCCTGAGCTATGAAAGTCAAGAGCAACCTCCAAGCAATAAAATGTTCAGTTAGGCTGGGCTCAATAACACAAACACACACACAAACTTTAATGCATCCGAATAACACCTTCAGCTCTAAATCCTCCAACATTGTTGAAAAAGCGAGTAATTCTGCGGTCTGCGGACCACAAAAAAAGGACACAGCCGGCCATAAAAAGCAACAAAATACAGACAACAACCAGACGTCACCCTTGGTCACCCGAGCTTAAGGTGTATGGGGGAGGGGGAGAGCACCTTGGTCTTCTTGGTCCCCAGCGATGGGTGCTCGTTCCCAGGAGAGATGGAAAGGGAAGAGGGTGTGGAGCTGAGGGAGGAGTATGTGTATTAACCCGAAAAGACACCTGCTATTTTTGTGCAGCACCTGCCTGGCTAGCCTGCGTTGCTGCTGTCTGTGTGCACAGCAGAGATAACAGGAGGGCTATTCACTGCTTGTCAGACGGAGAGAGTCAAACCCTCTCTAGCTTTACTTGTGTGTGTGTGCATGTGTGTGTGTCTTACATCGTTTCCCTCCATTTCTCTCAAATAAACACACACTCTACCTTAACACACATACACACACACACTTGAACAGACACATAGATGACCAGAATATCATAGAGGCTTGGGGGTGGGTGGCCCACAACCCCCTAGAACCAACACAGCAATGTGTTGAAAGCCATTCAGAGAACCTTAGCGACCACATAACAACTCCATTGTAACCTCACAGAATACTGAACTGACGCATCGTCCCGGTGAGTTGCCCACAGGTTAGCACCATTCTAGTTTAGGGTTGTTCTTCATAAATATTCAAATGTTTAATGCAAATCGTATGTGGTAAATGGTAACATACATTTAATTGATTTCATTTGGAAATAATGTACAAATGTTTGTTTTAACTTTACATAATTTTATATTTTATACACACATATTTATACATTATAAAACATTTAAATGTTCAGTGTGAGTCATAAATTTAAGAAAACTGCTCAAGGCCAAAATAAGTAAATAATATGTTAAATGTACAAAAAATAAATAAATAAATGCACATTTCAATTTCCTAACAAAATTCCATCAAACTGAATTGAGTCATTTAAAATAATAATAATGTAACAGTTAAAGTTTGGGCGAGGTGGAGGCAGGAACCGGCTGAACAGTCAACATAAAGTTTAATGTAAAACACAATATAAAACATAAGACAAATACACACACATGCAGTGCGGCCGTGTGTGTCTCTCTCTTTCTAACTGGCATCTCCGGCCCCTCTTTATCTCGCTCTCCCGCTGATCATCAAATTCAGTGAGGCCACGCCCTCCTCCTCATCACTCCTCCCCCGCCCGATTCAGTCAGCCACTGGACTGACTTACTCTGCCCCCCCCCCCATTTCTGGAATGGAGACACCGCCCTTACGGCCGTTCTGTCAGCCGGTGGTCCACCCTGCCTCCTGGGAGCCTGGGGTAGAGACGAGGGGAGGCGTGGGGAGAGGGAAAGCGCAAGTGTGAGAGACACAGAGAGAGAGGAGAGAAAAACTTGCTCGCTAGTTCCCGGACACGCTGTCGCCCAGTCCTCAACCGCTCCTCTGCCATCTGGTGGAAGACAGCTCGCTCCTCCCCTGGCAGATGGCAGCAAGCCCTCCAACCCCTGGAGGACAGAACATCTCCTTCTCTGCTGACGGCAGCTGTTCCTCCTGCTCTTGGTGTCAGGCAGCGACCTCTCCATCCCCAGACAGACGGCCGCGGCTGCTCCCCTAGTGAATGACAGTGGCGAGGACTCCACAACAGCACATCCCTCCTCCCTCCAGGGTTTCAGCACCACTGTAACCATTAAAGGTTGGGCAAGGAGGAGGTGGGAACCGGCAGAACTGTCGACATAATGTTCTAGTAAAACACAACATAAAACATATACACACACATGTGTTACGTCTCCAGTCCCCCTTTATCTCACTCTCCCACTGATCATCTGATTCAGTGCAGGCTGTGCACCCTCACAGCCTGGCCACGCCCCCCTCCTCATCATAAATAATAATAATATTAATAATTATTTATTTTATTTTATTTATTTAGTTAACAATTACACAATTAATTTATATTAAATTGAAATCTTAATTCTTATTCATCTTAAAATAAGGCTAAAATATTTTTTAATCTATTGATGTTTTTGATTGATTAAATGATATGCTATATATGCAGTAATTTCCATATCAAACCAGGAGTAGCCTAATCATTCATAAATAATGTTGTATTTCTTGTATGATGGCCAGCAATACGTTTCTTGGTCATTGATCAGATGTCTAGGAATTTTACATGGCAAAAGCAGCCTGGTCTCATGAAATGTACATGAGCATTGCAAAATTTTTGCAAAAATGAAATTACATGCTTCATAACACGTTTGGCTGCAATTTTCAAGTGAAATGTCCAGCAGGGGGTGCCAAACCCGAGCACAATGAGGTTGTAATCAGATGGGGTTTCTGTGGTGAATTTTAGATAAAAACTCCCTAACCTAAAACGTTACCCTAAACTTAACCAATAGTGTCCGAAAATATAAATGAGAGTTTAGCAAAACAGACATCCTTAACCAACACCAAACCTTAACTGATAGTGTTTTAAAATGCATGAGCAAAATGAAAAGCATTTTCTGAAGCAACCACATCAATTTGTGACGCTTCTATGTCTCTAATGTGTCATGTGTCTGCTTAAGTTCTTGTCTGGTTTTGAACTGCGGTCCTTTGAGTCCAAAGTCCAACGCTCAATGAGGGGCAGTAACGCGCAAGTTAATCATATTGGAATAAGTGTATATATGTAGGTGGATCTGTAATACAAACGATAACGTTTTTTATTTTTCAAATGGTGATAGAGTAAAAGTGTCTTGATATCATAACATAGCAGGGTCTGAGTAATAGATGTAATCTGAGGAATCAGCCATTGAAGCCATGATTTGAGTGAAAGTGGATAAAACATACAGTTGTTGTAGCACCTCAAGTGTTCATTTCACTTGGAAACTGCAAGGAATTGTACCTGAAGACACGTATAACAAGTTTTGCTAAAATGTATAGAGAGTCAAGTTTTCATTATGCGACAAGGTTGGTAAAGGTGGCAAAGGTGGCCCTTCTCTAGTTCAAATTTAAATCTAGGTATTTCTCTTATCTAAATAGTCTGTTGTCCTTTAGAGCTTGGGACTTCTCTAGACAGTTCTTATACATTATTTTTCAAAGTCACATGGGTAAAATAAATAATACAAATGTATCGCAGAATACCTAAGACCACAAAGAAAACACGTCAGCAAAAAAGAGGCAGGCGCAGGTGGACCTCTGTCTCTTTCAGGCAGTTGCTGTGTAATGGATAGATGTGCTAACCTTCTTTTGATGTCATTCACAAGAAATGAACATCATATTTCATATTAGTGCTTCACTTCACTTACAAAAAAGTTAAATGTATTACCAGGTTTTTGGACATATACCACACGGCAACAGACTAAAAAAAAATGACTTAGGAGCCAAGATAGAAACAAGATAGAAAGCCGAAGAAAAGGAAGACAGCTGCTAACCCATTAATCAGAGGTTTAATAAGCAGCATATATAGTTGAGAAGATAAGCTTGCATTCCCTTTTGTCTCATAAATGTTCACACTACTTTCATAATTTATACAAATATAATAGATAACATATTTTTTATTTAGTACTGCTTTTCAGAATCTACATTACAGATAATTACATAAATTATAGCATGCATATAGTTTGTTGTCTTCTTGAGCAATTAATCTTTGCATCTTGTTTAATTATTGTGCACAAGTCCCTCAATTGTTTTAATTGTCAAAAGCTTGATCTTGTATATATTAAGCAATATCATATGAGCAAGAGTGTGATTTGGCCCTACATCAGCACTGCTGTGATACAGCCACAGGCATGAGGCCGCAGGTAATCACACCAGTGCTGATTTAGGGCCATATAGCACGATTGCGAGTATATGCCACGGATCAGAATCTGCCATTGCTGGTTCAAACCAAATGATGCGTCCAAGCCTCTCAAAAACATAAATTCAGAACTACTTATATCACAGATTGTTCTGTTACTAACATGTTATTAGAGAAACAAGGATGTGTGTGTGTGTGTGTGTGTGTGTGTGTGTGTGTGTGTGAGAGTGAGAGAGAGAGAGAGACGGAGTGTGTGCAATCACCTGTCGATGATGCTGTAGCCTGTAGTCAGCTTTCTGAAGACAATGTCATTTTGGTGAAATGCATCCTATTTTCTCAGTGGAAAAATAGCCGTCCAAGCAGGGGTATTCCTCTCTATTTCGCAGTAGCCGGTGCGCAGTCTTTCGCTATAGAAACACAATGTCCTCCACAGCTGTGATGAGCCCTAAGGCTGAAGTTAGTTTAAAGCCATTTAAAGCTATTTCCTAGCTTTAGTAGTGTAGTAGTAATACAAGCAATCATGGAGTGCTGTTGAACCTAAACACTTAGTGATGCTGACTCACTTCACATCACCAACTGGCTCATATTACTCACAAAAATTGTCTTTTGCTTCCACCTGCTGGCTAAAATATGTAATGTCACAATATTAAATGTAAAGAGGCAGATGGCTGTTAACACATTTGCACTACTCTTACACTTTAGTTTAGAACGGCACGGACACAAGCGGAGTGATACATATAGTGAAGTGTGCGAGTGCTGATGGTGTGAGACCATCAGTACTCATGGAACGTCTCCTATCCAATCAGATTCAAGGACCGGAACTAACTGTTTTTTATATATACAGTGTATATATATATATATATATATATATATATATATATATATATATATATATATATATACACCAATCAGCCACAACATTAAAACCCACCTGCCTATTGTGTAGGTCCCCATCGTGTTGCCAAATTCAGCGCCAACATGCATCTCAGAATAGCATTCTGAGATGATATTCTTCTCACCACTAATGTACAGAGAATTATCTGAGTTACCGTAGACGTTTTCAGTTCAAACCAGTCTAGCCATTCTCTGTTGACTTGAAAAAGCACCATGGTAATACACTTGTTTGTTTATTTATTTATTTTCAGACAGGTCTGTGATAACCCCATGTTTATGAAAAGTGTCATAGTAAATCCGAACTGACACAATCTACGGTAATTCAGACTGCTCTGTACAATTGTGGTGAGAAGAATATCATCTCAGAATGCTGTTCTGAGATGTGGGTTGGTGCTGTTTTGGCAGCACGAGGGGGACCTACACAATATTAAGCAAGTGGTTTTAATGTTGTATATAATACACACACTTGCAGCCAAAAGTTTGGAATAATGTACAGATTTTGCTGTTTCAGAAGGAAATTGGTACATTAATTCACCAAAGTGGCATTCAACTGATCACAAAGTACAGTCAGGACATTACTGATGTTAAAAACAACATAATCACTATTTAAAATCTAGACAGGCCCCATTTCCAGCAGCCATCACCCAAACACCTTAATCATGTTAAATTGTAAATTTGGTACAAGAAAATTTAGAAGCTTAACATTGTCTTTGTGTTTGTTTTTGAGTTGCCACAGTATGCAATAGATTGACATGTCTTAAGATCAATATTAGGTCAAAAATTGCAACAACAAAAAAAGAAACAGCTTTCTCTAGAGACTTGTCAGTTAATTGTTGTTTTGAGAACTGAAGGCTATACAATGCTTGAAATTGCCCAAAACTGAAGATTTCATATAAAGGTGTACACTACAGTCTTCAAAGGCAAAGGACGACTGGCTCTAACAAGGACAGAAAGAGATGTGGAATGCCAGATGTACAACTAAGCAAGAAGATAAGAACATCAGAGTCTCTAGATTTTATAATATTATAAAATCTAGATAGTAATATAATGTTTTCATGATATTAATGTCCTGACTGATCAGTTGAATGCCACTTTGGTGAAATGACAGCTGACTCACAAACAATAGCTCCTGAGTTTAAACCCTCAGTTCATTTGAAGTATAGGTCTCTGCAGTAAACAGTAATGGGTGTTTACTTTTCGATTCAGTTTACTTGACATTGCCGTAAGCACTATGGGGAAAGTGTCCTTAAACAACCTTGTTGAAACCCTCATACAGTCACGCCAATCCTCTGATTGGCAATGGTGTCTGAGCCCTGCCCCTTTAGGTGCACATTAGGCCTACGTATATAAGTGGGCACTCAGTCACCATTTCTTCTGAATTTTCTTGCTTCACTATTGAAAATATAATTCTTCATCTTGGAACCCTTTCTGCTTCACTGTCGATATACACTTACAGTGGACGGAACTCCTCGGCGATACACGGACAGGAAAACTCGTTGCCTGTGCTCAGCGCCTGCACAGAGAAGCTTTCCGCTCCCCTGTGTGTTCCTGTGAAGAGTTCTCCATATCGCCGCCAAAGATGCTCTAGGTGAACAGGTTCTTCGCTTCAGATGCTCATCATTTATCAACTCTACGCTTCAGTGGAGACTTATTCAATATATATATACAATATTGACTAAAAGAGCTGCTTGCGTGATACACATCTTTCTAAAGATGTCATTCTGCAAGTGTTTTCTATGTGAAAGGCACATCCCACCACCTGATAAGCATGAGAGCTGTGTTTGCTGTCTGGTCCACACACAAGCAGCTCTCATGGAGACAGAATGCCCTCACTGACTATTGGAGTGCATGGCCTCATTACGTTTGGCAGCTTCAGTGGTGGAGGATGTTGCTGCCTCTTTCCCCAGCAAGGGTGAAGAGAGTGCACACGCCATGGACAAGGAGCTTCTTCGCATCCTTGCGAAGGTGGTTGAAGAGCTCGGTCTTGAGTGGTCCCCTCCATAAGAGCGTGAAAAGTCTCACCTGGATGAATGTTTTTTGTGGCCCAGCCATCATTAAAAGACCAGAGGAGCACACCATTCATCCCTGAGGTCCATGCGGAGCTCACAAAGGCCTGGTGTGCAACTGACTCTTTGCACATTAAGGTTGGAGGTGCTGCCATCCTCACTAAAGTGGACAATGGTGATAAAAAAAGACTATTCAAAACTTCCTCCTGTAGAACAGACGGTTGCAGTTCACCTCTGCCATAATACTGCCATGGAATGGAAATCCCACTCTGCCCGCCCACACTTCCAAGCCACGTCGATTGATGTCCGCACTGGCAGGAAGAGCTTATCCACCAGCAGGCCAAGCTGGTTCAGCACTCCACAACATGTCGGTGCAACAGGTTTTTCAAGCTAAGCTTCTTCAACAAATGAAGAAGCAAGGCTCCGATCCAGAGCTCTTCAAAGAGCTCCGCACCACTACAGATTTGCCACTGCGAGCCACAAAAGCTACCGCTCAGGTCATCTGCAAAACGATGAGCAACCTGATGGTTCTGGATCAGCATATTTGGCTAACTCTCATGGAGATGCGTGACGCAGAGAAAGCCTCCCTCCTCGACACCCCTGTATAGCCCGATGGTCTCTTTGGTGATGCCGTAGAAAGCTTTACAGAGCACTTCATCATGGCGCAAAAGCAATCTCAAGCATTAAAATATTTTCTACCAAATAGAATAAGCCCTTCCCCTTTCCCGGAATGCTCCCAATCTCACTGTTATTCATGGCCCAGAGTTGAAGAATGCTCAATAAGAGGCAGACTGTGTTTCTCTCCTCTTCCCCTTTACTGTTCATCGGGAACAGGACATTGTTCCAAATTTTGCATCTGTGTGTATTACTCAAACAGATATTGTTCTCGCAAAAGAGAGAAAAGTGGCCATTGTACAAACACGGAACGTTCACACATTCTCAGGAAAAGGGCCATTTTCTCTTCACGTATCATGCATGTTATGCTGAACTACTTCCATATGGCGAGCGACGCCTAATCACCTATAGCAAGAGAATCAATGAACCTGCTGTCCCGCTGCATGGATGCATGGCAAGCCCTCATGGGTGTGTCAGACTGGATGTTAAAAACGATTGAGCATAGTTATACGATTCAGTTTGTACACCAGTCACCCTGCTTCACTGGCGTTCTGCAATCTGTGGTCCGACAACAGGATGCAAGCTGTTGTAGGTAGTGATTCAAAATACGTGAAAGAGACTGTCCCAGACTCTGACATGCAGCAGGATTTACAGCTGTTATTATCTCGTTCCGAAGAAAGAAGGCAGGCTTCGGCCCATTCTAGATTTGAGATGATTGAATCGAGTGCTCGTGAAGCACCCATTCAAAATGTTAACTCAGAAACAGAACTGGTTTGCATCAATAGATCTGAAGGACACATATTTTCATGTACCAATTGCACCACGTCACAAACGTTTTTTGAGGTTCGAAGGAACTACGTATCTATTCAAAGTCTTTTCTTTCCACCTGTTTCTGGTCCCAATATGTATCTTTGCGGTGCTCACCCATTGAAAATGAATGGTGTGCATGTTTTGAATTACCTTGATGATTGGTTATTACTAGCCAAATCAGAGGCACTAGTGAGCAAACACAGAGACTTGCTGCTTTTCTCGATCTGAAAAATATGGGTCTGAATGTCAACTGATCCAGCAAATCTCCTTTTTAGGGGTTCGTCTCAACTCCATGAGCATGCGTGCACACCTCGCAAACGAGCACAAACCAACCATTCTTCAGTGTTTGTTTCAGTTCAAATTGGGGAATACATTGCCTCTGAAGTCATTTCAGAGATTGCTGGGTTTTATTGTGGCAGCATCCACCATCATACTTTTAGGTCTGTTACACATGAGACTTCTCCAGTACTGGCTCAAGTGGCACGTTCCACACCTCTCGCCGCTGTCTACTACTCTAGTACCATGGACAGTACAGGCCTTCCACAATCAGGGTAGGCTGGGTCAAATTTTCAGAAGAAAAATGGTGACCACAGAAGCATCCAACACAGGTTGGGGCATGGTGTGCGATGGACACCCGACTTTCGGTACTTGGACAGGTGCAAATCTACTGGCTGTCTTTCTAGCTCTGAGAGCTTTTAATTCTGACATTGTGAATCAACATGTGCTGATTAATTCATATAACACAACAGTAGTGGCATTAGTTGTGCCAAAATGGCTCAATCAGTTCTGGTCTCCGAAGATGATAGAAATACTAGACAGCCCTCCATGGGACATACCGCTGAGGTAAGCACAAGGCACGATTTGCCATCCCCAGCCAGAGCTGTGGAACCTATACGTGTGGCCTCTGAACAGAGCACGACGAGCCAGAATTGGCTTAGTATGTGATGAACACTGGAGGCTGGCTTGTCATTTAAACAACATTAAACTTATAAAAGGCTATGTGCCTAAGGTTTTATCAATGCCCTTCAGGGCTCAGGTGGTTCGTTTGCAAGCCTTCTTTTTTTCCACTGTTTAATTCAGATGAAGAGCAATCTATGCATATGTTACGACCAGTGAGGGCATTTCATACATGTGTTGAGCACGCCTGTCAGCTTAGGCTGTCGGATCAGCTCAGGCTGTCGGATCAGCTCTTTATTTGTTATGAAGGATGCACAAAAGGAATGTCCGTCTCCAAACAAAGGCTCTCTCAATGGATCGTTGACGTGATCGACCTTGCTTACGAATCACAGGGCTTGAATTGCCCTATTGCCATCAAAGCACATTCAGGCATGGTGTGTCCTTACAGAACATATGTTTGGCAGCAGGACGGTCCTCGCAAAACACATTTGTGAGATTTTACAACCTGGACATGCCGTTCATCTCCTCACAAGTCCTCTATGTATAGAGTGCTCCGTACATTCAAGTGGGTGAGCCCAAGCCCTTATTATGGGTGGGCTACCAACTATAATCCACACAGCCACCTGATTACATGCTGTTGAACTGCCCGTTTCCCAAAAGAACTTGCGCCCTTTTAAAGTATGGGCTTCCCTGTCATTTTACACAACCGTCTGCATACAGACAGATGTAAATTTCCCATAAAGTCACAGGTACTTTCATTGTAATAAAACTTCCTTCCC
The DNA here is from genome assembly GCA_032164185.1 of Moxostoma hubbsi. Classification (NCBI taxonomy): domain Eukaryota; kingdom Metazoa; phylum Chordata; class Actinopteri; order Cypriniformes; family Catostomidae; genus Moxostoma; species Moxostoma hubbsi. The sequence goes on along the minus strand of JAVLUX010000009.1, from coordinate 44,611,250 downwards.
AACTGCGCTCGTGAAGGTGTTAATTCATACTTTATGACTATATAGTTCATATATCCATTCAAAGTGCTCCACTCCTGGATCACCATGAGGGTTATTCACTTGCTCTATACTCATGTCCGTTGTCTGACGCGGCGTCATGCTCTTTCAATAAGTACTCGCATATGAAATAAAATTTACATTTCCAACTATGTTGTGAGAGGGTTAATAAACCATACTGTGTATATCTATATGGTTCATATATATCCAAGACCACATTCATTTCCATCTGGCATCCGCCATGTGGGACTATTCATATAAACATTAATATGACTTATCAGCCTGTCGCCTGTGACTCCTTATAATATCTCTTTTTAGTGTTTTAACTCTGGGAGTGTAATGTCACATAGTGCAGCATGACTGGATTCCATTCCCCATAGTGCTTACGGCAATGTCGATTGAACTGAATCAATAGGGAACATCTCCGGTTACACATGTAACCTCTGTTCCCTCAGATAAAGGAAACGAGACATTGCCAAAGTTGGTCACACTACTACTTCAGAATTTCAAAATCGAGTGACTCACTCTTGTGAGTCATATATAAGCCTAATGCATGCCACTCATATAGGCCTAATGCATGCCTAAAGGGGCGGGGCTCAGACACCATTACCAATCAGAGGATTAGTGTGATTGTATAATGGTTTCAAAAAGGTTGTATGAGGACAATTCCTCCATATGCTTACAGCAATGTCTCGTTCCCTTCATCTAAGACCACCGAGATTACAAGTGTAAAAACTAAATTAACAAGTTAACTTTCCCCTAAAATATGCATTTTGTAAAATCTTCTTTATTCTTTAAACAGCTCCCTTGCAACCATTCTGGGAATATTCGGACCCCAGTTTGAAAACCCTTGCAATATAGTGCCCTTACAAAAAACATCTCCATGGTAACCAGTTTCCACCTACATACTGTACTAGTTACTACAGTTATAGTTAATGCAATAAACTTGTAGTAACTTAGAATTGCCCCAACTTCTTTTCAGATTCTGAAAGCTTTTTACACTTAAGGAGATACTAACTACTTGTGATTTTACTGTAGCAATAATAATTGTAGTAACTGTGGTATTTTGGAAACCATATATGATAAAGCTTTGTGAGGGTAGCCATTAAGTGCAATGGTGTATATATATATATATATATATATATATATATATATATATATATATATATATATATATATATATATATATATATATATAGGGCTGTCGATTAAACGTGTTAATTCAGTGCGATTAATTTTACAAAAAATTATCATTGCATGTTTTGCATGTTTTTTTTTTGTTTTTTTTTTGTTTTAAGGTAGCTGATTTTGAAAAACTTTAACTAGTGCTGGATGTGCTACGTGAATAAGTCTATTAGCAAAGCTTTGTAGCCTATAGATACTTGAATTGCTACACAAGATATATACTTGTGTAAAGATAAAAATGCTGCTCCTAAAGTCACCAGAATTAAATGCTTAAGCACCATATTTGCAAAACGTTTCTCCCGGGGGAGGATTTCCCTAGACCCTAGTAAGGGTACAATGTTTTGCTGTACCTGTGCTTCAAACAGTACTGTAAAAAATCACCCCTGAAAGTGTGTTGCCTGATATATTGAGGCTGCAGCATAGAGATTTCACTGCTGTTGTCACCACATGCAAACTGTTATTAATAAAACTGCTTGGCCATGCCGGGTTATGCATATATTTAGTGATCAAAGCTCAGCTCCCCCTATCCGTGATTTAGCACCTCTTCAGCACCAGCAATCAAAATTCGCTGGTGCCGCCCCTGCATGCATGTATACCCCAAAGCTCAATCTGACGTGATCCTCCAATCCTCCCATATCCGCCAATATACAACAGCTTTGTCTTCAAACACCCCACTGACATGCCAAATGTGCTTTACATAAGCCTGGCACTGGAGAAGGTTTGTTTATTACCAGCAAGAGGCGTATATTCATCATCATTGGACCTGAGGTGTGCATGCATGCACAACAATAGAAGGATGTGCATTGCAACCACACCGCAGCAGACCTTTCGTGCCCTGCACGTGAGTGAATTACAAACTAAAACAGTTTAGAAAGATATAAATCTTCAAGCATGATCTGTAAGACATACTGCTGGAAACCAATAAGCCTTGGGGGGAAAGAAAGAGCCCTGTATATAAAATCCAAATAAGCCTGGGAAAATTATAATACATTAAGTCAAAAATCCAAAAGGAATGCATACAGAATTCATGATTTGCAACCCATCCTAAAGGTTTCTGATTGTATTTTTCTTTGAAATCCAACATAACACACAAAAGCTAGATCTTTTAGAACACACAGTTCCCAACAGGACTATTATGATTATCAGTCGGGGAAAAATGTCTCTTAGCACAAGGAATTTAAAGAAAATCTTCCAGGATTTGAAAACTCCTAGCTCCCCTGTGTAATTGAACTGTCCAGTAGCATTATTCCAATACAAGTCGAGTTTACCACAGATTGCACCATATCCAAAAGGACTCTGAAAATGAAATAGAATCCTACATGAAGGATCATTTTTGTATTCTTAAATGGAGACTTATTTGCTCACATTGATTGATTCCAAATGATGATAGAATTCCTATAGGAACATTCCATCCATTCAATTCACATTTCTTTATGATTTTTTTTTGGCCAGACTTGATATTAGTTAAAGAACCATACTTTCATTCCTTATTGTGCAACTGACTGGCTCACCTGGTAAGTTGGATGTCGGAGCGTTTAAATCCTCCAGGTGATGCGTTTCTTCTTGGCGCAGGATGCGGGACAAAGCTGCGCTCGCCTTCGGGCGAATAAATTCCTCCTCCTGTTCACCTGCCTCTCCTTCAGACTTATCACACACACCGGGCTGACATCGGTCCGACACTGGGCGGCTCTGAGAGGATCGGGTGCGCACCGGGCGTTTATAGCGCAGTTTTTTCCACCTGCTCACGGAGACACAATGTCCCTTTCAGGATGAAACGGGGATCCGGTGCGGACACTGCTGTAATTCAGGGAGGATACCAGGAGTAGGTGTGGTTCGTTGAACGGGCGACGGACGGAGACCGACGGAGAGAGACAACCGTGGCACGGATCCAAAAGAGCAGTCCAGCGTTAAGACGCACAGCGCAGTGAGTATGTGTCCGCTCAAACGCTTTAAAATAGAGAAAGATCAGTTGCCTATGAATATATGACTGCCGTTTTCAATCTTTAAATGGTTTAGCATGTAATAACCTTTGTTAATAACTCAACGCATCCTCCCACGGCGCGTGTTCTTGGCGTGGAATGAGAGGGGCTTTTCAGAGGTTCCTGTAGCGATGCTCGTGAATCAGTCTGTTCGTGAATCGATTCTGCTGTCGTGCGCGTTTCTGTGAATAAAAGGATATTTACATCCACTGTTGAGACACCGCGCGCTGTGTAAACACAAGCATCATTCAGGGGTTTTAGACTGGCTTCTCTCTCTCTCTCTCTCTCTCTCTCTCTCTCTCTCTCTCTCTCTCTCTCTCTCTCTCTCTCTCTCCTTCACACATGCATACATTCAATTTAAGGCAAACGCATTCAGGCTTGTTCCCATGTAGAAAACAAATGTTTCTAAAACAGCAATGAGATTCAATTGAAAGCAAACTGGGGTTTTGCCTTAAGTCTCCTGCTTTTCACATTTTTTTCTCTGGAGAACAAAAGACTCACATGTGTCTCCTTTCAGAATATATCTCAACGATGCCACAAACTGTCCTCAAATTTGCCTAGATACCAATGTCTGCAATCAAAGCCTAGGGATTTTGGTTAGACGTTTTACAGGTTCTATTTGTTCTTAGAAGCTGCTCTTTACAATGCATCTAGTCATTATGGCCAATACTGAGCAATTGCTTTGAAATTGACTGAAAAAATCAGAAGTGCTCTGATTTAGTAATTTACAACTACATATTATTGCAATCAGTAATAATATTAGACTCATCAAACAGACATGTGTCATATGTTGTTGGAAAGCTCTCACAGAGTAGAATACAACGAGCCTACTCCCTTGGTTTACTCAGAGACAAAAATATAGTGACTTTCACACTTACTGTTTGTATAATGTGAACAGGTATTGCTTATATGTCGCGTTTATGCTTATAACTTCACAAAAAATAAACATAAAATATCACATGCCATTACTTAGAGGAGGCGATAATCTTTCAAACGAGCCCACACACAAGGTAATCGAATGCATAGATCATTTGATAATCCAGACGAAGCACAATGTGCACACAACATCTGGCTATCTGGCTGAAAACACTTGATCAGATGATGTCATTGGGAATAATGTAGTGTTTGGGCAGAGAGACATGTGATTGGTGACTGTTACATATGACCACCAGGAGATGGCGCCAAGTACATGACACAGACTCAATGATGACTCAAATGGCACAGAATGAAACACATGACAAACTCATGTGAAATCTCATTACTAAAATAATTTCTGCATTCTATGCAAACCTTTAGTCAATGTAATGTTTATATATGTAATTAGTTCATATGTACAATTATTATGTTGTATTTGTTTGGAGAAGCTTTTGGACACTTAGAGATGTTTTTGTACACTAGGATAAATGATCCTTTTAATGCTATAACTTTTGATTGCTTTGTCATATAAACACAAAAATATTTGCCCCATTATGGAGTTTTACTCTCAGGTCAAGAACGTATTGAATTTCATTTTTGCTCTGTGAAGGTCCCTCATCCCAATTTTCCTTCATACCACGGGGCTTACGAGTATATAACAATTAAAATGGGAAAACCCTGTGGAAGCTTGCGGGACCTCTCGCACTGCAAATAACATGGGTTCGAGCCACTTATCCCAGTTCCAAGCATCTTCATGCACAAACTTACAAATCATATTCTTTAAGGTTTTATTATATCGTTCGGCCAAGCTGTTTGTTTGTGGATGGTACATGCTTGTCCGAATTGATTTAATCGCTGCACACCACCAGCGAACATCCCTGTGAATGCCGTCCAATAGAAACTGGCCATAAGGCAGCTTAGTCTTTTCCCCTATTCCAAGTGACCTGCCATCGGATTATAATGAGCCACCTGCAATAACATTTCACAATGGCTCTATGGTACCAACAACTGGGTTGTATATTTATTTGTCCTAGCGTCCTGTGTCACTCTATACAACCAATCTTTTATAATTGAAAAATATGGATATGAGAGGAAGATGCATGGCTGAAGACATTGAGCATCAATCAATATCACTTGGTCAAATGTGTGCTTCAGGGTTTCGTCTCATGTCTGCTCTAAAGGGTACTCCTCTATCAGGAATTCCCTAAGGGCAGGGGAGGATGACACCTCCCATTCCCCGGGGTCAGCCTGACATTGAGCAGATGCAGACGGCCCAGCCAGCGCTTCGCCCATATCACACAACACACTTTCTTACAGGACCCACACACAAACCCTTCAATAATAATCGAAAAGCAGGCCAATTAATTCCTAAAATTAGTGGATGGGTGAGGCGAGGACTAACCATTGCGTCAACATTATGCTTTTGTCCCCGGTACATTATAGTGACAGTCACTATGGGATAAACCTGAATATCCCCATGCACACACACCTCACCTTTACCCTCATCCAATGGCCTGTTTTGAACCAAGCATGGATGAATGAAGCTTTGATTACAACCAAGGCATGGTATGTATTCCCCTTGACACTCACCAGTATCTGGTACATCCCTGCTCGAACGGGAGCAGTCTGTGGAGTGTCTGGGCCCTGGATCAAGGCCCTCACCTCCATTACTGGGCACAGATCTCGGACATGACCAGGCTCCCAGCAACTTCAGCAGACCGGCCCAAGCCTCCCGCCCACACCTGTGGCAGTGGGTCCCCTCACCTGGAATGAAAGAGGGGAGAGATGAGGTTTGGTGGCCTGGGCCGTCTGCTCCACGACAGGCTGACCCCGGGGAACGGGAGGTGTCATCCTCCCCTGCCCTCAGGGAATTCCTGATATAAAAATTCCAATTAGAACATAAGGCTTTTGCAGCCTGATTAAATTTTGGAGTAACTTTTATGTTCACCAAACAACTTTTTATCCTCTAGTTCTTTAGAAATCCATATAAAGTATGTGTGGTGTATGAGTCCCAGAACGCTGATATGAAAAACAAATAATGTCACAGTACATCAAAAACCTTTTGAAATGCCAAATGAACAGAGTCAACTCAAGAACAGTATGCAGTATGCATTTTTTAAATTAATAATTAAATAGTTCTAGATAAGAAGAAAATTCTTTGCTGAAGGTGCTGAAAATAACCAGTCAGTACCGCCGCTCCCTATAAGCAGACTACGCAGTCTGCGTAGGGCACCTACTCCCTAGGGGGGCACCAGAAAGTCCACCGGCTGCCCTTACTCGAATGTTATACGTTATTCAAGGACCCGAAAGCAGTTGCGGAAAAAAGATGATCGCTTCACGCTCATATCACACAAACTGGCTTGACAATATAAATAATAATTTAATGATTAACTAAAAACAAAAACACACAAACAAACACATACAGGGCAGCTGCCTGTAACTCTCTCTCTCTCGAACTGCTGCCCCCTTATCCCTCTCGTCGGCTTGATTAGCCCGATTAGGGGCCGGACATACGTCATCACGGCTCTGCCCTCCTCCTTGCCATAGTATTATTAGATATGAAATATAACACCATAAAAATTACTCCATATATTTGTGAGGACATTTGGAGACATTTGGGCCACACAAATGAGTGATTCTCACAAAACCTGTCAAGAAAATAACCTGGTCCTATTTTACAAAATCAAAAAAAATAAATAAGAAATTATATTTTATCATTAGATTTATAAAGTAATTTGCCATTATTTTCAAGGGCATTAAGATTTGTTAACATTGTGACATTATTTTCATGACAGTTACGCACATTTTATCTCCCAATTCTCACTGCCACAATGCGAAAAAATATGAAGTATTTATACATCATTTTAGTTCTCCCTTGCTACTGCCTTTCATTTTTACTGATTTTAATAAAGAAAATCTTTGTACCAAATTATTTGTGTTATTTTAAAAGAGTAAATAATGATTGTGTTACGGTAATGAGAATCATCATTGAAAACAAATGGGAATAGCAAATGTAAAATGTCCTGACGCATTATGGTAAAAGCCCTGAAAATACTGTTACGATGCAAATAACATTAAAAAAATGGAATGGTCTTTAATGAAGGCTTCATTTGTTTTATTCAAAATATGATTTAATATTTGTTTCGTACTGATTTGGGGTTAAATTTGACCAGAACATTTTCTTGACAAGTGTTGTGAGAAGAAATACACATCGTTTGTCATATGTGAGCTGCATAAAACAAGTTCACATAAACCCACAACAGAATCTTTAGCACATGTGCAAATATATTTCAATAATAGTCACACAATTGTCTATGTGTAATTCACAGAGATAGACTACAAGTGTGTGAAGATTATGTCAGGGTGCATTAAGAGCGCTTTTTTAATTTCATTTCAATTTACTTTGAGCAAGAATCCTCACCACAGCAGACAACACAACCGTTTGTATAATGCTTTTGCCCATCTGTGTCTGATTTTTAGGTGCCACATCTGCTGAAGCAACAATAGACTTGAGTTCACTGAGCCTGTTAACACAAGTACACAGAATAATTGCCATCATTGTGATCTCATCTCAGATAGAGGTCAGCAAACTGACATGACCAATTTATAACACATTTTTGGAAAACATAAAATAATAAGAAGTTTGTAAATGTATGCATTCTTTACAACACTTTGTGATTCTGCTGCATAGGCAATGCTGTTTCTTACTCTTTTGCTCTTTTTTGCTCTTTCTCTCTCTCTCTCTCTCTCTCTCTCTCTCTCTCTCTCTCTCACACACACACACACACACAAAGTTTTTCCAGATGGATTCACAACTGAGATGTGTGGGATATCAGGTTCAAAGTCTGACTGATAGATTCACCAGTAAAACAGATCAGGCTGAGTAAAATGTGATTCATTAAAGTCTAAATACACTTAAAAGTCTACAAACACTCTGAACCACAGGATCAAAAGATTTTGTCAAGGGTATTTCCACGTCACAAAACAATGCTTAAAGGAATAGTTCGCTCAAAAATTCTGTCATATGTGCCTTTCAAATGGTTTTAGAAATATCATAAATATCATTAAGAAAAAAAGTCACACCTTTACTGTTCGGCCATAGGAAATTAATGGAAAAGACAGAAAAAACAGAACAAACACACATAGAAATGAAGGGTGTGGAGGACTATAAAACATTCAGAGTGCAAAGCATAGCCTAAACTTTGACAAATAATAGTTTGATAATGTCTAAATATATATTCAAAAGGAATAACTTGTGATAAAATTAAGAATTGTTAAACAGTAGGGGGTTGCATAGAACACTGCTGCCATCTACTGGCTATTATTGTCCTAACATGATTTTCAAGTCATGTTATTTTTCTATTTCAACAGATGTCAGCAATCTGCCCAAAATATATGAGATATTCTCATTTCTTAAAGTATAGATATGTAGGTTTTACTGTAGTGAAGTCAATTAAATTTGCTTATTTGCATATGCAAATGAATGGTGACATCGAGGAATTTGTATATCAATAAGATCTATAAAACATAAAAACCCAAAAGAAGTGCATCATCTTATTGTTTTTACTTTAGGGAAGAAGAAATGTTATCATTTCTTAAAAATAATAATAATAATAATAATAATAATAATAATAATTATTACACCTGTACTGTTTCCGGTCAAAAATTATGATTAAATGATATAAATTATCGTGAACAGTAAAGTAAGCGGCCCTTCTTCAACAGAATAAGAGGGTTAAATGCTGCTGTTCATTACTGTTTTCGGCTCATTTATATAAATTATGGTGTGTTCTATTTTTTTTGTTGCATTCAGAGTGAATTTATATATTCCAACTTAATGCTATCACCTAATACTCTTTAAAGAAAAAAGATAAGAAAGGAAAACCACAGTATTTCACAGCTATGACACATTCTTTCAGGATCAAAAACTGAAAGTTCTGAAAGCTCTGTTTTCATAATATCCCTCAAAGGCATTCTGAGCAGAGAGAAAGAGAAACTCGTTTTTTTTTTTTTGTAATACTCCCAACAGGCAGGTTTTCATCACCCTTGCTGCCTTTGCTTCGGAGATGAGCATCAGGAAACCATTACTGGTCATATTTAAGGCGATCAGTCAGACAGATGCTGCTTTGATATTGAACGGGCGAAAAGTATCCAATTCTGACAACTACAAACTGGACACAGGCCAGTGGCAAATCACTCAAAAAAGTGTTTTTAGCACAGAAAATGGCAAAGCCAGACAATGTGCACAAATTCCCAGTGACAAACCACCACAAAAGACAGGAAGCCATGCCACTCAGCATTGTGGGAAATCAATTACAACAGAAAATTGATATTTTTTTGGTTTTTCCCTATTGGAGCTTTTCAGCCTCTTGACAGTATATGCTTTTATTGTATCGAAAGGTGCCGCCAGGAAATTCTGTATAACATCTCCGCATGTGTTCCAAAGAACAGAGAAAGTAATTTGGAAAAACACGAGGAAATGAGGAGATAATTTTAATTTTTAAGTGAGAAATTTGATTTAATTTTTTTATTGATTTCAAGGGACACACTTAATGGGGGGGGGGGGGGGGGGGGGGGGGGGGAGTGCTCTATAAAGCAGGTAAAAATAGATGCAAACATATTATGCTATCCCAGAAGATGGCCAGCAAAATTACAAATAGGATTCAATTAATAAATGTGGGATGTCTAGAGATTGCCAAGAGGCTAGTGACTGCAGATGGTGCAGTGTCTGAAGACAGAGGGACTTTTTTGCCATCTAGTGGTGATGGTAGGTAGTGGCGTAGGTGGGCAAAGAGACTGCAGTAACCTTCACTGAGGCAAAGCTCTGTCTGTTTGCAGTTGTATGGCTACTTGCTGTACAAAGTCTTATTTACATGAAGATTCCTTAACAGTTCTAGGATTGGGATTCTTATTCTCAGATGCAAACCCCACAAATAAAGTGCTTTAATTTGCTTGGGCACACCGAACAAGGTCAGTGTGTTTGGTGTCTTTCATATGTTTCATTGGCCTGTCAATCACTGTAATCCCAGATCAATGTCACTGAAATTTTTTTGTGAATTTTGAGTAAATATTTTGCATTATGAGTGTTAATTTAATTCTATAAATTTGGTGTACAACACAGTCGATGTCATTTAATTACTTACAAAAATAAAAAGCTTTGGTTACTCTCTACCACAACAGAAAATACTCAAAAAACCTTTTTAAAAAAGTATACATTTCTCCTCTAATTCATACTTATTTTATGAAATAACATTTTGACACTTTGATCTCTTACATTTACAGTATCTCACAAAAGTGAGTACACCCCTCACATTTTTGTAAATATTTTATTATATCTTTTCATGTGACAACACTGAAGAAATTACACTTTTCTGCAATGTAAAGTAGTGAGTGTACAGCTTGTATAACAGAGTAAATTTGCTGTCCCCTCAAAATAACTCAACACACAACCATTAATGTCTAAACCTCTGGCAACAAAAGTGAGTACACCCCTAAGTGAAAATGTCCAAATTGGGCCCAAAGTGTCCATATTCTGTGTGGCCACCGTTATTTTCCAGCACTGCATTAACCCTCTAAAGCTAGTTAGGTGACGTGAAGTAAATCCAGTCATTGTTTACATAGAACAGTGCTCCGTGATCACTTGTATTACTAATACTAAAGGATGGAAATAGCTTTAAATGGCTTTAAACGAACAACTTCAGCATTAAGGCTCATCTCAGCTGAGAGAAACAACAGACTGATTAACTACACAATGGGTGCTGTTTAAAATGGCGGAGGATATTGCGGTTTTTATAGGGAATTATTCTTGCGCATCGCTACCATGAAATAGGGAGAAATACTCCCACTTGATCACTATTTTTCCACTGAGAAAGCTGATCTTCAGAAAGCTGACAGCATGTCTGCTTAGGAGAGTGATTACACATGCTCCATCTCTCTCTCTCTCTCTCTCTCTCTCACACACACACACATCCATCCATCTATCCATGTTTATCCAATAACTTGTTCAAAACAGCACAAGCCATGATACTATTTCTCACTATAAGTGACATTTTTGAATTACTAACAAAGGAACTATAAGCAATATCACACGAGCAATAGTGCGATATGGCCCTAAATCAGCACTGCTGATTACTTATGGCACTCGGCCTGTGGCCGAATTACAGCAGTGCTGATGTAGGGCCATATCGCACTATTGCTCGTGTGATATTGCTTAAATAACCCTATGCATATATACAGTGCATGTGTGTATGTGTGTGTATATATATATATATATATATATATATATATATATATATATTCTGTTCTGTATAGCAATTATGGTGCTGCTGAGAGTTTACAGATCCCCAATCATTCATTATACTGAAGATCCCGCAGTACTTGCTTCATGAGAAAACCAATACACATTGATTTTTCAGTAATTATGTACCCAACCTCGACCATTAGCTGCAATCTTCTCCACTATGGTAACCTCCATAAAAATCCAACATGACAGAAACTTTTCTAAATCCCAACATAACATTAAACACGTACCAGTGTTGTAAAGTAGTTGAGTAAAAATACTTAAGTCTTATATTTCAGAATATTTTTGGGGGGATTTGTACTTGACTCCAGTGCAATTAAAATAGAATACTTGTACTTTTACTTGCTTACATTTCCAAAGAAAAAACATTACTTTTTACTCCTTACAATTTTATTTAAACTTGAAATGTATTCATTACATTTTTGCAGATCATTTTCTTTTGTCTTACTGGATCGAAGCCACTTTTTCCACTGTATCTGACAAACTACAGACCAAAGGTCAGTCATTTCAAATGGAGTGTCGCACGGCGGCTGTGTGGAGTTCCAACCATCTGCAGAGGCGGAATTTCAGATCTGATTTGAGCTTTGGATACGTTGAAATATTTGTGAGACTAGACCGTATGTGACCGCCCGACTGAATGTGATGTATTCATTCAAAACTATGAGCACGAAGTGAGAAACACTGATGGGTTTTGTTCTAAACTTTATTCTAACGGCCTGCTACTTTTACAGATGACAGTTCACGCTGCAAATTTATAGATAAAAACAAAAGGCTTTTATAATTAAATGTGTACATGTCATATATTTCTACACTACCAAACAATTCACAAAACCGGCAGTATTTCTAACTTTCTTCAAAAACTAATTTACATTTTATTTTTAATCTTTCTCTATGTATCAAGGGGTTGGGTGCTCAGACATCATAATTCTTGAGTGCCTTCTCCCATGGCGTGACTGTGGCAACGTTTTTCTAAATAAAATGATGTGGTTTATTACACGTCTCAGGGCAGTTCTGAAATGAAATGTCCACTGTGATGTGCTAAAAGACAGTGAAATGTTTTCAAGTTTAAGGTTAATGTTATATAGAGATTTAAATCAACAAAATCTACCTTTCTACCCTAAACCTTCAACCTAAACCTAACCGACAGTGTCAAAAAAAGCAAATGTGACATGAAAAACACAATTTCTGATGACTTTCGTCTCACATGCGGACTCGTGTTCTCTTCAGGACTTGTATCCTGGTCCTTTGTATCACAAATGCAACACTCTATCAGTTGAGCTAACATGCAATTTCATCATACTTAAGCAAGCTTGTAAATGTACAGTAAATGGTTATGTAATGCAAATGTTAAAATGAATCATGTGCTATAAAGTAAAAGTATTTATATGTCATAAGATAAACCAGAGCAAAAAAAATGATAATCTGTGGTTTTACTAGTGACTTGAGTGAAAGGGGATAAAAATTATTATTGTTTTTGAGCCTCTAGTGTTAATTTCACCAGGAAATTGCTGCGTTACGTACAGCAGGCCACATAAAAATCATTTAGCAAAAATTTTGTTTTTTGGCTAGGTACTTGGACTTTTAACTGAGTACAAATTTCACTCAGTCAATTAAGTATAATTATATATAATAGGTTGTTTGGCTCGTCAGTTTGAACATAGTGAAACAGGAGCCTTCAGACTTTGTGTATCATATTTGATACACATGGCCTTATAGGGTTAAAGACTGCCATTTTAATTCCAATAATGCAATATGCTATGTATTTTTTTCCAAATAGCAAAAAAGTGAAGGAAAAATGGTCAACACCACACCATAGAAAAATCCATTAACATTACAGCTCTTGTGATTTTGATATCAGCATCTGCCATTGAAAAACCCACATCACTGAAGCACAAGTCTCCAGTCAATCTGTGAAAATACAGTTAAAAGTGCAATTGTGACTTTAAAAGCTTTTCTTTATTACTCAATCACAGTACATCACATCTTTCAGCTAAAAAAAATCGTTACCCAACACGCACAAAGCATCTTACATCATAAGGGGGAAACACCATATTCTCTTTATACAGACGAGAAACTTTAAATATACAGTCATTTTTTTTGTAGATCTCGATACAGATGCCGTGTGTTCTAGTGTGAATGGAGACAGAGCATTTGAGCTTTATATCGCTATACAAAATTGTGACTGTGCATACAGTAATTTACCTTTTACCTTGAGCAGCTGATCTGGAGTCAGTTGTTAGATAAACTTGTGCTATCTCGCTTAAAGATGTGCAAACCCTCCTGATGATCATTATTTGGAGTTTTTTGGGAGTCTAACAGTAAATCGATGCTGTATAGCTCTCAAAGTCAAAGGTTCGACATTATTGCTCAGAGATATACTGTAGATCCAAGTTCAGAAGTGAACATTGTAACCATTTACATTAGAGCTCTTAAAAGTTAAATAAAACAGTTAAAGTAGCATCCTTTTTTCATATTAGCCTAATGTGCACTATTTAATCTCGAAAAAGTCAGAATATACACTGAAACACGCTATTATTAATCCATTTACATTTCAGTTAATATCTTACCTACTCTTTTTACCAGTACATGCATACTGCTGGGGCACACCACCTGTATTTAGCAAAAAAGTTTGCTATGCTTATGACACTAGCGTCAAAATAATGTTCTTTTCTTGCGGTCCATGTTTCCTTCTATTTTTATTTAACTTGCAGCAGTTTTGTAAAAACAAAACAAAAATGCTGTGTGTTATCAGCAAAGGTTTTGCCTTTGAACAATTATTTATGAAACATGACAGAATGCCCTTTTACGGAGTACACACTGCATTTTGCGATCAGTCAGTCACTTAAAAGTCACTTTCAAAGTTTAAGAAACAAAGACAAATGTGTTAAAGAGACTGTAACGTCCCATAAAAGGGATAATTCCCCCAAAAATTAAAATTCTCTCAACATTTATGCACCCTCACCCATTCCAAAACCATATTGACTTACTTTCTTCCATGAAACACAAAAGACACTTTGAAGAATTTCTGAGCTGCTCTGTTCCATGTTAAGCTTCAAATACTGACAATAAAAGCGCCTTAAATGTATTCCATATGACTGAGCACTGTATTCCACGTCTTATAATGCCATCAAAGAGCTTCGTGTGAGGAACTGGAAGTCTTTATTCATTGAAAATTGTAGCTATAGCTCTCAAATGTCTTTTGCACGTTGAATCACAATGGCACTGCGAGAACCAATGGCATCATTGAAGCCAAACCAAGTGCAACACATCTTCATATGATGAGTTATTTTATGGTGTTTCAATGGCGATTTTTTTTTGGAGCTTGACATTGTTCAGTCCCCATTTACTTTTACTGCATGGAAAAGCGCAACATGAACATTCATCAAAGTCTCTCTTTCGTTTACACATGCTCCGTCAAGCAAAACAAAGAACCTAAATGTAGTCTAAAAAGACAACTATCCCTTTAAAACTGGCTCTTAAACAGTGAAAGGTTTGTTGTTCTTATAGCAAAGATTTGGACAACCTTATAAAAATAGATTTGAAAGTTCATGTTAAATACCCATAGAACACACAAGAGCATACCTATTAAAGCAAGCTGTTTACAAGAGAAATTACAGCTATAAATGGCTCAATATACAAACCTTTATGGAAATAGAAATAGCAAAAGAAAACAGCCAACGTGTCTTGACCTGACATGCAGTAATATTACAAAAATCTGCTCTTTCACAGTTCTTTCTCTCGCACACAAACACACAAAAGGTCAGCGGTGGATGAATGTCATGACCCCATTCTGGAACGGCTCAGAAAACTGTCAATCACAAGTCAGTCTGGGGTTGACTTAAGTGTTATGGTCATTTATGCACCATTATATCAATGCTCATTTTATATGGAGAGACAGAAACTAATTACATAAAAGAGCAAAGGTGAGGAATGTGTGCATAATTAATCAGGAAAAGAATTAAGATTACGATCACGGCTGCTGCAATTACCCAATTGTGAGAAATGCCAATTACATTTAGGTTTGCTCCAATCTGGTCAAAATGTTGAACCACGTGTTTTTTTGCAGTGCTCGAGCATTATAACCAATAACAGGCATGTATGTAGCGTACATGAATGCAAATGCGAATAAGCAGCATTTAAATTAGTATATAGGCCTATCCGTAACGACAACCAGTCCAAATGATGTCTTGCATAAACACAGTCCTCAGATTGTTTTGGTTGTGTAGCCAAAATAAGAATTTGCATTTGCCCTACACAGAAGTATTATGTGAATTCTATTAATCAAAATCGGGATTACAACGTCGAGGGAAATAATAAACCATTACAATTTTTGTCATGCATCGCAGTGGGCAAAATGACATCTAGAGATCTCTGACACAGCTCCATTTGTAGGGACACAGTGGAAAAAAGGAATATAAAGCCAAATATATACAAATTCTGTTCCCTGTATGTAAAAAAGTGTTTGGCAGACACGCAAGCAGATTGACTGATGTCATGGAAACAATTATGAATTTGGCCTCTCTTTAGGCATTTAGGCACAGTGGGGTCCAAACGTCTGAGATTTTAGTGAACAATGAACCTTATTCACAGCAGCGCCATCTTTAATTTGACAACAAGGATGTGAGGGACAGATCTACAGTCTCTTCAATGGGTTTTATTGTGGTTTAAAATGTTTTATACTGTTCAGCTGATGGAATATTAAAAAATAAAAAACATCTTTCCAAGTTGATGAAAAATTTCAGAAAACTTTAGTAATGGAAAAAGAGATCTGATCCAAGAGTTTTATACAACTTTATTCAGTGAATGCCATTGAAAAGTCAATCCCTCACTGCCTTATTTTCATTCAGGTCAAAAAAAGATGGCTTAACTGTGAATAAGGTCAGATGAAAAAACATTTAGTTAAAAAAATTGAATTTTACTTGCTCGCAATTACACTGCCACAATATTTGGAGAGCTTGCCAGGACATTATTAATTGGTTTCTATGCAGTTTCTAGGTGATACAAGTCAAAAGAACCCAGTCTGTATGACTTGCTGTGACTCGAGTCCACGCTTTAATCTACATCTATGGGAGTTAACATGCTCACAAATTTTCAAACATCTGATTTAATTATTTGAAGATCACCATTCTTATTTTGAACCCCAATGAAGATCAAGAATATGGACAAATAAAGGATGTCTATCTGCACAGTTTTTTTTTTTAAATATATAGTTTACATCGTTTTTCAATTTAAACATACGATGGGCATCTGCGCATCTTAACTTCTGCGCCACATCTTGTTATTTTTTCATCATATCGCGTAGGAGTGCCTTGTGGTTCAAAACGTTTCACAACACACAGAGGTTCCATTCGTTGAACTGCGTCAAACTTTTTTAATGGAAAAACACAAACAGCTAACGGTCTAAAAAGGTAAGGGTCACACACACACGCACACAGAATCTGTCCAGCAGAGATTTCTTGTCTGAAAAGGTGGTAATGATATTTTTTAAAACAGACTAGTTATATGCTCATCCACGATCCAACAAAAGAAGAAGGACATAAACACCAACAAGATATAAGCTTCAAAAAGAGTTATTAGTTAGTCCTGTTCAGATGACCTTGCATTTGTGCTGAACACAAAAACCGCAATCTAAAAATCTAGAGGTTTTTTTTAATCGACCGACACTCACATATTGTGATCTTCTGGGTCTGAAGTCGAAGGTCTTCTTGGTACTAAACTCAGCTCCTGGCTGATAGAAAAGAGAGTCGACAGCTTATAGAAGAACAAACTCCCAAGGAATGAAGTCTGTTTGTTTGTTTTCCATACACTTCTACCATTTATTAATGTGAGCACAATCAAGTGTTCACATGCCGATGACAGGCCTGTAAGATCTGCCATTCTGAGCTGTGATATTACAGAGATTGCTCCTGAATTGGTAACCTGGCAGGAGAGGTTATGAAGGGGTATGTTTACTGCGCCGCTACTTCCTGGCTGATGAAGCGGCGCAGGCGCTCCAGGTACTGGCTGTAGAGCTCGATGTCATTATGTCCGGCTCCCTCCACCCACAGCGGCTCCACAGCCTTTGGGCAGCGCTCGAACAAGGCGAGACCATGAGAGAAGTCGATCACTTCATCCTCCGTCCCATGAATTATCAGCACTGGAGATGTGATCTTAGACACTTTCTCGATGCTAAGAGAGCAAAACGGGAAAGGAAAAACATTGTAAGAAAAATATAGGATCATGTATAGAATTAGATCACAGCAATATGGTAGCTTGCAAAATTAACAGTCTAAAGAATTTCAGAAAACCAAAACAAACGTTAGTCCCGAACGAGCTTTTGTATGGTAACAATGGATTCCGATGCCACCAATCATACAGAGTCCGACAAATCATCCTCTGACGGTATTTACAAAGGTATTTTTTATTTTATTTCTTACAGAGAGTGTTTGGATTTTTTGCTCATAGATAAATACATGCGCAAATATAAATATGACATATTTATGTGCTACTCATCTCACTCGCATTAAAAAACACAGATTATTTACTCAAAATGCTTCAACACCATGGAAGATAATGAAACAGTTAAGCCCAATTATGCAAATAAATGCTTTAACGGTGTTCAATATATTAATCTGTAACAGCTGAAGGTTCAGGGAGGAGACTGGCTATACATGTTTAGAACAGCAACAGCGCCTCCTACTGTACAGGAGTGAACATTTTTTCATTGCAAGTTTTTCTGACTCTGTGTGAACAGACCTTCTGTCAGAGGTTTGTTTCACAAAATCGTCACGGATTTGGTGTGAACAGGCCTTTATACAGTACATACGGTGACAGTATGCGGTTGCGGAAGCTGCTATCAAGTTCGGCAATTTGTGTGGATGACACTCATAACAGATGTATGTGTTTACTTCTCAATCGCATAAAATATACTACAACAGATTCCTTATTTCTCAAACTGCATCATAACACAGGAATTAACAACACAGAACTCAAACCTGCAATGATATAATTACATAACTTTTTCCACACTATGCAATATTGTTATAAGTTGCGGCTCATCTGGGCAAAGATCAGTTTTTAGAAATTGCACAGAACAGAATCAAAAAGTTAGAATGTCAAATTGAATAAATGTTAAAGGAATAGTTCACCCAAAAAAATTAAATTCTCTACTGTACATCTTGCCATTGCAGTTTCTAGATACAATCATGATTTCAAGCTTGATTACACTTCCTAGTTCTTGACGCATGCGCAGACCACTAGCCGGCGGTAGGAAGTGTAATCGAACTTGTACTTATGATCACAAAGGTGATGCCAAGCTTTATTGTGAAAAAGGAGTTAGATTTTGGTCTGTTCTCACCTAAAACAGATTATATTGCTTCAGAATACATGGATATTTTATGGAGTCTTATGGATTAATTTTCTGCTCACTTTTGGATCTTGTTATGTGCCTTTTGGAGCTTCAAAGTTTTGGTCACAATTCACTTGCTTGTATGCACCTACAGAGCTGAGATATCCTTATAAAAATCTTTCTTTGTGTTCAGCAGAAGAATGAATATCTTGCATATCTAAGATTGCGTGAGGGTGAGTAAATGATGAGGATTTAAATTTTTGGGTGAACTATCACTTTAATGCGTTATTTCAACAGCTCTAGTTAAATTTTGTATATAAAAACACCTACAATTAATATACATTTACTATAAATGCAAAACACAAAAAACTGAGAAGACCTTAAGTGGCAAAAGCATTCACTGACTTTGGGAAGGCATCAAAGCAGTAAGTCTTCTTGGTGTCTGGGAATGCCACTCTCATCCCTGAAGTGAGGGGTGAGTGAAGTACAACAGCAGCACATTCATAACGTGATGCCAGATCCACAGTGGGCACGGTGCCAATGCTCTGCCCATAAAGGATTATATTCTCTGGGCTGATGCCATACCTGAGACAACATGGAAATTTAAGTCATTAAAAAGAAAGTAGTACAAACAACAAAATATAACAAAAGATACCAATGTCTGAATTGAATTTCTCATTATGAGGAAATCAGAATCTCAATACAGTAGAGGTGTCACATCCTTTGAGGCAGGGTCCCAAGTAAACACTTGCCAAACACCAAATGAGACCAAAAATATGGCTTTGGGTAAACATGGTTTAAAGCAGGAATTATGTTTTTCATTTTAGTTTGTTCTGAGCATAAACTGTATTTTCCATTCTGGTTCCAGCGTCCACTGCCGCCTCCACAATTAATATAAAATAAAGAATTTTCAATAAATGTATTCTTAAAGGAGACCTATTATGCCCCTTTTTACAAGACGTAATATAAGTCTCAGGTGTCCCCAGAATGTGTCTGAAGATTAAGCTCAAAATCCCACACGGATCATTTATTATACCATGTTGTAAATGCCTCTTTTTGGGTGGAATCATAAACACAAGGTTTTCGTGTGTCTCTTTAAATGCAAATGAGCTGCTGCTTCCCACCCCCGACATAGCTCTGGTCTCCATGAATACAAACAGAGACAATGGTAACTTCAGCTGCATTAGCTCTGGAATAAGCTAACAAGCACATTTGGGAAGGCGATTTGCAAACATTCACAAAATACAAAGTGCGATACTTACATCTTCAGTATATAAAGCTGGAACATGAACAGTTGGTACTGATCCATGCAAGAGAATAACATTTTTTGAAAAACCTGCTTTATATTGACACTCATTCACAAAGCAGTCCGGTGTAAAATGATTTGCACAAATTGCATTTTTGTATGTTTTGTATGGGACACATTTCCTTCAAAAACAAAACAAAACTGTGTCTTCAGTGGCTTTGATGCCGGGAGTACATGAAGACTCTTTATGTTCACTTTTACAGCCAACAACAGAACACTTATAATGCTTACGAAGCTGAGACGTTATTCTTCTCACTGTATCTGCTCCAGCGTGGAAAAAAAATGGCAGATTTTGTGTAATCACTCAGGGGAGGATCTATGATAATAGGGTGGAGTCAGTCACCAGTCGTGGGCGAGGCCTGCTCCAACGTGACATCGTGTTAGAGCAGAAACAAAAAACACAGTTTTTGCTTACTAGAAATATAAGAAAGAGGAGTGGGTGGACTTTTAACATTTATGGCGGTTGTGTACACACACTGCCGCCTCAAAATAATGTACAAAGTGAATTTCGCATAATAGGTCCCCTTTAATATTAAATACATCCCCAAAAATATTACAAATACTTTAAAAATACATCCGGCCAATTAAAATCAATTAATAGACAAAATCTGTCACTCCCGAATTCATGCACATAATGCTTAGGCGTCTTTGGACTAAACGTCAGCTTATGCGGGTCAAATCATAGACAATTTATTTTTCCAAATTTAGAATGTGGCATGTCGTCTATTGTGCAATGGGTAGCCATATCTATCTGAAAAATCCTGATATTTATCAATCGATCCCAAGCCTATTAACCGGTTACCAACATTTGAAAATAAAGTTTTCACTCTGGAACAATTGAAAGTTCCCATTTTCGGTTACGTTTTGCAAAACATTTTGTACGTTTTCGGTTTTTGTTTTCTTTCCTTGGAACATTTTCAGACCCTGGTTTAAATTGCATAGGAAGGCAAAAGTTGCTGCCATAGTTGTAACTTTCTTGGCGTTAAACCACCAAACTGGATCACAACATAAAGATGAATTTCATAACACTTGATAGTTGGCATTTCATCAGGAATATGCTGCCAGTGACAAATCAATGCTGCAAATTTTTGGACTATTTCAGGCCTCTTCAGCACTTCAGATGTACCTTGAGCGCAAAGCGTGCCATGCAGCATCAATGTCTGCGTAGAGATTCTTCTCGGAGGGCTTTCCTGTACTGACCCCGTAACCAGAGTAATCATAGGAGAAGATGTTGCAGTTGATGCGAGTGCCCAGACCAATGTAGAAGCTGCTCATCTGACCCAGATCCACAGCGTTACCATGAGAAAAGAGCACAGTGTACCTGCAGCCCAAAACACAGGGATAAATTAGACAGAATGCTTTTGTAACTGATGGTGAGTTGCTCTGTACAACAGGACAGTGTAAAATAATTATATTTCTTGACTGAAGAGCATTTTTGGCCGATCTATTCATTTAAGAAGGTCATACACTTGATTCTTAACATCTGAATTTGCGCTTTCCTCACCTTGCAGACGGTGCACAGCGGATGTACATGCATCCTACTTTGTTGCCACGGCTGGAGTGAGTGAGGAAGACCTCGGTTCCGTCCAGCTCCCTTTGAGAGTACTGGAACTCCGCTCGCTCAGAGAGGTGCAGCTTCCACCGGCTCTCTCCGCTCCGATCACTTAAACCTCCACCACCTCCTCCTCCTCCTCCACTCCCTCTTCTGCCACCCCCACCCAAACGAGAGCGCAAACCTGAAGCTCCCAGGTTAGAGGTCACAGGTGAGGTTGACTCCAGATCCGGCAGAAGAGCATAGGTGGGTTCCGGGGGCAGGAAAGCCAGCTTCGCTGCAATCCGGCTCGGACAGGGCGGGCAACAGAACAGGCCACATAATTCGCTGATTGACAATCCGTTCATTTTCTTCTGCTGACTGTTAATCTGGAAGAGACAGCATGGGTTTTAATAATCATAATTCAAATTAATTCACATAAGCCAAAGCCAACAAAGAAATCCAGCCAAGTGAGAATGTAATTTAATGTTAAGGAGAGCTGACATTTAAATTAAAGGGAAATGTTGATTTGGTCATCACAGATTTTAAAGCTGTATTCAGGTTCATCACTGCAGCAAGGCTGATGTGAGGAGACATTATCAAACCAGATTCAATCAGCCTATTTAAAATTAATCACTCCTTCATTCAGAATAAATTAATCTTTTCAGACAGCAGCTGATTGCACCTTTAAAGAGGGAAAATTTTAAACACTTTTGCGTGCCATTTTTGTAAATAAATACAGAATTTTTCCATTGCAAATTATAGAAGCATAAGAATTTCAGTGAAAACGTGTGTGTGAGAAATATATATATATAGTCATTTTTTTTTTATCAAATCTAGCACCCATCACTCTAACACCTTATCCTTGAGTAATCATGCTAAATTGCTCATTTGGTACTAGAAAATCACTTGCCATTATATCAAGCACAGCTGAAAGCTATTTGGTTCATTAAATGAAGCTTAACATTGTCTTGTTTGTTTTTGAGTTGCCACAGTATGCAATAGATTAGCGTGTCTTAAGGACAATATTAGGTAAAAAATGGCAAAAGAGAAACGGCTTTCTCTAAAAACTTGTCAATCGTTGTTTTGAGGAATGAAGGCTATACAATGCTTGAAATTGCCAAAAAAACTGAAGATTTCAAACAAAAGGTGTACACTACAGTCTTCAAAGACAAAGGACAACCGGCTCTAACAAGGACAGAAAGAGATGTGGATGGACAGACGTACAACTAAGAGGATAAGTACATCAGAGTAGTTTGAGAAATAGACGCCTCACATGTCCTCAGCTGACAGCTTCATTTAATTCTACCCGCTCAACACCAGTTTCATGTACAACAGTAAACAAAAGGGGTGCAGCCTTATGACAAGAATGGAAAGAAAAAGACACTTTTGAAACAGAAAAACTAAAATAAAAGGTTAAAGTGGGCAAAGGAACACAGACATTGGACAACGGATAATTGGAAAAGAGTGTTCTGGATCTTAACCCCATTGAGCTTTTGTGGGATCAGCTAGACTGTAAGATGAGTGAGAAGTGCCCAACAAGACAGACACATCTATGGCAAGTGCTACAGGAAGTGTGGGGTGAAAGGTCACCTGAGAATCTGGATAAACTGACAGCTTGAATGCCAAGGATCTGCAAAGTTGTCATTGCTGCACCGAGGATTTTTTTGATGAGAACTCTTTGTAGTTTAAGCTTGCAAATTGTAATAGTAATTTTTCATGTTATTAATGTCCTGACTATATATTGTGATCAGTTGAATGCCACTTTGGTTAAAGTACCACTTTCTTTCCATAAGAGCAAAATCTGTACATTATTCCAAACTTTTGGCCGCCAGTGTGTGTGTATAAAATATATATATATATATATATATATATATATATATATATATTACACACATACAAACAAACACACACACACACACACACACACACACACACACACAACCGACACAATATTTTTAGGATGGGTGGGAATTTACAGAGCAAAAGCAGCCATATTTATTCAACATTGTACTGTTCAACAGACATTACAATAAATACAAAAATATTTAAGAGAATGCACCATATTTACAGTACAACACATCACTTAAGACGATACACATTGGTATCTAATTGTACACAATATGTACCTAAATGTCTTTTAAAGCGCGTTACTTTAGTTTTTAGCATTTCTTTTCGTGAAAACTATTGACATGAAAAGTAAATAACACGTTTAAATAATCCGGCTAAGATGTGTCAGTTTATGGACCGTTAGCACTAGCTCGATTTCTGTCCGAATAAACCCAAAAAAAATCACTTACCACAAAAGGAATTGGGCTAGAAAATAGACTCTGGCTACCTATAGACCGAGTAAACGCTAACAGTTTGATATATATTGGTGGTAAAAATGCAGCATAATGAAAAACATCTTGCTGAATGTAGCAGAAATCAGACCGGCTTTAACAGCAACACTAATGTTTTCATCTGTCGACCAGAAACGAAGGCAGGGCCGGAAATGCCGCATTTTATAATAAAAGCCCCGTTTACCACGCAAAATAAAGTTTAGATCTAAAATAAAACTAATAAATAATAATAATAATAATAATAAATCATTAAAATTGTATTCTTATAATTATTAATTTATTTAAATAAATTAAAAAAATCTAATCAAATATTATCTATTAAAAATAATAACTAATACACTGAACTAGATTTATTATTGAACATTCAAGTAGCTTTATTGGTGTATAAAAACCCAAAAGCATTCAAACACACACACACACACACACACACATACACATATATATATATATATATATATATATATATATATATCTTTCTTTCTTGGTGGCCAAAAGTTTGGAATAATGTACAGATTCTGCTGTTTCGGAAGGAAATTGGTACTTAAATTCACCAAAGTGGCATTCAACTGATCACAAAATACAGTCAGGACATTACTAATGTAAAAAAACTATTTGAAAAAAAAAGTTAATTTTTATCAAATCTAGACAGGCCCCATTTCCAGCACCCATCACTCTAACACCTTATCCTTGATTATTCATGCTAAATTGCTAATTTGATACCAGAAAATCATTTACCATTATATCAAACACAGCTGAAAGCTATTTAGTTCATTAAATGAAGCTTAACATTGTCTTTGTGTTGCCACAGTATGCAATAGATTAGCGTGTCTTAAGGTTAATATTAGGTCAAAAATGCCCAAAAAAGAAACGTCTTTCTCTAAAAACGCATCAGTCAATCATTGTTTTGAGGAATGAAGGCTATACAATGCTTGAAATTGCCCCAAAAAAACTGAAGATTTCAAACAAAGGTGTCAAATCAAATCAAATCAAATCTCTTTATTGTCACACTACTGTGTACACGAGTGCAACAATAGGTGAAATTCTTGTGTGCAGTTCCGAGTAACATAGCAGTCATGACAGTGACGAGACATAAACCACTTTACAATAAACAACATATTTACACAAAACAATTTACATAACAAATGTACACATACTTACACAACAATTTACATAACAAATGTACACAATACACACAATGTAGAATACACATACACTAGATACGGGTATAAATATATATAAACACTAATTGAATTGGGAGAATATATTGACAGAGTGATGATTAATAAAGTGCAGTGCTGATTGATGATCGTGAGAGTGTACACTACAGTTTTCAAAGGCAAAGGACAACTGGCTCTAACAAGGACAGAAAGAGATGTGGATGGTCAGATGTACAACTAAGAGGATAAGTACATCAGAGTAGTTTGAGTAATAGATGCAGCACATGTCCTCCGCTGACAGCTTCATTGAATTCTACCCACTCAACATCAGTTTCATGTATAACAGTAAAGAGAAGACTCAGGGGTACAGGCCTTATGGGAAGATTTGCAAAGAAAAAGCCACTTTTGAAACAGAAAAACAAAAAAAGAAATGGTTAGAGTGGACATAGATACACAGACATTGGACAACAGATAATTGGAAAAGAGTGTTATGGATCTTAATCCCACTGAGCTCTGTGCTAGACTGTAAGATGAGTGAGAAGTGCCCGACAAGACAGACACATCTATGGCAAGTGCAACAGGAAGTGTGGGGTGAAATGTCACCTGAGAATCTGGACAAACTGACAGCTACAATGTCAAGGATCTGCAAAGCTGTCATTGCTGCATATGAAGAATTTTTTTGATGAGAACTCTTTAAAGAAGTTCAAGTTTGATATTTGTTCAAATTTTATAGTAATTTTTCATGTTATTAATGTCCTGACTATACATTGTGATCAGTTGAATGCCACTTTGGTGAGTAAAAGTACCAATTCCTTTCCATAAGAGCAAAATCTGAACATTATTCCAAACATTTGGCTGCCAGTGTACACAGTATATATGCAGTATATATATGCATTATGCTATTCTTTCTTCATGTGGTTAATGAGCTTCCTAATAGACCGTTTTTTTTTTTTTTTTTTTTTTTTTTTTTTTATTATTAGAATTCTATAAGAAATGAAGAATTTCTGAAAATTGAATGAGAAATTTATCATTTAAAGATAAGAGTTATGAGTACATGTCATTTGGTCTGTGTTTATCCCACAGTAAATTGAATCCTAATTTAAGTTGATTGTTGACTTTCCGTCAATTGTCTGTGATACTGTGTTCAGTCATGTGGTCATGTTTTCATTCATCACACTGATCATTTGTTTGTTTGCACATCCACTTGATCACGGTGACAAACCTGCCTGGTAAAGACTTATGATCCTCTCTTCATACATACAAATGTTTCTTGATTTCATTTACTGTTATTGTTTTTAATTCAGTTATATATTATAATTTAAGTAAATGGTTAGTGGTAAAAAAAATGCCAAATCTATCACTGAATCTACTTGTGATAATAGAGACTCCCTGAAGAAAATGAAAAATTTTGCCATTCTATGATATGAGAGAACAAAAAGAACAAACAGATCAGTCATTTACTTATCTTTGATGTTTTGATCCTGGCTTTGACTAAATCAGAGTAAAAGAATCAAGAGCTGATTGTGACATTAGATGAACACTGAAACACAGTGGTGCCTTGATGGTGTTTTAGTGATAATGATAACCCCCAATGAGTAACATCCATTGTTGCATCTGAATAATGTTGTCATTAATCCATAACTTGCTTGACATATTCCATTGTTCCACCAGAGGAATGAGAACCGAAGTATCGTATCCAATGCACACTGATGCTGTCATAGTTTTGTCTCATCTTATTCAGTGCATTTTGCTTATTATACTAAATGTACAGTACATTCTTATGGGACTCTGCTGCTATATTACCTTGAATGTCTACCTTGAACTGATACTGTGACATCACAACTTTTTGACCAAATATGGAATGGAGTCCCAGTGGCTTTCAAATGTATCTTTTCAAGTGTTGTTTTTAAGATACTCTGTCTGTGAATTTCACCACATACAAACTTAACCACAGCATGTCTTTAAAATTTTATTTATTTTTTCATAATTTTTAGTGTATTTTCATATGAAATTTGCACTCACATACAGCCTCAACTGTAATTCCACAGAAGTATGCGTGTTGAAAATAAATAAATATATATATTTATTTAAATAAATAAATAAATAAATAAATATATATATATATATATATATATATATATATATATATATATATATATATATAAAACAGACTGTAATTCATTTAGATATGGAAGTTATGAACTTTACATGAATATAACAGACTTTTATTTTGAAATTTCAAAGTGGGACTAATTTTGGACCTTCAAACACTCATTCTGAAGGGGGGTATTTCAAGGTAAGGGGGTGAGGATGGTTTGGAAGGGTTATCAGGGGTAAAAGTCTATTATTCCATAAACAGGCTGTTAACTATAAGGCTTTCCAGAATATTCCCTTCCAGAACATCACCCTTGAAAATGCCTTTGTCAAATTATTACTCTTGCAATAGCAAATGATCTAAACGCTTATGCAAGAAAAACATTATCTGAGGAGATTTAAAAGGTCACTGATAATCTAGAGGAACATTTTATGAAGTAGAATGCTTTATTGATAATTTCACCTACTTGTGTGAGTGTGATTGTGTAAGAGAGAGCGAGATTATCAGAATATAATATATATATATATATATATATATATATACACGTATGTACAAATACAAATCTGTTATTTAAAGATGCAAGGTAATGTATGCCAGAAGATGTAGGATATGTTGATCTGTGTATTGCACATCATTATTTCTCAATGGCGCTACAAGTATTTTAGGGCAGTTTGAACTGTTTGTGAGGTGGATGGCCTGAGGGAAATAACTGTTCCTGCACCTGGGTATTCATGCGCTCAGTGCTCTGTAGCGCTGGACAGAGAGCAACAGTTTGAAGAGGAAGTGTGCAGATGAGGGTGGTATCATCTGCGAATTTCAGAAGCTTCACAGAGGGTCCTTGGTATTGCAGTCATTTGTGTTGAGGGAGATTGTAGTGGGGAGAGCTCACATCCCTGGGGGGGCACCAGTCCTGATTGTGCATTTGCTGAAGGTGAATTTCTGTGTGATGATGAGCTGGTCAGCACATGATTTTAGACAAGTGTGTGAAACACCATCTGGGCCCTGTGCTTTTCTTGTTTTCTGTTTCTGGAAGACCCAGCACACATCATCTTCTCAGATATTAAGTGCATTATGAGTAGCAGGAGAGGGGAGTAGGGTGATGGCAGGAGGTATAAATGTTTGTGTGCTGCGGAGGTTGGAGTGGGTGTAGGGTGTGAGACTGGTCTTTTCAAATATACAGTAAAAACATTCAGGTCATTAGCCAGTTGTTGATTGCCTACTGTGTTGGGGGATGGTGTCTAGTAGTTGGTAAAGTCTTTCAGGCCTCTCAACACTGATGCAGGCTCGTTAGCCGAAGACAGCTTTTTCAGCTTTTCAGAATAGTTTATTTTAGCCACTGTAATCTCCTTTGCCAGTCTGTATTTGGACTGATTGTACAAGATTTTATCCCCACTTTTGTAAGCATCCTCTTTGGCCTGATGAAGCTGCCTGAGTTTTGCTGTAAACCATGGTTTGTCGTTGTTGTATGTTAAATAAGTCCTTGAAGAAACTGATATATGATATCAGGGAGGGCAGGGGCAACCAATAATCCACTCAGCAGTCCAAACTGTCCTTTGCAGTCTTCTGATGCCCGATTTCATAGCTGAACCAAACCAGACAGTTACTGAAGTTCAGAGGACAGACTCAATGACTGCTAAGTAGAACTGTTCTGAAGACAATCACAAAAACAGATTTAGATTAAGTGCAAAAAAAAAAAAAACTAATTTACAAATAAAAAACAACAAATAAAAAAGACGAGAAAAAAAATCCAGAATCTCCATAAAAGGTAACTCAACCAAGCAATTAAACACAAAATACTTAGTTTCATCATATATTTTGTGCTTAAATGTTAGATACTATTTCTAAATACAAACAGATTAACCATAGTTTGTAGGAGTAATCGTTTTGCTTAGTATTGGTCAATCAACTAGAATAGTCAGCTGAATGGAATGTATTTTTGTTCATAGGTTTTTGTGTCATAAAAAAAACTACATTACCCAGTATGCACCGCCGACCCATTGGAATTGAGGAAAGACGCATCCAGGACATCGATACCATAAGTCGCCAATCTCTCTTGCACATATACTTGTTTTCGCTTCTCGACGGAACAGCTTGCAATTGAAGCGTAGACTTGATTTTTAAACATCTAGCACCTGAATTTACGCAAATTTAACGAAAGCCTTACATTAGAGAGGATTAGTGTTGATTCGAAGTGTATTTTCACGGCTAGCCCTCAGCTACGAAAAAATATTTTTTTTTTTTTAATTTTCTGACAGACAAAACTCCATTTATAATCAACCAGACCACCTTTTTTACTTTCATGGACGACGAAAAAACATCTTTAATTAACCGAACACAGTCCCTTTTTTAACATATTTTCCACTTCCTCGCTAAGCTAGCAACTCCAAACAAAGAAAGGGAAGCAGTTCTCGTCACCTCGTCACATCTGGTCAACTTAAACTTCAAAACCTACTTTGTTTAGTGTATCTGGGTAGAAGAACATCGGAAATGGCCCAGCAGAGCAGTGCTCAGGTTGCCAGTTCGCAGAAAGCTTTAATGTTGGAGATGAAGAGTCTACAGGAGGAACCAGTGGAAGGCTTCAAGATCACTTTAGTGGATGAAGCGGATCTCTACAACTGGGAAGTGGCGATTTTTGGACCTCCAAACACTCATTATGAAGGGGGGTATTTCAAGGTAAGGGGGTGAGGGTGATTTGGAAGGATTATCAGGGTGTAAATGTCTATTATTTTTAGGGACAGGTGGCTGATGGTCTATATTTAGAGCTGGATCCAGCACTGGGTAAGTGAATCTCTTTATATGTATGTGTGAGTGTTTTCCTTTAGATATATTTTCATAATATAAATCTTTGATTTAAAGCCTGATTTAATCCTATTATACCATGTTTTTTCCGTCCGAGGTTGATGTGATGATTTTGGGGGTCTTTGTTTGGTATTAATGGGTTGATATGAGAACTCATTTGTTTGGTTTCTTTGTTCCTCATTGTGATGTTGGTGAATGGAGGGCAAAGCAATTTACATGATTTTATGCACATCATTTACAGTGTTACATTTAAATACCATAATATCTGAACAATATAAAGCCCATAGTCTTGACACAGCTTTTAATCTGAATCTCACACTTTCAGCTTTTCTCATGAGTGACTAATTTTTACACACTATTGGCATATAAATGTCGGTATGACTAACTGTTTGGGATATTTCCAATTCTGCAGTAGATCTGTCAAGTCTGGTTAGTGGTTAGACATAAAAACTTACTTATTCATTATTCATGACCTCCTTAATTATTAGAAGCCACATTTATTAGCGGCTTTTGAAAGACATCTCATTTAATCTGAATGCTGAATGCTTTTATTTTTGTACTTTGACTTGCACCACTAACTGTTGAAACATTAATCATTAAAATAAATAATAATAAGGTAATGACAGCAATTGTAATGAATTCCCGTTCCATTCCACAAGAGCATAGTAACCAGTTCCTGAATAATAGACTTCACACCAGTCCAAATGGGTTATAATTAATGACCTTAGTCAGACACCTCATTGAATTATTCAGCCTGCTTCAAGTTGGTTCCTCTCTGAACTATAAAGGAAGAGCATGCACTGTTATGTAGAGATTTTGAAGTAGGTCAGTGACTTTTCTTGCCTTTGTTTACACAGAGCTCACACACACTGGGTTTGGCAGATACAGTAGCGTCACGTTGCACTGGTGTGTCAGGATGTGAGCTCGTTTTGAGACCTGATTAATGTCAGAACTTGACTCTTGCCCCCGTTTCAGGATAAACCAGTGAAGTGTGTGTATTTGCGTTACAGTGACTTGGTTGTCTTTTTTGGGGGGAGGAGGATATGATTCACACAGTTTGCCTGTTCAGGGGAATATAAAATTTAAACCGCTCTTGAGTTTTTGGTTTGCACTTTCAAGATCTGTTAATCAGTCAAGAAGCTGAAACTAGCTGAGCCACCGTGTAACATTATGATGAATATTATGACACCTAACTTATTTGGTAGAGTTGTCATTCAACAGAATGACTTTCTTCTATGGCTGACTGTTGACACAGGTCTTTTCCATATAATGTAAGTGAAAGGGGACAGATGCTGACAAGCTCCAAATCTGACCAACAAAAAAAACTGCATAAAAGTTGTCCATATGACTTGTGTGTTATGCAAATCTTAAGAAGCTGTTTATATATACTGTTGAAGTCAGAAGTTTTCCCTAGTTTACATACACTTAATGACTTCAATGTAAGACACTTTTTTTTTTTTTTTTTTTAACCACTCCTCAGATTTAATATTAGCAAACTATAGTTTTGGCAAGTCGTTTAGGACATCTTTGTGCATGACACAAGTCATTTTTCCAACAATTGTTTAAAGACCAATTGTTTCACTTTTAATTGACTATATCACAAATCCAGTGGGTCAGAAGTTTACATGCAAGTTAAGCAGCTTGGAAAATTACAGAAAATTATGTCATGCCTTTAGACAATTAGCTTCTGATAGGAGGTGTACTGAATTGGAGGTGTACCAGTGGATGTATTTTGAGGCCAACCTTCAAACTCAGTGCCTCTTTCATTGACATCATGAGAAAATTTAAAGAATTCAGCCAAGACTGAAAAAAAATTGTGGACCTCTAAGTCTGATTCATCCTTGGAGCAATTTCCAAACACCTGAAGGTACCCCGTTCATTTGTAAAACAATAGTGCACAGGTGTAAACACCATGGGACCATGCAGCCATCTTACCACTCAGGAAGGAGGCGGATTCTGTCTCCTAGAGATGAAAGTAGTTTGGTGCAAAAAGTGCAAATTAATCCCAGAGCCACAGCAAAGGACCTTGTGAGGATGCTGGTGGAAACAGGTAGACAAGTATCTATATCCACAGTAAAACAAGTCCTATATCAACATAACCTGAAAGTTTTCTCAGCAAGGAAAGAGCCAATGCTCCAATACCACCATAAAAAAGCAAGACTACAGTTTGCAAGTGCACATGGGGACAAAGATTTTACTTTTTGGAGACATTTCCTCTGGTCTGATGAAACAAAAATTTAACTTTTTGGCCATTATAACCATTGTTATATTTGGAGGAAAAAGGGTGAGGCTAACTGATGAACACCATCCCAACTGTGAAGCATGGGGGTGGCAGCATCATGATGTGGGGTTGCTTAACTGCAGGAGGGACTGGTGCACTTCATAAAATAAATGGCATCATAAGAAGGAAATTTATGTGGATATATTGAAGCAACATCTCAAGACATCAGCCATGAAGTTAAACCTCGGTCATAAATGAGTCTTCCAAATGGACAATGACCCCAAGCATACCTCCAAAAGTTAAGTCAAGGTATTGAGTGGCCGTCACAAAGCCCTGACCTCAGTTTGATAATTTGTGGGCAGAAATAAAAAAGCATGTGCGAGCAAGGAGACCTACAAACCTGACTCCGTTACACCAGTTATGTCTGGAGCAGGGGTCAACCTCTTTTTAGAGGTTCTTTTTCTGATTAACAATTTTCTTTTATTTATTCACACATTGAACACAGAATAATAAAACATATATACACAGAATCAACAATTAACCCCCACGATCACCCCTGGCCCCCAACAACATCCCAGTGGTTGTACATGATTATAGACACACACACAAATAAAAATAATAATAATAATCACACATCCTGCAACGTCAGATATCCATTCCATTTCTCCACCAACATGTTCAGTTTCCCCAGTCTTATAAATTACCCTTCTTTAAAGGCCACCACGCTCCCCATCTCCGAGCACCACTGCTTAAATGAGGGCGCTCCAGGGGTCAGCAACCTTTTTGACACTCACTTTTTTTTTTTTTTTTTAATCATTTATTTTTCATTACGAATTGTTATCAACATAAAAGTGAGTGAAAAATCTCTCATACATTTTAACAGGTCACCTTGTGAAAGGTCTTTAATGAAAGAAAACCTGTCCTTTTGCACAAAATGAGTTAACTGTTAAATGTCACATATTTGATTTCTGATCACGAAAGTGTGTGCAATCTTTGTCATAAATTTTTCAAAATCACACACAAAGGGGCAATCACTAGTACGCAAGCAGCAGCGAGAGAGGAGCAGGCTATTTTACTTATCTGATGTTTTTCGCACCTGCATTCCAATCTGCATCTTGATGTAATCCTTCATCATGATCACGCAGTGAGTTTTCATCAGCTGAATGGGAGACTAAATGCTATTATAGTGTGACTAGACCTCGCACTGCACGTGCATGCCAGTCGCGCATCACAAGCCGATCAACTAGCCCTTTTCGGTGAATCGTAACTGCAAAATCCTAAAACTTTTTTTCCAGGTTTAATTTAGATTTTGAATAGATTTCTGGTGGTTTTATTGTCTTGTTTAATCTTTTAATGTAATTTTGAATGTGACTGGTTTGAGGAATTTGTACCTGTATCTTTACCTGTAGCTATCAATTTATCAAATATTACTACAGTACAGCAATTGTGGTGTAATTTCCACCACACCAATTTTTGCCCCTTATAAAGTTGTGTATGCTATGGTGGGAATTTCCATGATTTTCAGAAGAGATGACAACAATAACACAAATCTCCTGTGGTGCATGAACATGCACTATTAGTAGACCTATTAAACTTATTTGTGTGTAAATGTTTTAATAAAGCCGTACTTATGAAGTCTGCAGTGCTAAAGGCCTGTTGTGCATCAAAGGCAACGCAATTATGAGGGGCGAATTGCCGATTGGATTACTTTTATGATGCTTTTTTTTATGTTTGGAGTTTAATATTGTCCATCCCCCTTAACTTTTTAATTCCATGGATTAGATCGGCCTATACATTCTCTCTTTTTGTGTCACAATGTATTTTTATGGGTTTTGAACATCATGAAGGGTGAGTAACGTGAGTAATTCCTATTTCATTCATGCCTCCTTCCTACAATAGTATCATGTTTCAAGGGCAGTTGCTAATATTTGCCACGAGATTTGAAAATAATTAGGCTTGTATTGGATTGAGATGGAGGTCACATCTCTTGTGAAAACCTAGTTGTTTTCATGCCAAAAGATGATTTGTCCCACCTCCTGGTTTCCCAGCCTGGTGTCCGTTTGTGAGTTTTCACTTAGATTTTCTCCTTCGTCCCATCTGCACTGTTCTCCTGCAATTTGATGCGTCTCCCAATCCTATTAAGAGCAGCTGTCCTGGGCTCACCCTGGAGACAGAATCCTCCAAAGCCGTCGTATATAAGGAATCTCTTTGTGTTGTACTGGTTGACAGCACTGTGATTTTAATAGTTATGAACTTTGAGAGTTTGGCTGGGTTGGTTTTTGGCAGCCAGGTCAACAACGTGATTATCCAAGTAAAACATTTTCAATTGTAACGTGTTCGGTATGGGTGGCTGTAAATTGTTAACATGCAGGAAAGGAAATACACATTGCCAAGACCACCAAAACAAACAGAATAAAATAAAAAATCTCCCACAAATTGCATACTTTCCTCTCAATTGAGATTTGTGCACACATACAAATGTCCACACAAACACAGTTTTTTTTACAGTGTTGAACAGGTAATATGTTAGTAAATAAATTGGCTATTAAATTATAATTATATGATGGGGTTACAAGTGGGGCTAAAGTCTCCCAAATGGTAAAAGACCTATTGGATGTTATTTTCTCCCAAACTTTAGATGGCAGAATGAACTATTACAGGACCATCCTAAAGCCCTATCAGAAACTGCAACAAATTGTTTGACGTTAGTGGGACGAAATGGATTTGTTGCAATAGATGTGCAAAGTCTCTCTTGACTACTTGAAAAGGCAATATAAAATGTGTGTGTGTATGTATGTGTGTGTGTGTGTGTGTGTGTGTATAAATATTATT
The DNA here is from genome assembly GCA_032164185.1 of Moxostoma hubbsi. Taxonomy (NCBI): domain Eukaryota; kingdom Metazoa; phylum Chordata; class Actinopteri; order Cypriniformes; family Catostomidae; genus Moxostoma; species Moxostoma hubbsi. Next base: position 44,576,225 of record JAVLUX010000009.1, on the reverse strand, counting down.
TTCCCCTATCATTAGAACCACAATAAAAAAATTAAGGCTGTTGTACACTGATGAAAGTTTTAAAATGGTAAAAAATTACCCTAAGGGCAAAAGGAGAGTGCAGTTCCTTAAGGCAATAGGTTAAAGCTGTGTGTGATTTCAGCACCACAAGCCACACCAAACCGAATTGCAATAATAAACATTGCTTTTAAACCACTTTTTTGGACACCTACTCCGTTTGGAAATGTAATGTTGCTGTGTCTGACTGGATGGTCCCCTCAAAACATACAGCAATTTTTACAGCGCTAAAGAGTATATAATAAGCTGGGAAATTATAGAGTATTTAACCGTAAACAAGTTACAGACTACAACATTAATGGCCCAATTAAAATAATAATATCATCTTGATATTCATGGTTATTGTTTTATGGCCAGCAAATATATTGTAATTATTTCAGATAATGCCCAGCCATGCTCAGCCTAAAATTCAAAATAAACAGAAAAATGTGTGGAGCTGATAGTTGATGCCTCACTTTCTAATTGTTCTGCTTGTTTGCTTTTGTGTTGCAGGCTCGCATTAAGTTCCCGATCGATTACCCTTATTCCCCGCCCACTTTCAGATTTCTCACCAAGATGTGGCACCCCAACATCTATGAGGTATTTTAGCCAGTCACGCTGTACTGAAGGATGTGGCTTTTCTGTTGTGCTTGACTTCCTTATTTCCTGTTCTGTATAGCCCTTTGCTAATGCACCCAACACACACAGATACGTCCTGTCTTGTCTGTCGCCTCTGAATGGTTTGATGTAAAAATCGACTTATTATTTGATCTCTTGAAAATTAGCAAAAAATCTGTAACACTCACCAGCATAGACAGATGGGTGTGGTTCACCAACCTGCAGTTCAGACCTGTTTGTTGCCAGGAAAATATTTGGTAATTTGATGGTTTGAAATGATAAACGGGTAGTGATATCAAAAGCAGTTTAACAAATCCAAAGTCACACCCACCAAGAACAAATAAATCAATCTGATTGGCTGATGAATCTGACTTTAGATGCCTATTCACTTGCACTGTTGTGGGATTCTGTAGAAATAGGCCTGACTGGGAATAGCTCAGACTCAATCACTGCTTCGACATGCGATTTGAGACAGCCGTCAGCTGAGTTTTTCCCCTCTTCATTTTTAGAGGAATTAGGAGTGGAAAGCTATTGAAAATACATAGGAAAAAAGGTGAATGAAAATAAAGGGATGAAAAAAATATTTATTTAGTAGGCATGTTTTATATATATATATATATATATTACACACACACACACACCCCTATTATATATACATGCATACATACACACATCTATTATATACACACGTGTGTGTGTGTGTATATATATATATATATATATATATATATATATATATATATATATATATATATATATGAATGAATGAATGAATGAATGAATGATGTGGATGTATACATAAAGCTGAAAACTTCATTTAGTTACTTTGTTTACTTGTAAACAAACAAAAAAAAAAAAACAGTCTGGAAGGTGAATTATGTGCCAGTATATTTCATCTATTGGATATAAATGCAGCAATTTTGAAGAGTTTCCACAGTCCTTGCATGATTTTTGTATTCCGTCAAGGCCGTCCTTCAGTGTTGACAGGTTGGTTTCACCTTGTCTGATGGCATGAGGCCAACATGGTTTAATGAGAATATTGTTTTGCTTGAAAGATTGCTTTGCATGAAACAGCACGTTACTATGATTGATGAATCTGTTTGTGTGCTTTCACAGAATGGGGACGTGTGTATCTCCATTCTTCATCCTCCAGTAGATGATCCACAGAGCGGAGAACTGCCCTCAGAGAGGTGGAACCCAACACAGAATCTCAGGTATGAAGTAATCTCACTGTACCCAGACAAGAGACTAGCAGCTTGTTTGTTTACATGTTGCTTGTAATAGTACATATATGTTGTGGATAGCCTTGAGATAGATGCCTTTTTTACATATTGTTAACCAGAAGATTTTCCCAATGATTATCGAAATATATCTGGATTTGTTTCAGATATAAACAGGGCTCAGACAAATCTCTTCAGACATATTTCTCAACATAACTTTGGTAAACTATGAGGGCAGGTTAAATGAAAGGGGACCACACACCAGAAGTGTCTGCCAGACGACATAGCAATTATTTATTTTCTACAAAAGTACGCACACACCCCACCAACACTCAGCATCAACAATCTGTGTCACGGATTGCAACTCGCTTAGTTTTCCATTAAATTTGACCCAAATTATTATCAAAGGACAAAGATTACGTACTTTAGCCATCACTAGATGATCTATTGTAAACATATATCTTTCTTTGAGCCTACACAGTGTATTTTCAGTTCTAAGTATGTTGTTTTGTGGTATGACAGCTTGAATGAAAGACCTATTCAAGGTTGCATACAGAGAAATTGCATAATAAACGTCACCATTTCTAATCATTCAGTTTGCACTATTTGACCAGTTTCATACACTAACCTGCAAAATTAGCATTACTTTGTTCATGCTTGAAGTACAAATCCTTTGTGACTTTGGACTGCCATCTCTCGCGCCACTTGAGCTTGTCCTCTTTGTCTGTGTGATGCATGTTACATCCCCCTTACATGGTCTCCAAACAGTATTACGCCAGATATTTAAATGGAGGCCAACTGAGTGAATTAACACACATTGGGCTTTAAATTTAAATGTCGGCTAATTTTAAAATATCGATGCCTCAAAAATATATCAATAAAATAACGTGCCGATCAATAATCGATATTTTATGACATCCCTAGTTGTGGATATATTGATTATTCATGTATAAAGAGGATGCATTTGAATGAAAATTAACCTATTTGTAAAATGGTTCATTTTGCCTGTGTTCAGCTCATGCGTCAGCTCCTGTTGTTGACTACTATTGTTATTACAAAATATTAGTATTATATCGGTTTGACTGATTTAAACCGTGCCCATAGTTGCTTTTTGGAACTATCGGTTATCAGAAAAAAGCAAAGAAGGTAGTTGGCAATAGTATGGATTAATGTGTTGCCATTTATGGATTAATGCATGATTATTAATGATATTTAACAAAAAATATATACAAAAAAAAAAAGATATCTATATATGCTGGAATACCTGACAATTGTAACAGGCAATCACTGATATACTCTTGATGAATGATGATCTACTTTTGATGGATTACCGGTCATACATTATTTATTAGCCTATATGACGATGTTTCTAGTGTTTTTATTGTAATACATTGTAAATGTTTGTAAGAGTGCGTGTTTTGTTTCCTTTGTGTTTGTGTGAGCTGGAAACATTTTCAAAATGTGTATTTTAGGTTTGTTTATAGTCAGTTTGGTCCATAACCATGTTATGCACTAGTCTTCTGTTTTCTGGTTATAATTGGGATTTTGGTTGCATCTGAAAAGCACAGGCATAGATTCTTCAAATATGATTCTTCCTTTGCACAGTAAGGAAAAACTAAGATTTTATTTTTAAAATTCCAAAAAACGTTAAACAAAAATATAGGCTATTTGCCTAATTATCGTGTCAGCCAAATTCACTACCAGTTGACCTCTTAAGAGTGTCTCACAGCAGTTGTAGGCACATGCGTCGAACACGTCCATATGGGCTCGCAGTCAAAAAAAGTGTACTTTGAAAGGCTGAAAAAAGCCTAAAGTGCTCGAGCTTGCACGAGACGTAATGTCACATTAAAAAACAAAGGATACCCTAGCCTTAATTTCAGTCATACAGTAGTATGCACACTCAAAGATAATTGTTTAGAGAAAATCTAACTTTGTCCATGTACATAATTGTGACATTTCTCATAGGTGCTTATGCTTTGTGTGCGGTGTGCAAATGTATTTCCCTTCAGGGATCAATAGACTACATTTTTACTATTAGCTGTCAGAGTAATTTATTTATTTTCTCCTAACAGAATTCTAATGGTCTGTTTAATGGAAGAGTATCCAGACTGGTTCTGTTGTTGAGGAGTTTCCAGTTGCTTGCTTTCATGGAAAGCATCTCAGTGGTGATCTCTGTGTATTAATGTTTTTCCTCCCCTGTGTCTGAACTCTGTTCCAATTAGTCTGGTGTCCTGTTTCACTGGGCTTTGAGGCTTCAGGCGACGAGTTTTGTTTGTGTCTTCCAAGATGCTCATTTTAATAATGTCTGTTGTTGAAGAACACCTGTTTGCTGTACATGAGATGAGCATATTTTAACCCAAGACTGAATAATGCAAGTTTTACAGTGACAACACGTACAGTATTTCCTTGCTGAACTGTTGCCTGTTGTTTTTTGTGATCTACAATGACGGCCAAAAGTTTGGAATAACGTTCAGGTTTTGTTCTTATTGAAATAAATTGTTACATTTATTCACCAAAGTGGCATTCATCTGATCACAATGTATAGTCAGGACGTTAATACCATGAAAAATTACTATTACAATTTGAAAAAAAATGTCATAACTTCTTAAACTACAGAGTTCTCATCAAAAAAATCCTCCATGTGCAGCAATGACAGCTTTACAGATCCTTGTTATTCCAGCTATCAGTTTATCCAGACACTCAGGTGACATTTCACCCCACACTTCCTGTTGCACTTGCCATATATGCGGCTGTCTTGTTGGGCACTTCTCACGCACCTTACGGTCTAGCTGATCCAACAAAAGATCAATGGGGTTAAAATCCATAACACTCTTTTCCAATTATCTGTTGTCCAATGTCTGTTTCTTTGCCCGCTCTAACCTTTTAGTTTTTCTGTTTCAAAAGTGGCTTTTTCTTTCTTATTCTTCCCACAAGGCCTGAACCCCTGAGTCTTCTCTTTACTGTTGTACATGAAACTGGTGTTGAGTGAATATATTTCAATGAATCTTTCAGCTGAGGACATGTGAGGCATCTTGTTCTTAAACTAGAGACTCTGATGTACTTATCCTCTTGTTAAGTTTTACATCTGGACCTTCCACATCTATTTCTGTCCTTGTTAGAGCCAGTTGTCCTTTGCCTTTGAAGAGTAGTGTACAATTTCCTTCCAAAACAGCAAAATCTGTACATTATTCCATACTTTTGGCCGCTAGTGTAACATTTTGTTGGATTGTAACAATGAGGGTCAAATTAATGTGCAGATTAGGGAGGCATTGAAATTAATTATGGCCAATCCCTGAAAAGATAATTCCTTTAACATCTGATAATCAATATTTTGGCAGATTTTATTATCTTTTCTGTTTTGTCATAAAACAAAACAACAACAGACCATTCACATTAAAGCTTAAAGGTGTCATTTCTGTGCCACCAAATGGAATAGCAAAAATAAAATTATTTTCAAAACCATTTTCTAAATATGACCTCCGACTGCTGTTGATCAAACAGATAGACCCGCCCCAAAACATGCCTTTGGTCAAGTTCTTGTCGTCTCATTTTCATAGCGCTAAAAAAATAACATATAAATGGCTTGCTTATAATTGTTTCAGCATATTAAGCTGAAATAGAAGTATTTTATCACAGAAAAAGTTACACACTTTAGCTATAAAGGTGCACTCAGTCATGTTTTCCTCATTAAAAAAGTTTAACTCCTAAAGACATAAATTGAATTTTGCAATATATGTGGGAAATTATGACCACTCACATTATAAAGAAAACTCCAGTCATATCAGTAACCTTATAAAAGTTGTTTTATTCTACATGAAGAGGGCCCGCACATGGGGTCTGCCATGTTAGTATCACACAACCAGCCGAATACTACTCGCTTAATCTCAGTAACTGTCCTGTTATTTGACTTTCACTCATTGATTAAAGTAATCATGGCTGACTGAATGGTAAATTTCTACAATGCCATCTTAAAACTATTTGTTCAAATGATGCTGCATCCAAGCTGCTAGGTTTCAGTGTAAGTCCAAGATAACAGAAAGATGAATGTTACTGAATGCACCTTTAAGTGAATTTTGACATGAAATAAACTTTACATTTGCAGTAAAATATGGATAACCGTTTACTTACCTAGCATAGAAAATAATGTATTGATTGAATTAAAAAACAAAATCCTGATCTTTTTCCAAAATTAGCCTAATCAGAACAATATAACTGCTAAAAATAAATAAAAAAAAAAAGGCCATTACTAGTATGGTTGTAGATATATTGTGCATCCCCAGTGCGCATGTGAGTGTACCAGTGAGTCTTTCTGGTGTAGCTGTTAACAGTCTACAATAGATGGACTGATCCTCTTGCAATAAATCTCTTGAAATCTTTGTAAAACGCAACACAAAGTAGCACTGGGAAACCCATCTTAATGGTAATGGCATTATAACATTGTGTGTGTGTGTGTGTGTGTGTGTGTGTGTTTCAGAACTATCCTGTTGAGTGTCATCTCTCTCCTCAATGAACCCAACACGTTTTCACCAGCTAACGTGGATGCCTCTGTCATGTACCGCAAATGGAGAGACAGTAAAGGAAAAGACCGGGAATATGCAGAGATCATTAGGTAAGTAATGATTTTAAATACATCAATGACAATGTTATTGTGTACTCTGTTTAAGGGTTCATATAATGGAAAAAAAATGTTATGCAATATGTAGACATCAGACTGTAATGCTCATCATGCAAAACTCCCTTCCCAGTCCACCGAGAGCATTTATTAAAACTAACTGTTAAAGGTACTGTAAGTGATTTAGCCATTCTGGAATTTCCATAAAATGAGCCACTGGATTAGCTACGCCCCTTCTTTCCAAAACCCAACACTCCAAAAATACCAAATGTGCTTTATTAAGACCTACACAGATCAGAAGTGGTTGCCAAAAACAACAGCAGCTAAATAGTGCCCTCAGCTGACAACTTTTGAGCAAAAACGGATAAAAATGAGAGAGATATCTCACTTATTTCATTAATATCTTGTGGGGAGTAGGATATTTTTTTTGCATACCTTTCCATGAAAAAATCGCTCTCAGTACGTTTTTAAACTGGCCCAATCAGAAATCATCATTCAGCATGTATGCACGTTAATATTACCACAATTGGCCTTGGCGTTGTGTGCAAACATGCTCCAAAAGACAGATTATCACATGTATAATTGCTCTTTCTCCGCTGACGTCCTTTCTTCATATATTAATTTATGCATTGTGTGATGTTCTTGGACAGACAGGTGGCGACTTTAGATCGACTATGCAAAAACCTGCTATAGCTTGATTATAAATGTGCATATAAACATAGTGATGGGTGACGTTGCAAGAATGAACATATCATTTGACCACCCACATTTACATATCTTCACCTTTCCTGCATATGTCAACTTGGTTGGGGTGTTGCTATACGTATCACATGTGTAGAGGTTAGCCAATTATAGCAGAGATCATTTACATATAGATAACTTAAAGGTACAGTAGAAAAAAAACAGCCCGTTAAATTCTGAGGGTCAGAGAAAGGGCGAAAAATCAGTAAAAATGTCTCCGGTTACTCATGTAACCTCAGTTCCCTGAGATGAAGGATGATCGTTTCCTATCGATTCAATTCACTCGACATTGCATTTGAATGCTATGGGTAATGGAATCCCATCACGCCGCACTACGTAGCAGCATTCCCTATATGTACCAGGGTAGAAACACTTAGAAGAATGTTTATATGAGGTCACGTCCCTACAGGCAGTGACTTGTATGTATTCAGGTGTGTATGAAAATGAATAACCCCACATGGTGAGTTATATAATACACACAGAATAATTAGCACCTTCATAAATGGAGGTATGGAGGGAGGTTTTATTCTATTGGAAGTGCTTCTGTTTCTAATGGGCATTAATTCGATTCCAGCCTACCCTAGTTTGTATTAAAATTATAACGGTTTGCCCAACCGAATAAGGAGCTTGGGCTCACCCGCTGGATGAAGGGATAGTAGCTCTCTAGACAGAGGACTCTGAAGTGATGGATGCCATGTCTAGGTTATAAAACCTTGTGAACGTTTTCTGCGAAACCATCCTGCTGCAAAGCATACATGCTGTATGGATATATCTTTTGCCCATGCATGGCGTCGAAGTAATTCAGAATGCGCATGCGTTTATCTTCAATGGGGCGACCGCCACATTGACACATTTCGTGAACGTGCACGTGGGCCAGAGACAATCGGTAGGGAAGGACTTTTGAATTGATATGTCGTCCCTTTGAACACGAATCTCAAGAACAGCCTGGGATGTGGTACAATTCGGATATGAAAGTATGCATCCTTTAGATCTATTGACGCAAATGGTTCTGTGGGCAGGTATGCGATAAGATCTGTTTCTGAGTTAACATTTGAATGGACGTTTTGCAAGCACACTGTTCAAGTGTCTCAGATCTAAAATTGTCCAAAGACCTGCCACCTTCGGTAAGAAAAGGTAGCAGATGTAAAAACCCTTTGTGGGCATGGCAGATCGGAACAATATCACATCTTTTGCGAGATTGTGGATTTCTGCACGTAATACAGGCACGTCCCACGTTGATGCGAGGCAGTCCGTGTGCAAATTGGATTGAATTCCCATGTTCAATCATGTTAAGCACCCAATCTGACATGCCCTGTGAGCACAAGTCACACATTCACTTAACTGGGATAGTGCACCGCTGACCATTGGGAAGCAGTTATGCACAGTGTGTGAAATGCGAGGCAAATTCTCAAGAATGGCCCTTCAAAACAGAGGAAGCGGTCAGGAGGGCTTGGGAGGCAGAATCGTTCCTCAGAATGAGGGCGACCCTAGAGCGGAGCATCTTGAGGCTCATGTACTCCCAGTGAGGGCACTCTGTATCCATTAAAGCTGCTTTGGCATGGGTGAGGCCCAGGCAGCGAAGTGTTCCTGGGACACTTGGATACAACATCTTTAAAAAGACGTGTACACAAGTGGCTCTTTTGTATGTGTTTTATGTCACTTAGACCGAATTATATTATATATATTGAAAGGATACAACTCCTGACTGGAGGCTTCGGGAAGTGGAGAGACTTCTTTGTCAGAACACTAGAGGTGAATTTACACTGCAGGTGCTGGACTTGGGCGAAGAATTTCCTAATGCGTCTGCATGGAATCCCATCCACTGAAGGGATTCTGTTGACAGCGATTAGCGAGCTGATCAAGATGAGAAGATCCGACATAGTCAAGATGAGATTTCTATGTCGGTTTTGAAGGAAGAAATTCCGTCAAACGTCATTGCCAATCACAAGATGCTGATACAAGTGCTTCAACTAGGTCGTGGAAAAGGGATTTTCCCCATAGCGTTCAAATGTAATGTCGAGTGAATGAATCGATAGGGAACTAAACTTGTAAGAGCATTTACTAAAGTGTAGTACGTGGCCCCTTTAAGGTTTAGCCTTGTAAAAAAAAGATTTTTGTATCTTAATTTTAGCATTTTGGTGGCACAATCAGAGGGCATGTAGGGAACTTAATCTGATGAAGAAAAAAAAAGCTTTTGACAGTTTATTTTTTATTTATTTTTTTTTTTTTCTGGATTAACGGTGCCCTCCTGTGGTTGAATGAGTCACTAAAACATCTGGTTCTCATCTTGGCAATGTGTGTGTCACGCCATCATTGCATGTTGAAATTTGCTTGTGTTTTCAACCATCTGAGTTTAGAAGATTCGAATGCTTGCATCATCAGATTCCCCTTTAGGACATAAATTGTTTTCCTCCGCCTGAGCTTGTGGAAACCCCAGAGCTACAACTTGTATAGAGAAATAATGACACAAAATGTCAATATGTCCCATTGCCTGAGAGAGAATAGTTTAGATGTAATAGTAAAGGAAACGATAGCTTATATTATAGACATGTTTGCATAGAAATGTTATAATGGTAGATTTTAACTACTTTAATCTTAACAGTATATTCTTTGCTTAACTTAATGTCTATGTGTAACACTGTTGATTATGACGATGTGTTTACTGTAATTTACTAATCAAAGTGTATGGGGGTAAGCATTCTGGATGGTTTAAAATAAGGATGGGTAAAAGGTGGCCTGGGTAGCTTAGCGAGTAAAGATTCTGCCTACCACCCCTGGGTTGCGAGTTCGAATCCATGGCATGCTGAGTGACTCCAGCCAGGACTCCCAAGCAACCAGATTGGCCCGGTTGCTAGGGAGAGTAGAATCACATGGGGTAACCTCCTCATGGTCACCATAACGTGGTTCTCGCGCTTGGTGGGGTGAGTTGTGCGTGGATGCCGCGGGGGAATCGCATGAAGCCTCCACATGCGCTATGTCTACGTGGTAACGCGCTCAACAAGCCACGTGATAAGATGTGTGGATGGATGGTCTCAGACGTGGAGTCAACTGAGATTCGTCCTCCGCCACCTGGCTTGAGGCAAGTCACTACGCCACCACAAGGACTTGGAGTGCATTGGAAATTGGGCATATCAAATTGGGGAGAAAATGGGATAAATTAAAAGGATGGGCATTTAGTGTAATTTTGTAGTAGAGTACTCGAACACACAAAACGAGTTATTGATTACTTTATATTTAAAAGTTAAGGTCAACCTTCTATTTTTTTTTAACCTGTTTTTCTTATTTAAAAATGAGCACTGTGCTTAAACAACCTCTAGATTTCAAACCTGACAAAAAACATTTGCACTCACACATAGTCTTCTAAAGCTATACAATCAATTTAAATTATGACAGAATTGTCATTTTTGGTGAACTATTCCTTTAACAAAAACATGCATCGACCAATGCATTGAGTTGTAAAGGCAAGATATACATGAGAGAAGCCGTTTCCAAACCACAAAAGGAAAAGGCACATAGAAAAATCGAATTGCAATATTCAAGTAGTGTTCTTAGTAGTCGAATATTTAAAGCTGAATGAGTACTCCGTTAATTGGTTGCATGTACTCATACAATTTGAAACTTGTACTTTTGTTAAAGCACTTTAGGGAGAGTTTGCTCCATGTAGCTAAATAATATGGATATCAAGGAAGTATCGAGATTTACCTTTTTTTTTAGATGGTCAAAATGACATGAGTTGAAAGATTGTATATTATTTGTAAAAACAGTGTAAGCAATTTTTGCCACACTAGATTCATGCTAACATGTAATGCTTAAAAATGTTTGTTGTAGTTTTAAATTGCCTGTTTTAATATTAATTCACTGGAATTTCATGTTTCTGCTACAGTTTCGCAACAAATAATTATTTATATTATTTGTGTGTATATATGTGTGTGTATATACATACACACACACACACACACACACACTGGGTAGTAATGGATTACATGTTATCTGGATTACGTAATCAGATTACAAAAATCATTTACTTGTAATTTATTGTACTTTTTTATTTACTTAACAAGGACAGCACTCATAAGTAAATAAGCTAGAATAAGCCCTATAGGCTAATTTTCATCTGTTGTCCTTGGCCAGTTCTTAAAGCAACCTAAAATAAAATAACTTATCAAAAATATCACATACAGATAATACATAAAAACTAATACCCAAACCAGTACAATGCACATCCACCAAACAATGTAACACATCCATGAATAAGTAGCAACACTACATAAAAAAAAAGAAAAAAGACAAAGATCAATGACGAGGAGACAGAGCAAGCAACAGAAAGGTTGCAGAAAAGGTCAGTAGACAGCTAGCACTCTAATGTTCACATTTTATTGTTAACAAGCCACATCTTCAGCTGTTCAGTGAAAGCGGTAAGTATTGTTTTCTCTAATATGCATTGGCATTAAATTCCATTCTTTAGATGCTGTTACAGAGAATGCTGACTGACTGAAACCACATCTTCGAATAGGAATGATGCAGTCTCCTCTTGTGGTTCCTCTAGTAACCTGAGTGCTTGTTCTTTACATGATACATTTCTTAAGTGGTGAAGTCTGTTTATTTAAATTTTGACTGCAGTGAAAGATGTTAGGTTTCTGATCTAGAACTTTGAGGGTACGTTTATATTAGGGTGGCCATTCATCAATAATTTGGTATTCAAATATTTAAGCTCATAAAAAACTAATATTCGACTATTCTCTTATTTAAATGAAGGTAATTAATGAGAAAGAGACATTGTAAAATAATTGTTTCAGTGTATATATATATATGAAGCAATGCGTGAATTAAAAACATCAAAATCAAAAAAGAAACCAATGAATTAGACCGATGCAGTTAACGCACAGGATGACTATAAACACACTGCGCATATAGTTATGTTTATATTGTATCTCATGACATGTTTTTGTGTTTTGCTTTGGTACCGAAAATGGTATCGAGTACCGTGAAATTTCAATGGTATTGGTACCGACTACTAAAATTTTGGTACCTTGACAACACTACCATCATTGATTTAATCTTCATTACCATTCAGTTTTAATAGTAACAGTTTTGATGGTCCATTATGATTGACACGATTAGCTTATTATGCTCCCAAATTTGTTTAGTGTTTCCTCCAGCCTTACAAATAATACTAATAAAATATTTGCTTTGACTTTTCTCAATTCTTTAGTAACCTCATTGTGTAGCATTGTAAATTTCTGTTTATCGATGTGCAATTTAGACTAGAAGTTTTTTTTTAGCACGTGATCCCTCTCCTTCATCAGTTCTGTGTTCAACCAGGGTAGAGAGTTAATTTGGCATTTCTTTCCTGGTAACATCTTTATCAAATGTTGGGCTTTACTCTGAATTATGCTAATAAATATGCTTCTGCCTTCCTCTACACCCATCCCAAATATTAATTCATTCCAATTTGTTTTGTTTGTTGCTGTTTGAAAATTCCCAAATTCACTTTTAGGAATTTTAAGGTGCTCCGAGTTTTTATTTATTATCTTAAATCTTTTATTTGAGAGCTTTCTGGTTAGTAATTTCAAATTCTGGTCAGATAATCCAATAATAAGGTTGTATGTTTTCTCTACTCTTTCTGGCCTATTGCTAAAAATGTAATCAATCTGTGTTTGAGCAGATGCTGTTATTCTAGGTCCTTTAATTAGTGGCGTTAGATCCACATTATCTGGAATTTTTTTCAAAGAGTTCCTATTTGTCTTCCCAATTTATGTTGAGGTCACCCAAAAGTCGGGCGATATATCACAACAAGAACATCTAACATGTGAGATGAGTGTGTAATGCTTAGTCCAATACACTCCAAATCAACAGTAAACTGCATTTTGTATCTGCCTCATTAAATATGATCTTTCATGTACACCATTTCTCCACCACATCTCTCCTCAGATCTATTCCGTCTAAATAATTTATATCCAGGTATATTTAATTCTGCAGATGGTAAGTTTTTATGTAACCATGATTCTGAAAGACAAAAAATATGAATTGGAGTCACAAAAGAGATGTTTAACTTGTTCAGTTTCAGAAATTATACTTTGATTATTCAAATAGAATTATTTATTTGAAGACCGGGTTTACGGGTACAACCACACCTTCAGGAGCATCTCCACTGTCCCTTAGTATGTTTTGCTGAATGGGTTTTTTTAAACGGGCCAAAGCCATAGGCAAGACATGATCCTCTGTGCACCTGGCGTCATAGGTAAACCAGCAATTCTTGGACCGATATCCAAATCCTTAGGCACATCCATGCGTGATGAGTTCCACAGTATACACCCGCGGCGCTTCCCGTTTACTTTAGCCGCCAACCTCCATTGTCCTCCCTTGTCCACAGCAGCAGTTGCCATCTGCTCCCGGCTCTCCCTCTCTGCCACAGCCACTATCCGTTCTCCGATCTTGCTCCCCGTCACAGCCACCATCTGCTCCTCACTCCCCCCGTCCCCCACAACCTGCTCCAGAGGACCCGAGACATCCACTTGGCTGGGTGTCGATAGTACATTCGATTATTTCTCTTTAGCGTCCGTGTGGCAGAGGTAGGCAGGGATGTGGTGTATTAGATCCATACTAGCAAAGACTTGCATTAGTCTGCGTTACTCTTTCCATGATGTTTGAGTTTGGACTGGGGCACTGATGGACATCTCCGGACAGGAGCAAACCCAGTGTAATGATGAAATAGCGGCTTGTTGATATTTGGCTTTATAAGATTATTATTTTTATTTTTTGGGTGGTGGGGTATCTGCATGGGTAGATTAATCAGGACATTTTTTCCACAATGCTTAATGCCCTGATTGTAATGTAAGTTTGTAGATGCAGGTAGCTTGTCATAGAAATATACATTCCTTTGAAAAGACGAGCTGTATCTAGAAGTTTAAAATAAAAACACAAGTTGTCTCAAAGATGAAGATTTTGTGCATGTGCTCCTTTTATGTTACAACAGTAAGATGTGCACCTCAGCTAAAGAATAGGTGATTAGTAGGAAGGGTTCAAATTAAGTGTCAGAGTTTTAAGCTGTTAGAGTTGACCTAGCAATATCGTTCCTGTTGATTTCGGGTTCATTACTGTTTGTTCGTGTAATGTTTCTATTGTTTTATGTGCTTAAAATGAACAAAATGTGTTTAAAAAAAGTATACAAAAGTATACATAATTTCTTACTACCTCACCAATGGTGTGCAGCTCACATTTAAGTACATTTTGAACTTAATCACGTCAAAGGATCTAGTAGATGCTATCTCTTAAGTTTACTTCCTGCAGGGTACAAAATATTTCCTCTGCAAAATGTGCAGCAATATGGAACAAATCCCATCGCTCGACTGTTTCTGTTGATGCAATGGAGTCCACTGCATGATACTTGACACAGTTGTCCTTGTGTGACTCGGTACAACGGCTGCTTTAAACTATTCTGATCTTTTTAGAAAATTCTTGCTTTTCTAAAGATAATATCTTGCACCTCAGCTTTAGAATAGGCGATGGACTATCAGTAAGCATTAAGGGTTAAAAGTGTTTCAGTGTTTTTAGATGAAGCTCTGACCTAGGCAATATCGTTTTATGTTGATTTTATGGTTATTAATTTTCGAATTGCTGCTATTGTTTTATCCAATTAAAATGAACTTGATGTCTCAGTGTTTTGAATTTCTAAACTTTGCCTATGCACTGTCATTGCTGTTAGACTTTGTTTAATGAGTAATAATGATGTTTTCATTTTGGTATGCGGTGCCCATTTTACTCCATAAGATGTGTGCTTTTGTATTCTTCCCATACAATTCAACCTTAGATTCATCTTTCCACAAAACATTTTCCCAGTAGCTTTGTGGAGTGTCAAGGTGGTCTTTGGCAAACTTAAGGTGCGCAGCAACGTTTTTGTTGGAAAGCAGCGGCTTCCTTCGTAGTGTACTGCAATGGGCACCGTGTCTGTTTAATGTTTTCCTTTATTGAAACCTCATGAACATGTTAACCGGTTCCAGTGATTACTTCAAGTCTCTAGCGGTCACTCCAGGTTACTTTTTATCTCATTGAGCATTCTGCAGGGTACCCTTTTGAGTCATCTCGGTTAGACGGCCACTTCTAGGGAGAGTAGCCACAGTACTAAATCTTCTCCATTTATAGACTATTTGTCTAATGTGGATAAATGAATATCTAAGTTCTTTGAGATAACTTTGTAACCCTTTCCAGATTTATGCAAAGCAACAATTCTTGATCGTAGGTCTTCTGAAATCTCTCTTGAGTGCTTATAAAAAGTCAAAGTCGCAGTAACCCACACCTCAAATCTCGTTTCATTAATCGGATGCCAGTTTTGCCAACTCCTGACTCTAATTTGCTTTTGTTGACGTCAGAGGCCGAGGGCTTCACATACTTTCAATCTACACTGTTTGAATGATGTATTCAATATGTACAAAAACAATACAATAATTTGTATGATTAGTTAAAACAGATTGTGTCTGTTTATTATTGTTATTTGGATGAAGATCCAATCAGGTAATTCCAAAGGATTCTCATACCTTTTCGTGCCTCTATATATTAGAGTATTATGTTGAAAATAAGATTGAACAATCCATTATTATTCTGCAAATTAGCTTATATAAGTATTTAGCTCAATACAACTTTATGTTTGTGTTTTAGGAAGCAGGTCCTGGCAACTAAAGCAGAGGCGGAACGAGATGGCGTTAAAGTTCCCACCACCCTGGCAGAGTACTGCGTGCGCACACGTGCCCCCGCGCCAGACGAGGGGTCCGATCTGTTATACGATGATTGCTATGACGATGAGGACTTGGAGGATGAGGATGAGGATGACGAGGACTGTTGCTATGATGAGGATGACTCAGGAAACGAGGAATCATGATGACATTCCCATTGTGGTCTTCATCAGCATCACTTTAAAAGTTGAAATGTTAAGGTATTCGCCCTGCATTTACATTCACTCAGATGGCCATTTTCTTTCTCTAAAGGACTAATATGATGATTTTAAGGTTTGTTTTTGTTTTATTAGCATTATGTTTGCCCCGTGTCATGATTGTGCTGGCCTTCAGCTTCTATTCAATCACCTCTTGTTTTTTGGCTTCATGCTTTCAGATAGCTCTGTGAACGTCTCTTTCTAAAAAGAATAAGAATGAGTGTGACAGTGCACCCAAAAATGAAAATTCTGTAATTTACTCGCCCTCATGTTGTTCCAAACTTGTACGCCTTACTACTTTTTGTCTTGCTTTCAGCCTTGGTTACCATTCACTTTCATTGTATAGATTTTCATACAGTGAAAGTGAATGGAGACTGAAGTTGAACATTCTTCCTTTTGTTTTCCATTGGAGAAAGTCGAATGGGTTTGTCAAAATATGAGGGTGATTAAATGGTGTCAAAATTGACATTTTTGTGTGAACTGCACATTTTAAGGTTCGAGTGATTAATTAAAAGAAGCTTTATTCTGAATACTGCAGATTATATCTGTGATCTTTGGTATTGCTTTTAATCACTTGGATCACCCATATGCACTTTTTATTTTAATTTTTTTTGGCCTTCAGCAGGTCTGAACAGTCAAGCAATATAAAGTGTTTGTGGCCAAGGTTTTCTAAATATAATTGTTTTCCCCCTTAAGTATTTGGAAGATACTTTGAGGAAGCCCTGATAAAAATGCGAGTATGGCACGTTAATAAACGTTTGGCATTATAAAAATTAAGGGAAAAGATATTTCAATGTTGAGGCCTAATTCTGCAAGTAATTCTGCAGTGTGCTTAAACGCCACACATTTAACTTATAGTGTCACTTTAAATTGTTGTAATTATGTATTTCATAGTCCATATAGGACCTTACCAGAAAATGGATATAATCAGTTAATTTGGTGGGTTGACGAGTGGATGTTTAGACTTTTCTGTTGAGCTGAGTTTAAAACATTGTTTTATTTGCATTGCTGATATTCCTGTGTTGTCCTCAAGTGAATCTTATTTAATCTGTTGTGATGTTTTTTAAAAAATTATTATTATTATTCATAGAGGATGTATGATTATTCTTTGTCATCACTAAAGCGTTAAATCTTTCATCTGGGATGTAGGGTGACTTGTGGACATTTGAATGATTTTTGTCGTTTCTTTTGCATTATTGCTCAGTATAATTATGGCACATCCTGCAATGTGATGTCATAGTCGAAACTGTCCTTTTCGCTGCCTGGAGGCTGGAGAAGGCTGGTGTCCGTCTCACTTTGGAATTTGAATTCGAGCTCTTACCGACAGACTCCCGGTACAAGCAAATCGGAAAAAGAAAATTCCAACAAAAAAAAAAAACAACTTTCTTTTTTTTTCACACCTGCAAGTCATCCATCTTTTCAAGATTGTCAAAAGTGTTTTGTGGACAATTTATAACCGTATCCCATGAGGCTGAGATGCACACAAGGAGATTCGGCTGATTTGTCATTTTATTTGAACTGTATGTATTTTTACGGTTTGGCCTATTTAAAACTGAATAAAGATCTTTTATTAGAATAATTCTCATTTCTTTTCTTTAAAAGCAGTATTGCAACAGGGTTACTTGACACTCTTGATTCTCTGTTGTGCTCCATTTTAAAGCAAATTTTCAGTCTTGACATGGTCTTCTAGTAAGACTGGTTAAAAATAACAAATTTCTGATGCATTGTGATCTTTATTTAAATCATCTCTATCGATTCTTAAATCCCAAGATCGATCTTTCACTATAAGCGCACCTTTCTACAATGTTAGTAAATCGCTCCCATAGGAGACCACATTTCGTGTTTTGCAACTAAAAATACGATTTGCCACGGGCTGGTAAATGTTCAGATTTCACTCGCCAGTGAACATTATCAAAGAAGTTCAGCATCCTTTCACTACATGTTTGTAGCAAACATTTGTTTGGACACGTTCCGAATAATGTGTGTCCAAAGATGAGACCCACACAATCCATTTGTCATTTGAATAATCTCCTTTTTAATATCCTTTCTTTACCATCAATTGTTGAT
The DNA here is from genome assembly GCA_032164185.1 of Moxostoma hubbsi. Taxonomy (NCBI): domain Eukaryota; kingdom Metazoa; phylum Chordata; class Actinopteri; order Cypriniformes; family Catostomidae; genus Moxostoma; species Moxostoma hubbsi. Next base: position 44,558,005 of record JAVLUX010000009.1, on the reverse strand, counting down.
CAAAAACAAAAAATAACAGGGTTTTGGAAAACTTGGAATTTCACAATGCGGTTTTTCAGTCATGGAAAATTTTAAAAATACCTAAATCTCCTGGAAAATAATTATTTGTCCTGGTAATTATTTTAGGATAATAGAACCGTTTGTTCTACTGTTTGCTAACAATTTTTTTATGCACAGTGTACATACTCCAAAACATAGTAATGATCAGGACTCGGGATAGGAGTCAAATACACATTCATATCGCTTTGTTACTGCTGGCGGCTGCACATTGTGAAACAATGTCAAGGGTTAAGTGTCATGACTAATCCCTTTCACAAACTTTCAATGCTCATCTGCTGGCATCTCTACTTTGATCAACAAAATAGTAAGTATTGATATAATACAAAATAATATTTTTCCATTCCAACATTGCGTTTGTGTTGAACACAAAAACGTTACTTTAGACAACTATGATGGTCAGACAACTTTTTTTTCAGACAACATGACCGTGGCCATGTATTGCGAGATTTTGGGGAACAACCTCCTTCCCTCAGTTAGAGCATTGAAGATGGGTCGAGGCTGGGTCTTCCAACATGACAATGACCCGAAGCACACAGCCAGGATAACCAAGGTGTGGCTCTGTAAGAAGCATATCAAGGTTCTGGCATGGCCTAGCCAGTCTCCAGAACTAAACCCAATAGAGAATCTTTGGAGGGAGCTCAAACTCCGTGTTTCTCAGCGACAGCCCAGAAACCTGACTGATCTAGAGAAGATCTGTGTGGAGGAGTGGGCCAAAATCCCTCCTGCAGTGTGTGCAAACCTGGTGAAAAACTACAGGAAACGTTTGACCTCTGTAATTGCAAACAAAGGCTACTGTACCAAATATTAACATTGATTTTCTCAGGTGTTCAAATACTTATTTGCAGCTACAAATAAATAGTTAAAAAATCATACATTGTGATTTCTGGATTTTTTTTTTAGATTATGTCTCTCACAGTGGACATGCACCTACGATGACAATTTCAGACCCCTCCATGATTTCTAAGTGGGAGAACTTGCAAAATAGCAGGGTGTTCAAATACTTATTTTCCTCACTGTATATGTGGCTAATGCTGGGGCATGTCTAACCTCTCCTGCAAGCTGGTTCCAGCTGCGTGTGTTACCGCAGTCTCGCCTTGTTCTGTGTAAATCTTTCAAGTTTCTGACTGACTTGATTCTAATGATCTGAGAGGTCTGATAGGTTTATATTCAACAAGCATATCTGCAATGTATTTATGTCCTACGCCATTTGACTGATTTATAAACGTGTAATGGTGCATTAAAATCTATTCTAAATGTGACTGGAAGCCAGTGTAAAGACCTGAGGACTGGAGTGAAATGCTCAGTCTTTTTTGGTTCAGGTGAGAATCCTGGCAGCAGTATACTGAATGAGCTGCAGCTAATGCAGTCTAATGGTCTTTTTGGGAAGGCTGGTGAGGAGTCCATTGCAGTAGTCGACCCTACTGGTGATGAATGCATGAACAAGTTTCTCTAAATCTTGACGATACAATACATCTAAATCGCACTATATTTTTTTTTTTAGAGGATAGTAGGCTGATTTGGTTATTGCTTTGATGCGTCTACTGAAATTAAGGTCTGCCTCCAAAATGACACCAAGATCCCATACTTACATTTTTTTTTTTTGTCTTTAGATGTTTAGAGTCAAGGTTTTTGTTCACTGAATTTGAGATGTGCTGGAAATGAGGTGGGATGGGGTGGGAGTTTTCATGACTCTTCTATGGAAGAAAGTCATACATGCATAATGTAATGACAAAAGTTCTATTTTTAGGTGAACCGTTCCTTTAAAGTAATTCAAATGTTGTAATATTGTAAAGGTATTCTTTATATAACTAATAAACAGGATAACTGTTCTACTAATGCACTTCTACAATCAATCAAATGGAAAACAAGAACTGTAAGCTGCTTAGAGTTAAACAAAACATCTAAACATCTAGTGTCTGCCAGCTCAGTGCCTCTCTAAAACTCTCCATTCATTGAATTTCTGCTGGAGTGACAGCAGTGTAAAGCCTGCAGACGCACACTTGCTGGACGGTGGCAGATTTGTCCTCCATTTAGATGTACAGACTGTCTCTCAGTGCCTGAAAGGGGATTCTCTCGGGGAACACAGAGCCTGTCTTGTGCCTGCATATGGGTGCGCTCCAGTGCTAGGGGATAGCTGGCTATCTGCCGACACATACTGAAGATGGTTCCGCAAGCCAGCAGTGTCTCTGGTGTAGTGAGAAATGGGGACTGGTGGATTGATCCTAAAGTACTTCTACATACAATACTGATGTTGTATCGAGGTTCGATTCTCACAAAAATATATTTTTTTAAACTAGTTATTTTATTATTTATTTAGCATGATTACTATGACAATAATGCATATAATAAGCTTTGAAGAGGGAAAAAAAAATATTATATAACAAATATACACTTACTGAGCACTTTACTAGGAACTCTTGTACACCTGCTTATTCATGCGATTATCTAACCAGCCAATCGTGTGGCAGCAGTGCAATGCATATAATCATGCACATACGGGTCAGGAGCTTCAGTTAATTTTCACATCAAACATCAAAATTGGCAAGAAATGTGATCTTAGTGATTTCGACCATGATGTGATTCTTGATGCCAGACGGGCTGGTTTGAGTATTTCTGTAACTGCTGATCTCCTGGGATTTTCACGAACGTCCGTCTCTAGAGTTTACTCCAGAATGGAGCCAAAAACTGAAAACATCCAGTAAGCGACAGTTCTGCAGATGCAAACGCCTTGATGATAAGAGAAGTCAATGGAAAATGGCCAGATTGGTACGAGCTGACAGAAAGGCAACTGTAACTCGGGTAACCACACTGTACAATTGTTGTGAGCAGAACAGCATCTCCGAGTGCACAACATGCACCTTGAGGCGGATGAGCTACAATGGCTGAAGACCACGTCGAGCACTTTATTAGGACCATATATATTAGAACATAGTTGTGTAGAAGAGGAAGAGAAACTAGTTATGTATATTTTTATATGAATATATGTATAAGATCATGAGATAAATGCTTATGTCAGTAGTCGTCATCAGAAACATTATAAAGGCTGTTTTAATCTACATGGAGAAGGTTCGCACATGGAGGGTGCCGTGTTAGAATCCCATGACCAGCCGAATACATTTATTATGGCTGACTCTGATTAGTGAATTTCTACAATGACACCGGTAACTGAAAACTATTGCGTTTGAATTATGCTTCACCCACACCACTTGGTGTCAGTGTAAGTCCAAAATGTTAAAAAAATGTCTGACTGCACCTTTAAAACAGATTAGTGTGGATGTTGCCAAAGAGTGTGTTGTAGACATCCACACTAATATGTTTTAAGTTTCACAACGCGTTAATTTAGCTGTTTATGGCTCTCATTCACACTGGAACGGCACTGACTTTCAAAAATGATCACAAAACGTTTTAATATGTGATCGTCCCCTGTGATCAGGGGATCAGTTTAAATGCAGAGACCTAAGAGAGATGGAGTGACACACCATGATGTTTATTAAAAATATACCAACATGCCTAATCTTATATATGGTGTATTGGACTATATTGTGTCATTAATGACAATTTGAATCCGACTGCAATTTATAGGCTTGTTGTACCATTTGTAATCCCACGTCGAGCATTTGATGAGGCTTTAAGTAGATTTTAATGTGATTTTGTGATGGGTGAAATGCACCACTGTCTATGACGGTGATAAACACCAATGGTGTCTCTTCAAGTGGGCACCATCATTAATCATTAATAATATCTCAAACACATTCTTATATATTCCTCTGTGATTCAGTGACACAGCATTATAGAGGTGTACTACATTACAAAGAATCAATACAGCGACCGGCAGAGATATGGAACAAGAGCCCAATGGAGTCGATTACACGATGATAAAATAGCAATTCAATTCCATTACAAGATATTTAATTATAGGTACAGTCTCTGACTTCTCGTGTGTGTGTGTGTGTGTGTGTGTGTGTATAAGTACCTCATAAATGGCAAGATTGATGCCTGTGTATGGAATAATGCCAAGGAGGTTGGGGATGTAGACTTCATAAGTCTTTTATGCCTTACATTAACAAACTCTTTTTTTTGCGCAGTCACACATTTGCACAGTTGGGTCTTCAGAACCTAAAATAAAGCCATACATTATGTATGAAAATCATCAATCACTTTTATAGTTACATTTATAGTTATTTTTTTCCCCTCCAATTTTTTTTCCTTATAACTTTTTTTCTTTTAGGGACCAAAGATGCAAAATAGCATGTGCTACAGTCTCTGTACATGTATCTTTTTCAGGCTTTTAACTAAAGTTATGTTTGTGTACTATACAAACAAAAATATGAATAAATAAAAAATATGGTAGTAACTCAAAATAATTTTGACATATAATACACCATAACCTAAGCGTCAGACAACCAACATAGATTTTCCAATAAAGAAAGTTAGTTTCCCTTGTTGGTCTTCACATATTGGTTTATCTATTACATTTAGTATATTAAAAGGAACTGAACATTTAATCCGTATCAGTTGGTTTGTTGGTTCATTTCAATGATTTGGTTAATTTGTATTTCACAAGTAAGTTTTTTTTGGGGAGTAAACTACAGATGGGGTTCCCGCCCTTTTTGACCAATGACTTTTCCCATTAGCTTTAATCAGTAATGTGCAATTATTAAATACATATTTTTAGAGACCATTTCATTCAGACTGTTATTAATCATTTAGACATGTTTTTGCACCATTTCGATCAATGCAATGGAAAAAAACGGACTTGATTCGAGAATTGATTCGCTAAAAAATAATTAGCGTTTCGTCCATAGCCATTTATTTAGCAGGCACTTTTATCCGAAGTGATCAGACTTATGGTTTGCAAGCAAGTTTTATAACACACAAGAGCAATATCTAGCTCATGAAATATGTCAGAGTAGAGTGAAACTAAAAATGTCCAGTATATTCACCATAAAATTTACATTATTGGCGGCTATGGCTCATGTGGTAGTGGGGGTCGGCTGCTAATCGCAGGGTTGGTGGTTCAATTCCCGGCCCAAACGACTCAACATGCCGAAGTGTCCTTGGGCAAGACACTGAACCCCAAGTTGCTCCCAATGGCACGCTAGCGCCTTGCATGGCAGCTCTGCCGCCATTGGTGTATGAGTGTGTGAATGGGTGATTGGGACACAGTGTAAAGCGCTTTGGTAACCTCTAAGGTTAGAAAAAGTGCTAAATAAGTGCAGACCAATTACCATTTACATTACCTTTAAAGGTGCACTCAGTAACTGACACCTAAAATCTGTTATCTGAAAAAAATCAGATACATATCCTTTTTATTTCCACGTATGAAAGTGGCCTAGATCAGATTTAAAAATGTCAGATTCAATGCGCTTTTGACTCTCTTCACATGATCATCCAATTAACAGATCTGTGTCACATGTGAGTGAAAAGAAAATCAGATTTGGGCCACATTGAGTTGCTGTGTGAACGCAGCCTTATTTCCCTCCCTCTGACGACAGATGCTTCTTATTCTTCAGAAACACATTCAGCCATATCAGAACAATTCATGGCTGGCAGGACAACCCAACCAAAACACTGTCCCTAAAATGAGACGTATTTAACGTTAAGAGATTTATAAAAAAAAACTTTGGGTTAAATATTCCTTTTAAAGTATTACAATTGGATTCAGAACATTCATTCAGTCCAGAGAAGTGGTGCTTGTACTGGAAACTGCTCCTGCTTTTGCCCCAGCAACCAGCTGCTTCTACCAAATCCTTGAGGTCTTCTGCTCCTCCGTGAACTCCTCCGGAATGACAAGGCTGTCGCCAAAAATGTGAAAAAATGACCATTTGCACATCTTAAAAATGTATACATATAAAACACCATTTACAAAAGATCGAGAACCTATTACAAGCATAAACCTTAAGCATCAATAAATCACAAGCATTTTACACCATGAATCACATCACTGTAAAAAAAAAAAAAAAGTATTTTAGCTTTCATTGTGTTCCTTTCTGTTTATCTGAAACATTACAGACCATAATAAACAGCACAAGGCATATCAAATCATATCATAACAAGGCTATCCCTATAATAGAGGCCTGATCTATACATCTGAAGGAGAGACTTTGAATCGCGGTTAACTTTCAATATATGAACAATACATATAACACAAATAAACATCTCTAATAATACAGTGCACTGTAAAATGTCTATAATATGTAAAGCGTTTCCAGTATCTGTTCATTTGTTCCAGGTCAGTGGGAAGATTTAACCAGAGATCTTCTATACAGATTTAATAACAACCTCTGCATTTTTAGCATTGGAGAGAGCTTAACGGTCAACTAATGTGCTACGACAGTAAGTCAACGTTTGCAGATTCCATACATATGAATGAGGAAAGCTGTAAACTGTCACCTAACCATCACAAAATTGTCTGTGTCTTGTCTTATCCACCTTATTCCTACACCCGTGATGCTGAGTATAATTAACACTACATCATTAATTGATGAACTGGAAAAATGTCACAAAAGACAAAGAAGCTTGGGAAAATGCTGCACCAGGTACAGCTCAAATTTTGTCTACTGTAAGTGCCAGGAGTGGAAAGAGTACTGAAAAATCATACTCAAGTAGAAGTACTGTTACTTCCCAAAATTGTAGTGTGAGTAAAAGTAGCTGTTCTAAAAACTACTTGAGTAAGAGTAAAAGAGTAGCTCATTTAAAAGTACTCATGAGTAGAGAGTATTTAGTACCGAGTTGCAAAACCTATGCCCCATTATAATGAACACTGTATGCCAACATTTAAAATCCAGAAATTAAAAGATTAAAAAATTATTTTCAATACACTGATAGCGCACAAACATTAGCCGCCTGCCAATCAAACAGCGTGCAGCTACAGATGTCAGGAAATAAAAAGTAAATCTTTAATATTTCCTCTAGATCAACCAACCAGTGGTTGTCTTGCTATCGCGATTTATTTAATGAACACCCCTGGTCTAGATGTAGAGCATTGGCTAAATATAAAAAAATGACTCAAAAGTTTAGGACATCTCTCTTTTTTCCGATAAACATCTAGATCATTTTATTGCCCAGCCCTATTGATAACATTGTATTAATCTCTTAGCAGCCCAATAATCTGTGATAGATAGTTAAATTACAGGCTACATTATAGGCACACAAAGTCTAGTAAACAGAAATATTAAATTTACCTCGATAAATTTCTTTAAATTAGAGGCAGGATTAATGCTGATATCTGGCTTGAGCAAGTTAAACTCACATGACACGATCAGGCAATTGGCCTTTTTCACTGTGAAAAGCCCTTTTAGGCGCTGCTGTGATGTTCAGCTGTAAACTGCTTGAGGCATTCTCCACAGTTGGCGCCAGATCTACAGCTGCCGTTCAAGTTTTTTTTACGTGTGATTTGATTTCACGGGAGTCACAAGACTCCCTAGCCAATCATGTTGATTAGATAAAAATAAAATCAGGACAGGGAAGTAGCGAACACAGACGGTGAGAAAATAGCGCAGTAAAAGTACAGTTACAGCACTTAAAATATACTCAAGTATACCAATTTGAAACTACTTAAAGTAAAGTTCTTTGGGGAAAAGTAGTTAATTACAGTAACGTGAGTATTTGTAATTTGTTACTTTACATCCCTGTTAATTGCACACAAAGACACTGAAGAAGATGCATAAAGATCTCATACATGTCTGAGTTTATTTCATTTTAAAGCCATGTGTCACCTGTTTAAACTCTTGATTTAGCGCAGTGGTTGATTGACAGATAAGAAGTGGCACTTTGCTGCATCACGGACAGTGTTTACAGCATTTCAAATGTGTTTTTTGTTATTCAATCACATAAGATTTTGAACCCCCATTTACACCTGTATATAGTACTGATCATCTGTCATCGGGTCATCCGAATCACATCCTAAAACCAGCTGTAAACGGGGTCTAAATGACCGCTGCCTACATTAGCGAATGCTTCAGAATGACTTCCGGAGGAAGTAAGACCCCCAGGAATAAGGTGGATAAAACATCAATTTTAGCGTAGTAAACACAGCTTATTCCACAAACACAGCTAAGGATTGTTTAGTGTAAAACATGTTGAAGATTAGTGTTTTTTTCCCACTAGCTATGGCCCTGTCCCTGTATAGGGAGTTCCTTCAAGTGGCAGCCTAATATTTCTGTGTCACACAGAGAGTTTAGATTGATAACTTCACAGTGTACTATTTCTACAATCTCTCGTATTGGATAATAAATTCTGAAGACTTATAGCACATCATCTCAATTTTCTGTGCTTTTTGCTGATCATGTTTAGAATGTGCCACACTTTTTGCCAGCAGAGGGCAGGATTAGATTTTCCCTTCTAAAGTGAATCACCAATACTGTAAATAGATAACTAAAAGCAATACAGTACACACACACATACACATGCATACATACAGTGTATATATATAATATATATTTTATATATAATATATATAAAAGTGATAAAAGACTATAATTTGAGTATAGCCTTCTGTATTTTCTACATCTATAATGTGTGGTACATACAGATAGACTCCCTACATAAATGTCAGTAGCCAGAAGCACAGTAAAACAAACATACACAAAAGGGATTTATTTTTTATGGAATAATTTAGTGTGTGTGTGTGTGTGTTCCTACTGGCTCTAGTAAACAAATTACTATTTCATCTTAAACACCATTGCACTATAATTAGGCTTGGCTGGCAGATTAAACCTAATGAATTAGCATTTTTAAAGTACATTTTAACTAAAAAGCAATGATAAGAGGAGTACATTGACAATACAGGATAAAAAAGCATTCAAATTAGATCACCCTCTTTTTCAATCAATTTTATCTTGAAAAAATGTCTCCTTTGAAATATTGTTTTAAATTATTGTATATTATATAATCATTTATTTAAATTTATTTCAATCCTGATATTTATTTTTTATTTTTTTACTTGAAATATATTCTATAAATTACATAAATGTATTATATTTTTAGATTGTAAAATTAAATATGTAGGCTAATTATTTATTTAAATATGTTTAAATAAATTATCTAAAGTAGCCTAAATGGGTTAAAAATGTGTAAGACATTTTGGTGGCTCATGTTTTTTTTAACCCTTCTGTGTCAATTTAAAAAAGTTACTCAGAGTTCCTTAGTGGACAACAAAAACCTGCCATAATAATAATATGATCTATTAGTATTATTTTCCACTTTCAATTAATTACTTTTTTTAACCAACATCAGTCCTGATCATAACTACTACATATTCATTCATTTGCAGGATTTTAACCCTTTAAATGCCAGTTTGTTTACATAATGCTACTGTTGTTTTTTTACATTTCTCAATACACACATGCAAAACACACTCTGACATTCATACCAACACACACATGCAATTTTAGCTCCATCATTTATGCAGCTGGTCTGCAGTGCTCTATTATACAGCAAACAGAAAATAGGAAAAAAGCATGTATTTGCTCCATAGGCTAAACATGACAAAAATGGCGCCATCTGATGGAAAATATTATAGTATAATATTTTTAAGCCAGGTCTCCAGAATGAAAGCATAATAACATATAATTCATGAATTTATGCTTTAATGGCACTGGGATCTAATATTGCAGTTTTAATGGGTTTCAATTTGGAATCTGAGTGTAACTATTTTGTACACACACACACACACACATACACACAAATAAATACACACCTTTGGCAAAAAAATGTATGCCGTTGGCATTAACACAGCCAAAATGATCGAAAAAACTAAAACGAACAAACAAAAACAAAAATGTCCCTGAAGTCACACAAGGGTTAATTTCCTGTGACAGATATTTTTATGTGCCACTGACCTTATCCCCACCCCCTTCTTTCTCCCATCTCTCTCCCTTTCTAAATCCCACATCTAATTATTACACAATTCCCCCCCCCCCAGCTCTCTCTCTCTCTCTCTCTCTCTCTCTCTCTGTCTCTAACACCTGCGCAGCAGAGCCGGTGAATCACGCCGAACCCGCTTTGCTTCCCAATCTCTCATCCCTCCTGACGGTCCGATCGCCTCCATTTTAACCAGGACTCTCTCCGCAGTCGAAAGAGGATTAAATTGACACCATATGCATCCCGAGATTGCGTTTCGATTAATATTTTACAAGTTCTTTCCCTGTCTGTGCTCTGCGTGGATTGGCTGTCTAGCTCTTTTGTTTGGAGGTGAAATGATGCTCAAGTGATGCTGCGTCGCTCTTTCCACCCGCTGTAGATCAACATCATCGTCATTACCGGTATGGATCTGATCGAAGAGCCCAATATGAACACATTTGGACTAATAAAGCCGAAGTTCTGTCAAAATCTTAAGTGTTTATAACGCTGTTCGAGATAATACTGAAGTTAACGCGTCACTGGCAGGTAAGGGTTAGTTGTACAGTTCTCTTTCATGGTTAATGTGTATGTGTTTAAAATAAGACATAAGTAAATATGCACAAGTGAAATGATTATTTGCGGCCCTTCCAATTTTGGTTGCTGCTTTATGTGCCTGTTTATGGCTATGATCGCAGATATTTTAAGTGTGGATGGGAGCTGGAAAATGTCATGTTTAATAATGTAATAATAACAAACAACGCATTAAAATATTATTAAATAATAAAAAATAACATTCATTACATAATTTACATTAGATAATAATTGAATGATAAAAATAAATGTAACTAAAATATGGATGAAAGTATTTTAAATGTATAATTGCAAATATTTCAGTGTTTTAGTTTTTCTTCAGCCTATTTTTTTTTTTATTTGTATTATTGTTGCATGTACCTCAAAATGATAAAAGAATAAAAATGTACTTAGTAATTGTTGTGCATAAAAGTAGTAGCATGTTTATGGTCTTTAAAAAACATTCAAAATAACCTTGTGTTCCCTTTCAAGAAGGGAACTTTGATGCTGCGTCAGAAGCTTACAGTGGGGGAACCTGACTGGGTGGGACTTTGAAACCCTATACCATCATGCCAGTTTGATTGGCTGGTAAAGCTTAATGGTCCACCTTAGCTGACTTTATTGTGAGCATATAAGTGGAAGCCAAGCTTCGCATCATCAGAATTGTCCTTTTTCAGGGCAGCATAGACATCTCTCGTGCTTCTCGGCGGCCAAATGAGTAAGACCCAAGAGGAGAGGATATAGAGCGCAGAGATTTTTCTCTCTGTTAAGCTGTTTCCCTGCTCAGTACAAGAGCTTTATATAGTTTGGGCTGAGCCTGAACGTGATGATCGGTGCCTCACAATCTGCGTGCATGATACAATTACGTTCGGTGGAGATGAAATGGATGCTTGCTGGGCTCTCATTAGTGATAAATGTATGCGCTCAGGTGAGACACCTACCTTTTTTTCCCCCCGTGGGTGGAAAACTGGACAAAAAAGCCTCTGAGACTTGAGTTGTTAGAGGTTTTCACTTAAGCTTAAGAACAAGGTCAACTGGATCAAGAGCATGTAGGTGTTGAGTTTCATAAGAATAAAATTAGACTCGGTTGCCATGTCGGCACACATTAACCACTAATGCATTCAGTCCACTCTCCTATGAAGCTTGAGAAGGTTTAAGCCGAAGAGAGCCCTGCCATTGAAAAAGGTGGAAGGTGTTCACCGTGCCGGCATGCCTTCAAGCTTTGGTGCTGCCCCTTCCAGAATTGCACGTTCGACTTGACGTTCTTTCTATTTGTTTAGAGTTCAAGTCTCTAGTGCAGTCACCTTTGCGGTGCTTATTAAAAGTGCCATGCCACGAACTGTCACTCTGGTAACCAAGATCTCTGCCCATGAAACTGGCAGGTATATATATATTGCCGGCCTGATGTCAGTGGAGTGACACCCCAAGCTAAAAGTGTCAGAAATCTACTTCTCACTTTCCATGCCGTTGTGAGCTTGGAACAAGATGTGTGATATCGCCACAGTAACACTGGACGGCCAGCCCTGTTTTTACTGTTGCTGCCGCCGTGCAACAACACAGAGGTTTTCGGTGTCACCTAAACCGCCCATTGGTTTTCCAGATGTTGCGAGCCGGGAATGAGTTTGTAGCGTGACACAGGTCATTACAATGTCTGTTTTCACTGTGTTTTTATGAGCAAAGAATATCCCACTGGGTTACTATTGTGCTCGCATATGACTCTCAAGGCATACAATGTCCCATTGGCAGAAAAGCCCATTCTACAAGGAGTATGGCCTCCTCCTGGAATTGGGTAAAGGGCAAGTCTCTAGAAGACATATGTCTGGCTGTAGGTTGGGCTTACCAAACACCGTTGCCAGGTTTTATAACCTGCATGCAGTACTGCCACTCCCTATAAGCATCTTAGGCAGTCTGTGTAGGACACCAACTCTCTAGGGGGACAGCATCTTACCCTTGGGGGGCACCACCGGCTTCCCTTCCTCGTACATTAAAAGTTATTCAAGGACTCAATAGCAGTCTCGGAACACAGACAATTGCCTTGCATTCGCACTGCTCACAACCCCCTTCCTATGGATTGCGGAGCTCTATATAGGGCATCAATTTGGCCAGCTCCACCCATACATGTATCTTTCCTCTCTTCCCAGATCTTTACAGAGGAAGAAGGTTGATCACTAGTACTGGTGTTACACTATGGTCTCTCTAGTCACTCTGCGATAAATGAGAGCATGTGTACAATGTTTCACTACCTTGTTGGCTAGTGTCATTGTGCCAAAGCCAGTGTTTCACTACCGTGTCGGCTAGGATAGTTGTGCCAAAGCCCTTGGCCAGGCGATCCCTCTTTCTCACTAACAGGGAATATGTGTTGAGATATTGCTCCACTACCCAGAATGGCTAGGATCTCTGTCTTGGCATCGAGCCATTGGTTTATTGTTTCCATCTCTCTTCCAATTTCTTAATATGAAGGTGTGGCTAAAACAAGGCTTTTGACCACCCTATATGGCCAGTAGGACATCTCACATCAGCCGTACAGTGTTATTGGCATACAGCTTCCGTAGCATTAGCTTCTGACGGGAGGGAACAAGATGCTGCATAGATGTGCCGCAGTTACTGATTTTTCGCTGTCACAGGACAAGAGATATGCTCTCTTTCCCTACGATCGGAAAATCCTGGCGATGTGAAGCTGGGCTTCCACTTATATGCTCACAATGACGTCAGCATAGGCGGTGCACTCTCTTTCACCAACCAGTCAAGTTGGCGTCATGGTATAGGGTTTCAAATTCCCGCCCCTTGATGGGTTCTACCATAGCATCAGCTTCTGATGCAGGATCTCATTCCTGATTCTCAATGTTATGCAAAGTAAACGAGATGTTTTTGCAGTCATTTATATTCCAGTGAGTCTGTAATAGTCATATAGACACCAGACAGTGATTATGTGGTCTCCAAGATACATACAGGCACTGGTTGTGTGTGCGAAAGATGTGCCTGTGAAAAATGTACGTGTGTAATTTCAGCTTAGTGCCTGTAAACGACACTAAAATTAGACTAAAATAAGAAAACATGACAAACCCACTTTCCATCAGGACTGTGAACAACCCACACACACAAACACAGAATCACAGAGACAAACACACAGAAATTCTCTCTTTCTCCATTTTAGTTACATATTTGTTTATCAACTGTACGCATTATTTGCTATGTAGGCTTAGCAAGGCAGGAACGTGACAACAGGTTATTCATTTATTTTTGTTTACAGATATGTTTGTTTGGTGGGTCATGGTGGGAACTTTCCATTGACTTCTATTGTTTTTATTCGGAACTCATAAACCCAATCCTCACAGAAGCATATATGCTTTCTTAGATTTTAATTAAAACATTATGTAATATGTTGCTTTCTTCATGTGGACTGTTGTATGTGGCTGATTTCAGCCCACTATCCTTGTGGGGTCATTTGGTACCCACACTGTAGGAAAAACCTGTCCCCTCCTCCCATATACACACATAACACACATTTTCAGCGGTATTAAATCATTCAGCTTTATTCTAGTATGATTGATTGCTTTGTGTTTGTGTGTACGTGTTTGTATTTTTGGTGTGCACCAGACGAAACCTGCAAATTCTAAACACTGAAACATGGTAGTCTGCGAAATCCACTCTATTCCAGCGCTGTAACAGCACATGAGCACATTCCTGCTGAAAAGACCAGCATTGCTGGTCACCAGCTTTTGTTGGGTTTTGGGTGCTTATCTCCCAGCATGGGATTATGATGTGCTAGTGTCCCCTTCAGGATTTTAAACTAGCTTTCCCAGCTTCATCAGAAAGACCATTCTGCTCAACCAGCTTCACCAGCTAGGCGTTACTGGTGAAAAGCATGGCTATGCCGGTCCACCACAAACCAGCTTTAGGCAGCAGAAACCAGCCCAGACAAGAAAGGACCAGACAGCATGCTGGTTAAGATGGTCTTTTTAGTAGGAATATCCTCACACAGGAATATCCACGCAATCCATGAAATATTTATGAGTCTAAATGTGGCCCAGAGTGAGAAGAAAGATCACGATCAATCTTTGAGTAGGCGCGATTACTATTGCCAGACTATCAGAGCTTAATATAGCGCCTTAGTGGACTTCACACCCTTACATTAACTGTGTAAACACTGCCATACAAATCAGCCACAGTCAGCCAGATGTTTATAACTGTGGATATGGATGCTGCTGTGAAATATGCCCCTGTTTTGGTTTATTGAAGAATCGATTGTGATTTGATATGTGAAATTGAAGCAGGATGTTGAACTGATGTGAAATGGACGCAAGAAGGGGCGATCACATAACACAAACAAATGTGTTTTTCTGCTCTGATAATGATATAGGATGTATTTGCTTTTGAAGGATTTTCAGTTTGTTTATTGGGTTGCTTATTTAAAGGGAATGTTCTAGGTTAAAAACAAGGTAAAGGCAATGTAAAAGGGGCCAAACTATTGGTCTGATGTCGGATTCCAATAAAATGGCTGAAGGTTTCTCCATTGTTTTGTCTTTTCTGAGCGCCGAAGCACTTATTATTATTTTGCACTTTATCAATTGAATCCATTATTAATTTTATCTGACTCCAATTTTAAGTTGAACCTCTAATTTAGATTTAAGCTCAAAAAGATTCAATTAAAAGAATGATCAGAAATCAATACATTTTATTGATTACTCTTGAATCGTCCTAACTTTCATTATCCTTTCCCGATTGTCGCTCAGAGTCATATGCCGACCGATTAATTATATACATCTCGTGAACACAAAATCGCCAGTCCGTTCATAGTCAGAGGATGCAGGGTTTACTAATATCATCCGGTTCCGCCGCCTACTGCTTGCTTATAACCAGATAATCGTTTTATTTAGTCACGTTTCATACAACTTGCCAAGACGGTGATAAGTGGTTTTCTCCTATTCATAAGCTCAAGTACTGATCATTATCCTGAACATAAGTTTGCAGTAACAAAAGGCGTTCCTCGAAACTACCGGTGATAAATGATTTCAGAGGAATACAGAATAAATCAAAAAGTAACAATTTATTTGCTAGGTAGGATTTAAAACATAAGTTACAAAATCAATCATAGCCAATTTCACACATAATCAGAATAAATAAATATTCCTATAAATATAAGACAAGTCAAAGAAACATTCGTGGCAACAGAAAATGACACGCAGTGATAAGCGTGGGATATCCGACTACAGAATCCCCAAATTCCTTGCCAATCTTCCTTAAAGAGCACCTACTATGGTTTTTCAAATATTACCTTTCATGTAGTGTTTTATATAGCTGTTTGTAAATGTAAAAATCTGCAAAGTTTCAAAAATCAAAGTGCATGACAAATTGAGTTATTGACTCCCAAGAGAAAGAACCGATTCTGAACACAAATTCCTGTACTAAGCTACGTAATTTGTTAACAAAAGACCAGCCTCTGGTCTTCATTGGCTGCTTGCGAACAGCTTTGACCCGCCCTCAAAGACTACACTAAGCGGTAGACCAATCACAACAGATTGTGACATCTGACCAATTAGAGCAGACTAGACTCTGAAAGGAGGAATTTAGTTTTTTGATAATGGGAAAAAAAGGTAATGCTGCAATTTAAATTATGAGCAAATTAAAGTGTTTATTGACCTTGAATGCATGTAAATCTTTTGTATGAGACCTTTAAAACTAATTTAAGCTGTTTAAAAACCATAATAGGTGCTCTTTAAATATCCAGACAGAAAACATTGTGTACCAAATGAATAAATCTAATTATTTAATAGTTAATTATAACACTGTGGTGATATTCAAGTGAAGATTTCAGCTTTGAACTAAAAGAAATGCCTTGCCCATTAGACATTCATTGCAAATGCATTACCATAAATGTTTTTTGTTTGTTTGTTGGACAAGTCGAAAGTAATGTCTTTGGAATACAGATGCTGTTCAAATAGCTTAAAGGTGCCGTAAACGATTTTCATTTCTTGAAAATGTATGCAAAAAATGTTCCTACTCCCTGAAATATATTAATTAAATAAGATATCTCATTGGTCTCCGTGACAGCTCAAGAATCTGTAAACAGCAAACATAAATGAGTCAGCGGTCTGTGGACACTGGCACTTTACATCTGTGTTATAGTTACAGCGAATTATTGAGGTAATATGCATTTTTATGTCATATTGTTCACAACAGTTGTCAGTTGAGGGCACTATTTTGCAGCTGTTGTTTTTAACAACAGATTCTGCTCTCAATAAAGCCCATTTGATATCTTTGAAGTGAAGGGTTTTGAAAAGAGTGGGCATGACTAATCCAACGGCTCAGTCCCGTGTAAGTAGAATGTCTTAAAACGCTTACAGCACCTTTAACTTATTCTAAACTAGAGGTCGACCGATAGTGGGTTTTGTCGATACCGATAACTAAGGTGGGGTAATGGACCGATAGTTTTTACAATGTATAATATGAATGAAAACTTTCCACTCAATGTAAAATAGTGCTGAACTTTAGTAAGTATTACTTTCATAATGACACTGTAAAGAAGTTCGCCCTCACGGGCAAGGAAGAGGCGAGGAACCGGCTTGACATATAAATGATAGTTTTAATGGAAAACTCAAAAGACAAACACAGAGGATGACGGACATGTCCGTAAGGATCTCTCTCTCCTGCACCGCCCTCCGCGACCGACCTTTATCCCTCTCGGTGGCTTGATTAGCCTAATACGGGACCGGGCATGTTGAGTCACAACCCGGCCCCGCCCTTTACCGTGGCACATTCCTCCCTCGTTCTTTCAGGCTGGGGAGCCCCTGGCCTGACGTATATCCCCCCCTCTCTTTCCCCTTTGGGGTGCCTCCCGCGCGGTCTGCCATCAACCTGGACGAGGGAGGGGGCAAGGGGAGGGAAACAAAAAACAATTAAAATGTGTGTGGGGGTACTCTTGCAACAGTCCCCCCCAAAACCACTACAATTTAAAAAGGAGAGGGAAAAGGCCAATGCAGAGCGGCAGAGTGAGAGATAAAAATAAAAAAAAGTACTCGCCGGTTCTCTGATACGCCATAGCTTGTTCCTCGGCCACTCCTCCTCCCTCTAACGGACGACAGCCGCGCCTCTCCAGCCGGATCCGAGACAGTCCTCCAGACCCTGGCGGACAGAACGCCCCGCCACGTTCTCGGGGAGCCGAAGGGGACTCCCCCGCCCCTGGCAGCGGTTCTCCCGCTCCAGGCGGTCGGTCGCGATCCCCTCCCCGCTCGCGGACAGCGGTCTTCAACCCCTCCGTGTTTCAGCGGCTGGTAGGGGCATCCTCCGCCCCTGGCAGCGGCCCTGACCGCTCCAGGCGGTCGGCTAGGAGCCCCTTCTCCCCTCGCGGTCAGCGGCCATTCCTCCGCGTCCAGGTGGCTGGGCTCCTCGTCCCTCGGCAGATGGCCGTGGCTGCTCCGTTGGGGTGGATGGTAGTGGCGAGAACTCTGCTACGGCGTATCCTTCTTCCTTCCCGGGCTTTCGGCACCAATGTAAAGGAGTTCGCCCTCACGGGCAAGGAAGAGGCAAGAAACCGGCTTGACATATAAATGATAGTTTTAATGGAAAACTCAAAAGACAAACACAGAGGACGACGGACATGTCCGTAAGGATCTCTCTCTCCCGCACCGCCCTCTGCGATCAGCCTTTATCCCTCTCGGTGGCTTGATTAGCCTAATACGGGACCAGGCGTGTTGAGTCACGACCTGGCCCCGCCCTCCACAGTGCCACAGATACTTTAAGGTATTTTTCCCCTCATTGTTATTGTCATTGTTAAAGCCTTTGCCTTCTGAAATTAATGACAATATTAATTAAAATATTACAGATCAAATGTGGTTGTTGTTCAACAGTAACATAAAACACTGCCTTTCAAAGCCAAAAAGTGACTGCTTCCCTACAGACAATATTTATTATTTTATTTTATTGTCATATTAAATCTTTGAATGATGTTCAAGAAAGGGATAGAGTAAAAGGGATAGAAATAAAATCACCTCAAGTTTTGTCTTTTTAATGGTCATTTTTGAATGACATATATATTATATGTGCCCTTACAACAACACATTGTATTATATAACAATGTGCCCTCTCATGAATATTAAATGTGTGTGTGTGTAAATGTGTATATATGTATATAGTATATATATAGTATATTGTCTTATTGTGTATTCTATATGTACTTTATTTTCTATTCATTTTTTTTTAATTATATTTCTAATTATTTTTTATTATTATCTATGTTTTGTTGCTGTTTTGTATTGTTGTGCACTGGAAGCTCCTGTCACCAAGACAAATTCCTTGTATGTGTAAGCATACATGGCAATAAAGCTGATTCTAAATGTAATTGAATTCTACCCGCTCAACACCAGTTTCATGTACAACAGTAAAGTGAAGACTCAGGGTTGCAGCCTTATGGGAAGAATAACAAAGAATAAGCCACTTTTGAAACAGAAAAAACACAGACATTGGACAACGGATAATTGGAAAAGAGTGTTACGGATCTTAACCCCATTGAGATTTTGTGGGATCAGCTAGACTGTAAGGTGCGTGAGAAGTGCCCGACAAGACAGTCACATCTATGGCATGAGCTACAGGAAGTGAGGGGTGAAAGGTCAAGTACTACAGGAAGTGTGGGGTGAAAGGTCAAGTGGTACAGGAAGTGTGGGGTGAAATGTCATCTGAGAATCTGGACAAACTGACAGCTAGAATGTCAAGGATCTGCAAAGCTGTCATTGCTGCACATGGAGGATTTTTTTTGATGAGTTTTTTTTTTTTGTTTCAAATTGTAATAGTAATTTTTCATGTTATTAATGTCCTGACTATACATTGTGATCAGTTGAATGCCACTTTGGTGAATAAAAGTACCAATTACTTTCCATAAGAGCAAAATCTGTACATTATTCCAAACTTTTGGGCGCCAGTGTACATAAAAGTCTACTGTTTGGTTTTCCATTTTGGTAAGAGTCCCTCTGATAAAAGAATGGATATTTAGGTGTGTATTAAACAGACCTTCAATGTTTTTCAATGACAGTAAATGGATTTTCATATTATTATTTATTTTTACGTAGAAAGGAATGTCATCAGAATAATCTACTTAAGTACATTTCAGGCCGTTAATTGGAGCTTAATGCATAAAGACGAAAAGCCCAAGTTGAGCCAATGTCAAATGAATGTGGTCAAAAATCTGCAGTGGAATAATGCTGTATCCTGCTTGGTGGAGGCAGTACAAAGCTCTGTAGGGCTCTACAGTAAATTACTTAGAAATCTTTGAAAATTATATGAAAGAATGTTGTAAAACTTTTTAGTCCTTTGGAAAAGTAATTAATTGGTTGTTCTTGGATTTTTCAGTGTAATAGTCTCCTGTGTCTCTTTTCTTGCAGAAATCTTACAAATGCGCAGATGAAACTCTGCAACTGAGAATACAGCACTGTGAGGCAATTTAAACACACACACACATACAGATACACTTATAACTCCTTCCTAACACACACACACACACACACGCACAAATATACACCCAGATGGCACTGGACAACACTGGCTTCTCCACATGTCCCGAATCCCTGTCTGTCCCGGTCCCAGAGAAAGGGGAGGAGCAAGTGGAGGAGGCTCAAAAAGATGCTCCGCCTCCAACGGCACAGAACACATCCGAGGAGCTGGGGAACATGGTAACCACAGAGACGGCTCCGCCTCCAAAGTCGACAACCAATAACAACATGTCTTTCCAAGACAAATTGGCTGCAAGGGAGGCACAAGCCAATCAACCCCGGAAGAAAGTTCAGGGGACGGGGCAAGAGAGGGGCAGGTTTGGATGGGGTAAGAATGCATCATTCTAGATCTTGCTGTCCAAGTGCAGTTAGTAGTTGTCAAAGATATTGTCCTCATCACATTCACAATCTTTATCTAAAGCCTTTTCAAACTGGAACAAATGTACTTAAGTACTTAAATATCTTTGTTTATCTGTATGTATGATATTAAAAATGTGTCCACTCTTTTTGTGGCCATTTTTAGTCCTACTGCTCTACATTTTCTCAATGTCTCTCTCCAGCACGCAGCAAGCGTAAGAGGCAGCGTTATGTGGAGAAAAACGGACGTTGTAACGTGCAACATGGTAACATGCGTAAGACATATCGTTACCTGACGGATATTTTTACCACCCTGGTGGATCTGAACTGGCGCTGCTCCCTCTTCGTCTTTGTCATGGCATATGCGGTGACCTGGCTGTTTTTTGGAGCAATATGGTACCTCATTGCATACTGCAGGTATGAATAATGCAGACACTTATGTTTAATTAGCAATCTAAATGAGGACATGCTGTTTGTATTTCATAGACTCCATAGACTACTATTGCTTTTATATAACATTAATTAGAATGTCTTCAGACTAACCCTCGCCAATCCCTAACCTACCCCTGCATTTTATGAATAAAAAAATTCTAGTATAATTTATTTTTCCAAATAAACCCTTCCCCAGTTGTACCTCATGGGAGATGGCTCACTTGTTTAGTTGTGATTTAGTTAACGTCTGGGGACAATCTATAGCAAAATAAGCCTACACTATAAACTTTCAAAGCCTAAAAAATACATAATGCAAACTTTGTATAATTTTTCACTTCAGATTTGAAAATTGCAGAATACATGAAATATCGGTGACCATATTGGTATTGGTCAATATTAGTGCTTTTTGAAATTTGTATTAAATAAGGGTCAGTTTTGGCTGAAATTGGAAGGAGATAATATCAGTGCTTAGTTTTCCAGATATGTTTCCGTCAGGTTATGAATGTATTAAACAGTTATATATCTTTTCTACTGTACATTATAATGCCTGATTTAATTTTAAGCAAGAACATTTCTAATTTGAAGCTTAATTGTGGACACTGTTCTTAAAATAATATATTAACAGTACAGACTTGTAATACTGGCCATCATATCAGTAATCGGTTGTACATTATACTGTTTTGATGCCTGATTTAATTTGAATCATGTACAGTTCTAGTTAGCTTAATTTAGCTTTAATTTTAGAACTTTAAGTACTGGAATACCTGGAAAATCACCTTGTTTTGATGAAAAGTACTTGAGATGAAAACGGATCGTTTCCTCCGTGTAATGTGTGTCCATCAAAGATGAGGCGCACTCCACTGTCATTGAATAGAAATATTAGTTTTAATCTCATGCACCATGGATGCGCTTAAGACAGATTCTCGTTGATGTTCACTGTTGACTACTTAAAGTGACATCGTTTCTTATACAAATTAATGTAAACTCAATGTTATTTCTTTCGAATGGAGTACAAACTGAGCCCCTGTTGGTGGAGCCAAAGGGTTTTTTTCGCTGTAATAGCGGTCATGAATTAATGTACCCCTAGTGACATAGGGTTGTCATGGAAGTAGAGAAAGAGACGTTTTTGCAGCTTGGTTTCAATAAATGCCTTTATTGCATTGGTAATTAAGTTTTGTGTTCTGAAAATTACACTATGTTTTATAGTAGACACTGTTTTCTAAAACAACACACAAAACAGTAAAATTGTTTGATATTGGCCATTATAATTGTTCATGAGCCAAAAAATTCTAATAATTATCTGTTATGGTCACTAACCATATGTATATCGGTGCATCCCTAGAAATTTCCACTCGCCCATCTACAGAAATTCATAGGTCTACATGCAGTATTTTTGAAACACTAAAGATTTTGTCCTCACTAAATTGAAACCACAGATGATCTGTGTGGGTGGACACTAGAGAATGTTTTTAGCGCAGTAAGATGCCAGAGCCGATATACTATAGGGCATGTTTTATAAAAAGACAAGGACACATCTGCAAATGAAACAAAAGTTTGTCTCTGTTGCATGTTCTCTAACTCTCTCTCTCTCTCTCTCTCGTTCTGTAATTCTTCCATTGCAGGGGCGATCTGGATCATTTAGAAGATAAGACGTGGACTCCATGTGTGAATAATGTTAATGGATTTGTCTCTGCGTTCCTTTTCTCCATCGAAACGGAGACTACCATTGGCTATGGTCACCGTGTCATTACTGACCAGTGTCCAGTGGGAACCATGTTACTTCTGCTGCAGGCTATACTGGGATCTATGGTCAATGCTTTCATGGTTAGTGCACACACACACACACACACACACACACACACACGTGTTTTTCTGGCATTCTGACATTTCAAACCCTAACCCCAACCCTGCAGCTAAAATAAATATTTTGTGCCTTTTTATTGTTTTCAAAAAAATGCTGCTTTATCTATGCAACGTTTTTTCAAAACAAGGATGTCCCCGAATGTCACCAATGGGAGGTTCTATTAGATTTAGCTCACATTTGGAGACAATTTTTGTCCCAAACTATAGATTAAGTGCATACACATGTACATATGCATGTCTTCCGTGCATGATATGTTTTAGAAAAGGATTGCTTTTATAACGCATGGCTTTCGTTCATTTATCTACGCTCCAAAACGGCTCTGATGAGTGTCACGTTATATCATCCATAACCTGGAGCAAATGAGTCATGCGATTTGGACCACAGATGTGTGCCCTTCTCTCTTTCTCTGTGTCTGTCTCTTTCTCTCCATTGCTAATTCTGTCACATTTAGTAATTTAACCCCCCCCCCTCCCCCCTCCCCCTATCAATCTCTAATTTTTTTTTGTGGCCTATTTTCATGTTTTTTGTGTGTTAATGATGAGCTCATTTATATCTCTGTCCTGGTTTAAATGTTGCCCCCATGGGTCTGTGTCACACACTCAAATAGAATACTCAATACTCACATTACACACACTCACTAAGTTCCATGTCCTCTGGTTTTACAGTACATTAGTTGAGTTGGGTTACTGATTTGAACAAACCCCAAACCTTAAGTATTAATCTTCGGTGCTATGGATATGAATGATACATCAAATCGTGTTGCTTGGGTGGCCTGTGTGCTTTTACACTTGTAAGATATTGGACTTACTATTTTCTCCTGGCGGATGATAAAACAGGTGAAAAAGTCCACAATGTTATTAAGTCCACATTCTAGTTTGTTTGTTTCTTTTTGTCTCTTACTAGGTTGGCTGTATGTTTGTGAAGATCTCGCAGCCGAATAAGCGTGCAGAGACGTTGGTGTTCTCTCGTAACGCTGTTATCTCACTGCGGGATGACAAGCTCTGTCTAATGTTCCGCGTCGGGGATCTGAGATCCTCCCACATTGTGGGCGCCAACATGCGTGCCAAACTTATCAAATCCAAACAGACACAAGAGGGTAAGACAGCATGCACCACAGGCAATAAAATACTGGAACCATCTCTTCTGCAACATCAGCAGCTTCAAGTCTTAGTAATAGACTATGTGGCGCCACCAGGTGGTTACATCTTGTGATGACAATGTGTTTTTTGAGTGAGGCTTCAAACAAATCAGTGAATCATTTTGTTATCCATTGAATTGAAACAAACCTGATGATCCAATGCTAGAGTGTACTGGTTCACAATTCATTATTTCAGACAGTTCCAATTAGTTGTTTGGTAAAACAATTTCTAGACTTCTCTGCTTCTTTAACCTCCTCAGATCCAAGTGTGACGCTGTGTGCATTTTACATTCCCCTTTTTGATTTGTAACTTGTAGCACCTAATAAACATGCAAAAAATAAAAATTGCTAGAGCAAATAGTTTTCCTCTAAATTGATGGCGACATATGCGAACAATGGATCTACGTCGTGAAATTTTAAATAATACCAAGTTAAAGAGATTAAGATTTATTTATCAAATTGTTTATTATGTTTCCAGGAGTGTGGGTTATTCCTGTTATTGAGATGTTACAGACAATACATCAGAAATTAGCATAATTAATTCTGGTTCAAAGTTATGGCCAGCATCGTCCAATCACTGCCAGCCATGCTAAAATAAAACGATACATTATAAATTCTAAACCTATGTACTGATCAGCATTGTCCCATGTCTGCCAAACATGTTGAGTGGTCCAAACATCAGCTGTAGCTTGAAACTGAACTTTTGGTCGAATGCACACAACTTTTGAGTGAACGGTGAATGGAGCTATAGGATGCTCCCTATTTAGTGAATTACTTAACCTCCAGTGTGCTGTCTGTCTGAACAGTTCGAAATGCACCTTATTTGTATTCTAACTCCACATAATGCCTCTGGAAGCAATATTTTTCAACTTTTGGATGAACTCATTTATTTTCAGTGACATAATGCACAGTTAATATAGGATTTCAAAGGAAAAAATGTACTAAACTATGCATTAGTGAACATTGTGTTTGTCAGCGTGGCGTTTCATGAGAAATCGCTAAAATTGTAAAAATGGCTGTGATAAATCTCTAGCTTTATTGTAAAGGAGGAAGCGGGAGCCGGATAAACAATCCACGTCAGTCTTTTTATTATAAAACTGATGCTTTTCAGCAAAACCAATGAACACACACATAGACACTGCTGCGTGTGTGTCTCTCTCACTCCCCTCTGACGGTCTGGACTGCCCTTTTAACTGCCTCCAGCTCTCACTGCAACACAAAACAGCTGTTAGAGGTGATTTCCCACAGGTGTCAATCCTTACCGCACTTCCTCTCCCAGCCTCACGGCAACGCCCATATCACCACAATGGCATATCAGATGAAACTAGAGAATCTAATCTTTTGACTCAAATAGGTTTCAGTGTAAAAACTTGATTCGAATTCTTACCCGATGTAGTTTTGTGGGCGTTTCTCCCAAAGACAAACTCCGCTGTGATCAGCGCCATGTTGTTTTGTCGCATGTCTCCATACATTGAAAGTTTAACCCTTTACGGACAGCCCAGAGTCTTCTGAACTGAGATCAGTCAGTTTAAATGAATTATAAAATGATGAACTGCATATAGCGAAGCCAAAATACAACGTCCACACGTGTGTTCATGGGGTGGCATGAGGTTAAAATGAACATGAAACAGCGTTCAGAATCCAATATGACATATTTCTGAATTGATTTAATCGTGAATAATGAGCATTCTACACAAGAAATGGAGCCAGGCTATGGCACCAATTTGTCAAAACTTAAAAATAAAAAGGAAAGTTTCAGAGGTGGAGCAATCTGAAACTTTCAACCAGGAACATTAGTAAGAAAAATAAGAGTTAATGGATTAAAGTTAGTGGGGTAAATGTTGATTTCACGTTGATTGTTATATATACCAAATGTAATTATTTATAACCAATATAAATGTAAAGATTAGTTTATATTTTACGTTTCACCTTCCTTACACTCATGCTTTGTTTATAGGTGAGTTTATTCCTCTGGATCAGACAGATATCAGCGTGGGCTTTGAGACGGGGGATGATCGTTTGTTCCTGGTGTCTCCACTGGTGATCTCTCATGAGATCGATAACCGCTCTCCATTCTGGGACATGTCCCAATCCCAGCTGGAGAAAGAGGACTTTGAGGTTGTTGTCATCCTGGAGGGGATGGTGGAAGCTACAGGTACACACACAAAAACACTCAAAATATATCATGCAACATCCAAGAGTGATGCATTGTTGAGTATTTAGTAATAAACAGGTGTATTTGATGGGCAGGTATGACCTGTCAGGCGAGGAGCTCGTACCTGGCTGAAGAGCTGTTATGGGGTCACAGGTTTAGTCCGATGATGTCACTGGCTGAGGGATTCTTTGACGTGGACTATGGGGCTTTTCACCACACATTTGAGGTTTGTGGCATACAGTGGGAATTCATGGTAGATTAGATGTAAGATTATGGTTAGCATTACGTCATTGGTGAAAAGTGACTTGAGCGGTGCAGCTAATAAACAGATTTGTGAGAGGGACAAAGATAGAGGAAAACATGACCGGTGCTGCCTGTGCAAAACTCAAATGCCTTGATGCCACAGTGTTGTGGATGGTTACCAGAACATTGCCCTGTGGTTGCTAGTTGGTTGCTTACTGAACTAAATCAATAAGAGCCCATCCCAAGTCTCTGTGATATTCTGGTTCCTACAACAAACTCCTAAAGGAATGTTCCAGGTTCATTACAAATTAAGCTCTACTGATGGCATTTGTGGCATAATATTGCCACGAAAAATTAGTTTGACTAAGTAAATGGTCAGTCTGCAAACATTAATATACACACACCGTTTAAAAAATATAGCAACAAGACATAAACATGATATGTATTAAAATGATTTTAATGTGATAAAATTGTTTGCTAAATTATCTGTGTATTAGTGATCCAATACACATTTTTTATCATGACCATGTAAAGCGGTAAACCCTGAAATCTGGTAAACATCGTAAAGACGGAAAATCCCTGTTTTTTGTTTTTTGTTCATTCTTAGTTTGTGTTAGTTCATAGTGCATTAACTAATGTTAACATATACAACTTTAGATTTTAAAAATGTACTACTATACATTGCTGAATTGAACCAAGATTAATAAATGCTGTAGAAGTATTGTTCATTGATAGTTCATGTTAACTAATAATGATAACTAATGTTAACAAATGGAACCCTATTGTAAATTGTTACCTTTATATATATATATATATATATACACTACCGTTCAAAAGTTTGGGGTCACATTGAAATGTCCTTATTTTTGAAGGAAAAGCACTGTACTTTTCAATGAAGACAACTTTAAACTAGTCTTAACTTTGAAGAAATACACTCTATACATTGCTAATGTGGTAAATGACTATTCTAGCTGCAAATGTCTGGTTTTTGGTGCAATATGTACATAGGTGTATAGAGGCCCATTTCCAGCAACTATCACTCCAGTGTTCTAATGGTACAATGTGTTTGCTCATTGGCTCAGAAGGCTAATTGATGATTAGAAAACCCTTGTGCAATCATGTTCACACATCTGAAAACAGTTTAGGTCGTTACAGAAGCTACAAAACTGACCTTCCTTTGAGCAGATTGAGTTTCTGGAGCATCACATTTGTGGGGTCAATTAAACGCTCAAAATGGCCAGAAAAAGAGAACTTTCATCTGAAACTCGACAGTCTATTCTTGTCCTTAGAAATGAAGGCTATTCCATGCGAGACATTGCTAAGAAATTGAAGATTTCCTACAACGGTGTGTACTACTCCCTTCAGAGGACAGCACAAACAGGCTCTAACCAGAGTAGAAAAAGAAGTGGGAGGCCGCGTTGCACAACTGAGCAAGAAGATAAGTACATTAGAGTCTCTAGTTTGAGAAACAGACGCCTCACAGGTCCCCAACTGGCATCTTCATTAAATAGTACCCTCAAAACACCAGTGTCAACATGTACAGTGAAGAGGCGGCTGCGGGATTCTGGGCTTCAGGGCAGAGTGGCAAAGAAAAAGCCATATCTGAGACTGGCCAATAAAAGAAAAAGATTAAGATGGGCAAAAGAACACAGACATTGGACAGAGGAAGACTGGAAAAAAGTGTTGTGGACAGATGAATCCAAGTTTGAGGTGTTTGGATCACAAAGAAGAACGTTTGTGAGACGCAGAACAAATGAAAAGATGCTGGAAGAATGCCTGACGCCATCTGATAAGCATGGTGGAGGTAAATATAATGGTCTGGGGTTGCTTTGGTGCTGGTAAGGTGGGAGATTTGTACAGGGTAAAAGGGATACTGAATAAGGAAGGCTATCACTCCATTTTGCAACGCCATGCCATACCCAGTGGACAGCGCTTGATTGGAGCCAATTTCATCCTACAACAGGACAATGACCCTAAACACACCTCCAAATTGTGCAAGAACTATTTAGAGCAGAAGCAGGCAGCTGGTATTCTATCGGTAATGGAGTGGCCAGCGCAGTCACCAGATCTGAACCACATTGAGCTGTTGTGGGAGCAGCTTGACCGTATGGTACGCAAGAAGTGCCCATCCAACCAATCCAACTTGTGGGAGCTGCTTCTGGAAGCGTGGGGTGCAATTTCTCCAGATTACCTCAACAAATTAACAGCTAGAATGCCAAAGGTCTGCAATGCTGTAATTGCTGCAAATGGAGGATTCTTTGACGAAAGCAAAGTTTGATGTAAAAAAAATCTTATTTCAAATACAAATCATTATTTCTAACCTTGTCAATGTCTTGACTCTATTTTCTATTCATTTCACAACGTATGGTGGTGAATAAGTGTGACTTTTCAGGAAAACACAAAATTGTTTGGGTGACCCCAAACTTTTGAACGGTAGTGTATATATATATATATATCACAGGGTTGGTGGTTCGATTCCCGGCCCACACGACTCCACATGCCGAAGTGTCCTTGGGCAAGACACTGAACACCAAGTAGCTCCCAATGGCAGGCTAGTACCTTGAATAGCAGTTCTGCCGCCATTGGTGTGTGAATATGTGTGTGAATGAGATGCAGTGTAAAGCGCTTTGAAAACCGCTAAGGTTAAAAAGGCGCTATATAAGTGCAGATCATTTACCATATATATATATATATATACAGGGACTAGTTGAAATAATTTTTGTGTAAATCAACATTATGCTACAAATGCTGTCGATTGAGCTAAATTTATCTTGAACCTGGAACATTCCTTTCACCATATATATAGGCAAGCAATACTAAATGCCATGTTTGCCTTAGCTAGTACCACTACCAAAAAGCTTATATACTGTAGGTTTAGCCAAAAGATTTTAAAAGAGAATGATTTGGGTTGAAACTTTTACATAAATATGATTGATTTTATTTATTAATACATGTATATTCAAATTAAAATAAATAAAATGAATAAAGTTCTGCCCCAGGTTGTTTTTATTATTCACCAAGATCATAGATTACTCTCTTTACTGCTGGGGATTCATTGAGCTAGATCGATCAAAGACTCTGATTCATGCTGCTCACTGCATTTTTTGGTAGATTTTGGATGAGTCATGAGTGTACATAATTGGAGTAAAACTTGCGCAGTCATATTTCTGTTTTTTACCCTCCAGCCAAGCAGCATTTCTGTGTGTAGCTACTGTACAGTACATTCAACCATTTTCCAGTTAGTTTTGTTTGTATTTACATGTACATAATAAATCATTTGTGAAGTGATGTTGTGCTTGCTTTATATATACATACACCGATGAGCCAAAACTAAGACCACTCACAGGTGAAGCGAATAACATTGATCATCTCCTAACAATGCCTCATGTCAAGTTCTGGGTAGATTAGATGGTAAGTGAACAATCAGTTCTCGAAGTCAACGTGTTGAATGTAGGAGAAATGGGCAGGAGTAAAGACCTGAGTGACTTTGACATGGGTCAAATTGATATAGCCAGACGAATATGTCAGAACATCTCTGAAATGGCACGGCTTGTGGGGTGCTCCCGGTCAGCAGTGGTGAGTATCTACCAACAGCAGTCCGAGGAGGGACAAACCACAAACCGGCGACAGGGTGTTGGGCACTCAAGACTCATGGTGTTGTGCGCCCAAGGCTCAGCGAGGGCAACGAAGGCTATCCCGTCTGGACTGAACCGACAGGAGGTCTATTGGAAATTTGAATTATGGTTATGGGAGAAATTAGTCCCGTTTTATTTTACATCACATGGACGGCTGTGTACGTGTGCGGCTTTTTCCTGGGGAAAATGATGGCACCAGGATGCACTGTGAGAAGACGACAAACAGGTGGAGGGAGTGTGATGCTCTGGGCAATGTTCTGCTGGGTAACCCTGGGTCCGTGGTTTATGTGGACATCAATTTGGCACATGCCACCTACCTAAACATAATTTCAGACCAGGTACACCCACATGGTAATGGAATTCCCTGATGGCAGTGGACTCTTTCAGTAGGATAATGCACCCTGCTACACTGCACACATTGTTCGGGAATGGTTTGAGGAACATAATGAAGGTGATGCCCTGGCATCCAAATTCCCCAGATCTCAATCTGATTGAGCATATGTGGGATGTGCTGGACCAACATGGCGGCTCCACTTCGCAACATACAGGACGAAGGATCTGCTGCTAATATCTTGTAGCTTGCTTTGGCGGTCTGGTGTTGTTTTGGCAGCACGCAAAGGACCAACAGCAACTTAGGGAGGTCGTTATAATGTTTTGGCTCATCAGTGTATGTTCTGTTTGAAATTCAAACTTTGAATGATGTTTGATATTAGAAAATAAATGGGGTAATATATATATATAATTGGTCAAATAAATAAATAGGGTTTTCGGGGGTGGTGAACTATCCCTTTAACATGGGATCGAAACTAGTTTACACTTAGTATTTACATTTTTGGATATGTTTTGTGTGGTAACTGCATGTGTGAATAAAATACTTAAATGTATGTACAGAGTTTTTTTATTTTTGCTACAGTATCACTCAGAGCATAATAAGGTCATCAGTATTCATTTCCTTTAAAGGTGAACACGCCCTCCTGCTCTGCAAGAGAGATGGAATTAGCTGCTGCTCGTTTGGACGCTCATCTCTATTGGTCAATCTCCAGTCGCCTTGATGAAGAGAAATGGGAGGGGCCTAATCTGACTGAGCAGACGGGAAAGACCTCTGATTTGGAATCTGTAAGGGAGGGAGACGGGCCAACGTTTATTGTGGGCGGAGTTACAAATACCCAGGACCAATCGGTTGTAGGGGAGCAGAACGGCAGTGTCACAACTGACCAATCAGAGACTGAGGCTTGAAAGGATGCAAGGAAAAGGTACGGAAAATGTTCGAAGGAGTCCACTGTTCATGTAAATTTAACTTAGATCGGATTCTTAAGCAATCCAAGCCACCTACTTTAAGTGTATAGTCGCTAATTCCTTGCATAGAATACTTTCCCCAACGGGGAATTCCTTGTGTCACAATGCTGTGTTTTCAGTCAGATTTAAACTTCAGATGTTTCATGCAACACTGCCTTTGAATTCAAACATAAGCTCTGTTTCAAACTTTAGTGAGCTGCCTTGCTGTCTACAGTCGACATAGGCAGTTACTCTAGATTATTGTACTAAGGCATCATCCTAACTGAAATGGACCATCATAAATGACTTATTTGGAACACTCTGCGTAGGCAGCAACTCTGAACGCCACACAAAACAATTCCTCATGCAAAGCGCACAAATACAAATTTTATGTTTGCATGTTGCTTTACTAAGCTTAAAAATAACTGGCCATAACAAAATATCTTAAGCCACATCCACACTAATACAGTTTCGATTGAAACATTGATTTTGCATTTCCTCCACCGAAGATTCCAAAAATACATCCTAGTACTGCATACTTCGGAAAACTAAAACTTCAGGAAATGGAAAACGTGTACTTAGTAGGCTACATAATCAGCCATTGCATTGTGAGCACATACAGTATATCATTTCATTAGGTTTCGAAACAGAGCCAATGTCTGATTTGTATTTGTATCAATCAAAGAAGTGAACTATCAGTCTTAAAAGGATGGTTCACCAAAAAAAGGAAAATTCTGTTATCATTTACTCACCCTCATGTTGTTCCAAACCCAAATACTTCCATGAAACACAAAATTAGATATTTTAATGAATTAACATCATTAGATATTTAATGTATCAAGTCCTGGCTTTCTAATACAATGGTTGTCGATAATGACATACTCTAAGGCCAAAAAAAAGACCCAAAATATCTTTAAAGGTGCAATATGTAACAATTTTTATGGAATATTCACCTTTTTTTGCCGATGTGTTAACGCAACTTAAAAAATTAGCCCTTCCCAGACTTCCTGGGTTGCCTATTAAAGCCTGTAGACTGATTTTCATGCAAAGAGAGTGGGTCACTTTTGCCGGGAAAATCCAAAGGATGTGATGTTTATGCACGCTCCCGAGAGCCTTGCCTCAGTGCTTCTCTTCCGCTATTCAACAGCGACAACAAACTGCAACACTAGGTAACATTATCTTAGAGATGGAATCCAGCAAACGTCCGGCTCCCAGCACAACACCGACTCCAACACAAACTCAAAGAGTAAGCCAAAAAAAACATTTATCTACTGAATCCCGTCTGGCTAAGCGGGAACTTGATCATGGTTGAGCGAAAACTAGAGTGAACATGAATGCTAGACAATGTTCAAGATAATGCAAAAATACCCATTCATTAGTATAACGTAACTTGGTTATACAGAAAATATATATGTTCTATTATTATAAAACAATAGCACATTGATACATCAAAATGACAGTTGTGATGGAATCACATCAATACTGAATTGTGTCAACATATTTATAAAGTACAGTCTTTTTAATAAACATCTACTATCACCATCCACCAAATTTAGCCAACAGCTATTGATAAAGCTAGCAAGCTAGCTAATGCTGACATAGGCTATCGTATAAATGCAGTCAATGCAAAGTAATGTGATTACTTCAAACTACAGTCTTGCATATTCAGACCTATATCCACACCTGTTCCAGCACTGGAGAGTCAAATATAATATACAGTCTCAAAGTCTGTAGTCAGACAATCATAACTGTGCATTTTTAATTATGCTACCTCATCTGTCAGCATGATGTCGGTGAATCACGTTCAGTCACATTGTACGTTACATCATTGTTTTGGTCGATGCTCACTCGCGTCCTTATGGAGTGTGTGCAGGAGCGCTAGCACGAGCAACTGGTAGCTGGCTGCAGTTCACTTATTGGCCACAGGTGTCATTAATAACAAGGGTTCCTGAATCTTACATAATGCACCTTTAAATCAGCCCTCAGATTTAACTCGCCAATTGAGTTGTGTAGTGGTGAAGCACCAAGATACTTTCACTGAATATACAGCTGGCAATTAAGAAGTTGGATTGAGCCTCATTTTACTGCGTGTTGTGTCTCGTGAGCGTGGACTCTGAAGGAAATGTACCTTATTTGGCTGCAGTGGTGTCATGGATCGCGTTGTCACCATCGCTTTAGTTGAGCCATGATATGCCATAACTACATTTACATTGCATTTAACTACGCCAAATCTACACTTTTCCACTGACTGTTTTCACAACATGCTTTGTTTTACAGCATGGATACAGACCAGTAATGCACCCGTGTTGGACGTCTGTTAGAAGGTAAAAAAGTTTTTCGAGAGCTTGTAGATTTGAATTTGAAAACTTGTACAATAAATATTTGTACAAGCAAGTCAGTTCACATTATGCAAGTAAAAGTTTTCTTTTGATTCATGCCGTGTATTGTGTGTCCAAAGACGAGATGCAGGCACCCCATTTTGATTTCATGCTTGTAATAGTTTATCCTTTCTTTTATTTACAGTCAGTTGTGATCAAAAAGTACAAAATAAACATTAATTCTATTCATACATTGCACGGATGAGGGAACAACGACCAAGAACATTTGCTTGCAGAGCTGCCGGTTCTCACGAAGAGACCATTTTAGCGCTTGTTATACTTATGCTACGGTATCAATGTAAACTCAATGTAAATTGCACAAGTGCGTAAAAAAATACAATAAAAAATTAGTTATGTAGCAAGTGTAAGAAATGTGTATATACATAATTATTTAAAGGCACAATCATACATTATGAAGTATTTTAACTTCAGAAAACACTGTAAATATTAAAGAATTTAACAAATCGACTCTTGCAGAATCTATGCAGGGTTTTTGGTAAAACTGTTTTTTTTGTTGTTTTTTGTTTTTTTGCATAGTAATTTTGATATAGTAGCACTTAAATTATTATTTTTGTAAAATAATTATTATATTTGTAATTCTATGTTCACTATTAGGTTCCAACCTTGTGAATATTTTGTTGGAAAATGTGTATGAAATATTCAAATTGTAAAAACGGCTTGTATCATGCAATTGAAATGCAATTTCATGACACTATATGAACTGATAGAATGTGAATGTGATTAAAATAATGAAAAGTGAAATATAAAATAAAATGTACAATCCCACATACTATACTGTGTGAAGTCATATATATGAATACTAATGATATGTGAATAGGCCCCTTTTTGATTTGCTGTTTTTTTTTCAGGTTTAATTTGCATTTCGTTCACATGTCGTCAAAAGTCTAGCAAGTAAAAACAAATGTTTACTAGCCAAAGGATATTCTTTCTCTTACATATCCATAGAGGGTTGGTCTATGCGACTCTTGCGTCATAGTCTTCTGGTGGCATGAAATATGTTTTAGTGATAAACCCTAAAAACCAAATCATTTTTGGTGAAAATCTTGTATGTTGCGTGTCCACGAGCGCTATAAGAGAAGCTTGTGCACAAGTCATGCAGGTTTGGAACAACATGAGAGTGAGTAAATTATGAGAATTTAACATTTTGGGTGAACTATCCTGTTAAACATTTCAACTGCCTTTCTTTCATAAGTGTCCAGCCAGAGCGGTTCTGAGGTACGAACCAGTACTATTTTTAAAACAATCGTTTAGAAGCTAGCAATCGTTAGCTAGTTGTTTACTGTACCATTGGTTAGATTCACATGTACCTGAAAAAGATGTTGAAAAGCGTTACTATGGTGACGTTACATTCCAGTTTGCAACATCACAGCAGAGTGTAGCGTTAGCTAAGAGCAAGGCAATGTTAAAATTGGAACCGCCGTCCAGAGTTTTGCCTGGGAATGTCATTCACTTTACATTCAGAGTTTAAGAGGCATGTCACTAGACAACAAATGAATTAAAATAAAAAAGGGAGATTTTACATTGCAACTTCCTAATTAAACTGACATAGAAATGAACATCATCCAGTGATTGATGAACTGTTGCCAGAATAAATGATTGAATACACAGGACACATTATTATTCTTTCTTCCTCTTGTTTTATTTGATTATAATGTGTCCATAGCAACAATACAAGAACTAATTGCTCACATACTGTTGCAGCAGAGCAAAGTGCCATTTACTTTCAGAAAAAAAAAGCATAACATGCCAAGTCAGAAAGCAGGAAAGAATGAGAGCGATAGATAAATTGTAAAGTGTACATTCAAGACCCCATGAAATTAAAATGTGAGATTTGTTTGATCTTTGACTCCATATCTTTTAGCTTTGAGGCATCTGCATGCCAGTGTACTCCTAAAAGTCGACCAAATTAACTTTTAGCAGATACAAATTTAAAATGTAAAGCAGGGACTAAAAACAAAATGTTTTTCCATTTCGGTTCATTCTGAGCAAAAACTGTATTTTTCCGTTACGGTTCAAAAGTTCCACAGCCTCCTTTGTAATGGTTACCGATTAGAACAAAGAACGGTTGATAACGTTATTTTTAAAATGACAGTAATCTGCGCTAAGGTGTGGGTGAAATACCAGTGGCAGCATTGCCAGATCTCACAAGAGAAGAAAGCAATCTGGTCTGGAAAAACAAGCTCAAGTTAAGCCACTTGCCTCAAAATAAACAAGAAATTAGCGATTTATCAGAATAGAGTTAAGTACAATTTAAATTAAAGATCTCCTTCGGAGTCACAACTCGGCAGCTTCAAATCTGTATTAATGCATCATATCTATCAATAATTCAGTGAAAATTTGGAAACGTATCTGAATTAGTCGTGCATGTTTATGTAGTAATTATACATAAATGTTAAAAAGGTCTTCGTTCACAGAATATGACATCCACAACGGACAATTAGGCAAAGAAATGTGTGATGCAGCAGTTTCCTTCAGGTTTAAAGCACGTTTCATTTTTTCTGGCACCAAGAATTGGTGTCGGAACAAAATTAACCAGTTTCCAGCATTTAAAAATAGTGTTTTCACAGACAAATTGAACATCACTTTGTTATGATTTTTGGTTACTTTCTGCTAAAATTTCATTCGTTTTTCATTCATTCATTTTTCTTATGGTCTCTTTAATGCCAAAAGAGCTAACACAAAAATATTGATGACTTATCTTGCATTCATGGGTGTATACAATATTTTTGTCCAGTAAAACGGCACTACAGTTGACTTAACATTTGCATAGTTTTATTGAGGAATAGATTAGTTTTGAATTTGAGAGAATTTTTGGTCATATGATGCCATTTTTCTTTTTTCTGACGGTCTGTTTAATGGCAAAAAAACTGAACACAAAGGTGCGGATGATATTCACATATATAGACTGTGATATCTCTCTCTCTCTCTCTCTCTCTCTCTCTCTCTCTCTCTCTCTCTCTCTCTCTCTCTCTCTATATATATATATATATATATATCACATGAGCAAGAGTGTGATTTGGCCCTACATCAGCACTGCTGTGATTCAGCCACAGGTAATTACAGCAATGCTGATTTAGGGCCATATAGCATGATTGCGAGTGTGATATTGCTTATACATAACAGTTCAATGAACAAGTACATTTAAACGAATTTGGACAATATGAGTACAGTCATAAAAAATGCATTTGTGCATGGAACTACTTTATGACGTGACAGATCAGAATCTGCCATTGCTGGTTTAAACCAAATGATGAACGTCCAAGCCTCCATTAGTAATTCAAAAATGTCACTTCAGAAATAGTATCATGGCTTGTGCAGTTTCGAACAAGTTATTGGATAAACAAGGATGAATGAGAGTGAGTGTGAGTGTGTGTGTGAGAGAGAGAGAGAGATGGAGCATGTGTAATCACCTGTTGCCACTCCCCAGTAGAGATGCTGTCAGCTTTCTGAAGATCAGCTTTTTCAGTGGAAAAATAGTGTCCAAGTGGGGATATTTCTCCCTATTTCACAGTAGCCGGTGCGCAAGAGTTGATCACTATAGAAACCACAATATCCTCCGCCATTTTAAACTGACCCATTTGTGTAATTAATCAGTCTGTTGTGTCTCTCAACTGAGATGAGCCTTAATGCTGAAGTTGTTCATTTAAAGCCATTTAAAGCTATTTCCTAGCTTTAACACACACACACACATATATATATATATATATAGTTTTTAATTTAGACACTATGGTTTCCTCTGGGACAATCGCATTGAATGTTATGATTTCGGAACAGTGATCCCCATATCAACACTTATTCATAATGTGTCGAAGAAATCAGACTTATCTTGGGCCTGTTACATGTACATGTTGTATTAACATAAACTTATGCTGAAAACAGCTGAAAATACCATATTTGCACTTATGAAATTTAATGTAGGAAACACCTTAATGGTAACAAACGAATGTGTGTTTGTGTTGACTTGTGTAAGTTGTGTAATTTATGTGTGGTAACATATAACAGCCAGTCTGGGCTATTTTGGGACATTTTATTAATATATTCTATTAATATATATTTATTATTAATATATATTAATATTCATATATTTATATTCTTCACTGAAGACAGAGACTTTGAATTAATTGAATTTCAATGTTCTTAGTTCAAAAAGTTAAAATGTGCTCGGAAACTTACAAAGAGGGTGATTTGCAACTGAATGGGCTCCAACAGTAATTATAAAGGTACTGGGAAAGTTCTGTGTTTTTCCCGAAATGTTGTAGTGTGTGCTGACTTGTATGTGATTTGTAGCTCACTTTAATGTCTTTAGCACATTATAAGCACAAACCTGGATCCATGCAGGTCTTCTTCTATTGCTTTTGCTGCTGTTGATAATTTTAAAATCTGTGTTTTTAAGCTTTATTATTTCCTGTATTATAACTAATAATAAAACTATATATAACCTAAAGTCTGGTAATTCTGGATACGATAGAAATGGTGTACAGTTGAATGTTTATTGCAGTTATTTGTTCTTTTTAAAAAGAGGTCACTTTTCTTGTAATTGTAAACATCAGTATCTATGTCTTTTTCTGATGTTTCGAGTGAAAAGTGACAGTAGTTTATTGACTGTAGTATAGTATAAATACTGTATATAGTATATATTCTGTTATATTTTTAGTATATTATGTTTACCACTTTTGGATAAATTGGGAAATAAGTATCGTAAGAGTTGCTCAACAAAAATCTTCAAACTCTTCTGTTCTAATTCTGTATTTCAATCTAATGTGTTTGATTCTGGCTGCATCTCAATTCGCATACTTCAACTATATGCTTGTGAAGGGGAAAGTACATACTTTTGAGTATGTAGTGAGATAGTGGCATACTACTACAACATTAAATTACGTCTTGATTGCACAGCCCCTTTTGTCACATTGTATTTGTATTTTGCATGTAAAAGGTAACATCTAGCTAATTCATTACCTTATAAGGCAAAAAATATTATGTAATGTTTAGGTCATATTAATAACTTATTTTAATTTTCAAAAACAAAATGTTTAGCAGTGTCCCATTTTTTGCACTCAACCTTGCTTTGTATTGTATTCTTACTGCATTCATCAAGCTGTTCAATCTAAGTTATTGTAATAAAAACGATCAACAACAAATAGATTTCTTTAATTTATAGAAAATATAAGTAATATTACCGCCAAATGCATGCATACTTTCACTGGGAATGCATACTATTTCTAAGCACTATAATTTGGGATGCACTAATTCTAACTGTGCATACTATATGAAATGGATTGTATGCAAATCCAGATGCAAACTCTCAGTCTTATTGTGTATCTTCATACTACGGGTTGATTGAATCTACTGTATATTCATATTCACAATTCACAAACCCTATCACATTCTGTGTCCAAGTCATGAGAATCACTGGTACTTCACATGCACTAATGTGTCCTCTTCTTAACCCAGTGGGATTATGGGTAAATGTTAAGGTATTGACTTCTCTCTGACCCTTCTGACTCTTTGTCCTCTGTCATTTCTCTCTTTTATCTCACTCTGTACAGCTGAATTTGGTACTTTTAGCTTCAGTATTTCACCCTGTCAGTTTCTTTTTCCTGTCATTATATAATACACTGGTTATTTAAAACCAGCTAAAGAAGTGTTATGTTTAGATGTGCTGTTAATAAGCATCCATATGTTCAGCTCTGAACCAGTTAAGGTGACTTGCAACGCCTGACAGTGCCACTAGAGGGCAAAGATAATACTGTGGCTGAGTGCATAGATCCAACATTTCACTATTCTACATGGTAACAGACCTACAGATCTGTTTTAAGTCCCAAAGCTCAGTAGGGCTGCCTTTGAAAGGCTTAAAACAAGGCCCACACTGAATCTGTGCATGGAGAACTCAAACAGAAAGCTCTTTAGAACTGTGCACTGCAAAAAAATCATTTTCTTATGAAAGTACTTTTGTACTTTTTCCTGGTAAAAATATCTAAACATCCTTAAAACAAGAAAAATTACTGTTTTCAGAGCAATCTAACAAAATTAAGTGATATTTATGCCTAAAACACACACACATACACAAACCATTTGTTTATGGGGCAAGAAAACTTTTTGTTTTGTTCCCCTCACCTATATACAGTTCTTGTTATTAGCCTAAACAAAACTAAATATGTAATTTTGCTTTTGGAAAATAAGACACAAATATAGTTTTACAAATACCTCACCTCTTGTATGTTGATTATTACATATTTTGCTATTTTTATTGTGCTTTTCTGCTTTCATCTATCAGTAAGAGTGTAGTAGCTGTCAGCTCCATTTAACAAATTGTAAAATGTTTAGAGTTTAGAGTTTCCAGAGAATTACATAGAATTCCCCCCAAAATCAGTACAGCCAGGTAGATTCAAACCAGATAAATTAATTAAAAAAATATATAATTTTCTATAATTTTCTATTTATTATTTTGTTCATTATATTTATCCATATAAAAATTAAAATATATCATAAAAATATTTTTTTTATATTTATCTATTTGTTTTAACACTATAAAAAGTTATTTTGCCTTTTAGTTACCAAAACTTGAAATGTAGAGTTAGAATAACAGCACTGGATTGATTTTGTTGAGATAACTCAATTAACCAAGTTATTGTTGGCTGACCGTGACAAATAATTGAGCTTAGGAAAACTCTTCAGCTGAAATCAGTATTATCAATAGAACTTCACACATCACACTCATGTATTCTGATTCCCAGCATGCACTGCAGCATGAATAAATTATGCAAACTCTCATACTTTTCTTTTTACTGTTTGCTGCTTTTATTTACAGTTGAAGTTAGAAGTTCACACACACTTAGGTTGAAGTCATTAAAACTGATTTTTTAAACACCACAGATTTCATATTCGCAAACTATAGTTCTGGCAAGTCGTTTAGAACATCTACTTTGTGCATGACAGTAATATTTCCAACAATTGTTTCCAGACAGATTTTTTCACTTTTAATTGACTATATCACAAATCCAGTGGGTCAGAAGTTTACATGCAAGTTAAATATGCCTTTAAGCAGCTTGGAAAATTCCAGAAAATTATGTCAAGCCTTTAGCCAATTAGCCAATTAGCTTCTGATAGGAGGTGTACTGAATTGGAGGTGTACCAGTGGATGTATTTTAAGGCCTACCTTCAAACTCAGTGCCTCTTTACTTGGCATCATGGGAAAATCAAAAGAAATCAGCCAAGACCTCAGAAAAAAAAATTGTGGCCCTCCACAAGTCTGGTTCATCTTTGGGAGTAATTTCCAAACACATGAAGGTACCATGTTCATTTGTAAAACAATAGTGCACAGGTATAAACACCATAGGACCATGCAGCCATCGTACCACGCGGGAAGGAGACGGATTCTGTCTCCTAGAGATGAACGTAGTTTGGTGCAAAAAGTGCAAATTAATCCTAGAGCCACAGCAAAGGACCTTGTGAGGATGCTGGTGGAAACAGCTAGACAAGTATCTATATCCACAGTGAAACAAGTCCCATATCAACATAACCTGAAAGACTGCTCAGCAAGGAAGATGCCACTGCTCCAAAATCACCACAAAAAGTCAGACTACAGTTTGCAAGTGCACATGGGGACAAAGATCTTTCTTTCTGGAGAAATGTCCTCTGGTCTTATGAAACTCAAATTTAACTGTTTGGCCATAATGACCATCGTTATGTTTGGAGATAAAAGGGTGAGGCTTGTAAGCTGAAGAACACCATCACAACCGTGAATCATGGGGGTGGCAGCATCATGTTTTGGGGTGCTTTACTGCAGAATGGACTGGTGCACTTCACAAAATAGATGGCATCATGAGGAAGGAAAATTATGTGGATATTTTGAAGCAACATCTCAAGACATCAGCCAGGAAGTTAAAGCTCGGTCGCAAATGGGTCTTCCAAATGCACAATGACCCCAAGCATACCTCAAAGTTGTGTCAAAATGGCTTAAAGACAACAAAGTCAAGGAATTGGAGTGGCCATCACAAAGCCCTGAGCTCAGTCTGGTAGAAAATTTGTGGGCAGAACTGAATAAAGTGTGTGCGAGCATAGAGGGCTACAAACCTGACTCAGTTACACCAGTTCTTTCTGGAGGAATGGGCCAAAATTCCAGCAACTTATTGTGAGAAGCTCTTGGAAGGCTACCCAAAACTTTTGACCCAAGTTAAACAATATAAAGGCAATGATACCAAATACTGACAAAGTGTATGTAAACTCTTGACTTCAACCATATGCTGTTGGTTGTTGTGTTTGTTGCCACTTTCAGGTATTTGTCATTATTTGTCATGTAGCATTAATTGAAATGCTCATCTTTTTGATTGATGATTGCGTGTAAAATGCACTGTAAAAATGCCAACGAATAATATGTTGGAAGTACAAAAATATTGAGTTGAATCAATAGTTTTTGCTTGGGTTTAGTTAAGAAGACTATTTAGTATGCAAACAACTGAATCATTTTCAAATCCAGTCAACATATAGAGAGTCTAATGTTGACTGGACTAATAGATCCAATAATATTAATATCATAGTCAGTAAAGATCCCACACATGCACTTTTTTAAGGTTTGTGTTTTCAAAATGGCTAATTATTGACATTTGATAATAATTTAAAAAACATGTATTAGATCAAATGCCTTTTGTTTAAACGTGTCATTTATCAACATCATTTATTTATCACTATGTATTTAATTTACCACTAATTGTACGCCCAGCCTGTTTTAATTAGCGGAGTGACTAACGTCTGCTAGAATGTTTAATAACTTATTTAAGGCGGTTAAGGCTCTGGGTTACTGACCGAAAGGTTGGGGGTTCAAGCCCCAGCACTGTCAAGATACCACTGTTGGGCCCTTGAGCAAGCCCTTGACCCTATCTGCTCCAGGGGTGCTGTTTCATAGCTGACCCCAGCTTAGTTGGGATATGTGAAAAAATGAATTGGCTCTGTACCTGTACTCTGCACAATGACAATAAAGTTGAATCTTAATCTTAAGATGTTGAGATCAGAAATCTGTCATATCATTCAAGATAAGTTCGAGCATCCCTGCTTAGTACCCGGGCATCGGGCTTTATCAATTAAATGTTCAAGCCAAATCTACGCCCTTGTTCATCGCAGTATTACCGTGATATTTTAGGGTAATTTGTATGTGTTGTATAGTATTTCAGTGAGTGCAAACTTATGAACTTCTAACTGGAGATTTAACCTTCCACAGACACCGTGTTTTGCACAAGATAATCTGCGTAGATGTGTTCGAATAAGTTTAGAAGTAATTCATGTGATTAAATAATGTTTTAATGTACATTGGGTATCAGCTTATGAAACACATTGTGAGTCGTGACTGCATTGTACACTGAAAATTATCATTATTATTTTGTCATTTTAATTTTACAATTTTGTCATGCTTAAACTATTTCCCTGGCCTGAATCGTGTGGTGGGGATATGTGACGAGGAGGAGGGCGTGGCCGGGCCGAGAGGATGTACGCCTGGCTGTAAGTTGCCCTATCAGCAGGAGAGAGATAAAAGCAGGACCCAGGGACCCAAAGAGAGAG